>JANAVB010015468.1:0-55648 GCA_029216955.1 Iris pallida | reverse complement strand
TTGAAGGGATAGACTATACAAGATGACTTATTGAATGAGCAATTTTGATATGTCGTGAAATTGGTTGAACGTGAGTTGTCGTAGGATGACTTTGCTGAATGACTCAGACCCCGTGCGACAAATGTTGGAATGTGTGTAGGCAATCTATGCTCGAAGGTTAGAAATCGGAGTGATGCGAGCTTGGGTAGAAAACTCCGTACTATCAATTTTGTTTGACCTTAGAATGGGGTCAGTGTTGATATTGTTGTTTGGGAACTATGATTCCAATACTGACGGAAAGACATAGCCTAGCGGTTAGGCAGACGTCCGAGTGTGAAGTGGTAGGATTTGTGGAGGCACCACTCAATAGGCTCGGTTGACATACACGTATATCAGGGAGGCCCGAATATGTGCACAATCCGACTCAAGTGGTGATGGCGGATTCTCTATCACGATGCTTGGCTGAAATGCATGTATTTTGAGGACGCCTAGAATATGTGCACGATCAAACTAAGTGATACGTTGAATCAAGTGAGACATGAGGAACGGGGAATTGCCAAGGATTTTAAGATCTTAAGTTTTGAAGAAAGGATTGAGGGTAACACGAGCGTGGCTCGGATTTAAGAAATGCATAGGAGAAATGTGTGCAAGAAAGATAGAATGTTGAGTAAAGTTGATAAGTGTACTCAGTTAGTTTTGAGGACGAAACTTTTTCTGAGTGGTGTATGATGTAGTGCCCTGTCCCGCTCAGTCAATCAGAGGAATCGAAACGCCGATGGCGTTCGGACTTAACATGCAACGGCAACTTGAAGACATCGCCCGGTCGAGGCGACCGCTCGCTCAGTTGGGGTAGTTTCGATGAACTTGCCTCATCTTAGCCTTCACATAAAAATCGCTCATTTTTAAATTCAACAAGTAGGCTTGATAATTAAAGAGACGAATCCACATAGATAAGGAAATAATTCCGACGGGTCGAATTGAGTTAGAATATGGAAAGGTCCAACGGTCGGCTTAGAGTTGGTGCACAGCGTGCTTTGAAAATGACACTCGGTCCTTCGTCCCATGGCTTAGGAGAAGGAAAAGTTGGTATTTGCCACAAGCTAAGAGATAGCCAAATTTATAGGCGACGCCCACAGAAATGCTTAATAAAGCATGCACGGTCTCATCGCCCAAGGCGTGGCATAGCCTCTGCTCGCCCGACGGGTTAAATTGTAATGCACGGCTTGTGGCATAAGTCTAGGCACCCCAATTAGCTTGGTCGTTCAAGTCAAACGCGTGCACGGCATGTTCCTACGACGCAAGGCTTGATGCTGCCTTGCTCGTCAAGTTGTTGCAAAGTAAGTTAGGCGAGTTACGTTAAGCTAACAGGAGTAGTTGCAGGCACAGCCCTCTGAGTTCTACGACTGGGTATAACCACAGAGTCTTACGATTGTAAGGCCCATCATATAGAGTATGATTTGGGCAGTGGTGTCACATAGAGTTTCTAGTTGGTTCAAGATACGATGGCACGAACTTAGTGTTTTAAGGCACGGGCCACGGTTGATTATTGAGTTTGGAAAGTGTTTCAATAGTTGTTCTTGAGTTGAGTGAAATGATAGGACAAGAAAGAAGAATGCTCACGACTGGATCGTTGAGGCAAGAAAGAAGAATGCTCGCGACTGGGTCGTCGAGGCAAGAAAGAAGAATGCTCGCGACTGGGTCGCCGAGGCAAGGTCTCAGATGTGAAAAGTATTAAACTTGGCCCTGAAAGAGATGGTAACACTAGAAGTAGATTGACTGTGTGAGACGTTAGTTTGAGTCGAGTCTTGCAAGGTCATGGATAACTTGTCGACAAGGTAGAGTTTTCCCGCACGGCAACCCGTGGCGCCACGGGACCGATACGGCCTAAGGAAACAAAAATGGCTCTGGGAGTCTAAAATAGCTGAGTCTGGGGCAAAGTATTCGGTGGACGCTCATTAGGGCTAGCTACCCGAACCGGTCCATCCTATACTCATCTAAAAGGGAGTCCACGATGGCTCTGGGAGTCAGTGACCAAATCAAATAGATGAGTCGGCATGGCGGCGATCCGCGTGTATGCCTTTGGATTGAGTTGAGTTGTTGAATGTGTGTACAGTTAGAACACAAATATTTGGGCCTAAGAATGGCTACAACATAGGCGACGTGCTTTGGCACGAGATGTGGCATGGAGTCTCAAGTGTTGATATGTGAGTTGTATAAGTTGGGTTTGAGTTGTTCGAGTTTAAGTCAGGAATCATCGTAAGGCAAGTCGGTCGAGTGACACTTAGCCCAGAAGTCTTGATTGGGTCAGTTGGTGATCAAAGTAGCATAGGCCGCGAGGCGGCGATGTGGTTTAGTCTTACTGAAATACGAGGCATGGCCTCAATATGGATTTTGTAGCACGGTCACATGGAAAAAGGAGTCTTTCGTGTAGTTACATCTCTGATTTTGGGCCGTAAGGCAAACATGACTTGATAGGTTAACGTTGATGTTGCAAGCACGGGATGGTCTAGAGACAAAATAGGCCAAGGCGTCGATCCTAAAACTGATCCTAACGTAAGAGTAGAAAGACAATCATAAGGGGACTATGTTTCGCAAAAGTAAATCGAACGGGTTGGTTTTGTATGGGTGGGCGAGGAGCTCATTTCACCAGTACAGTTGAGTACTGACACCCACATAGTTTTCATGTGCAGGCACAGGTAGAAGCTCGTGGCGCAGGGCTCGCTTGGATGTGTCGAGGCACGGAGTTCCGTGGCGATTCGAAGCGTACGGCCGCATGTAGTCAAGACTTATACGGGACATAATGTATGGACGTCGCCTTCCAAAGCATCAGCTGGTTTAAGACATGTTTTGAGAGATGAGAGAGAGCTGAGTGACTTGTAATGTGAGCATGAGTGAGCTTGAGAGACTT
Organism: Iris pallida; assembly: GCA_029216955.1. Taxonomy (NCBI): domain Eukaryota; kingdom Viridiplantae; phylum Streptophyta; class Magnoliopsida; order Asparagales; family Iridaceae; genus Iris; species Iris pallida. The sequence goes on along the minus strand of JANAVB010015468.1, from coordinate 52,761 downwards.
GTAATCTTGGCCTTGCGCCCCATTGTAACCTTTGTTTCAATATCAATAAAAAGGAGTGTTTTGAAATAACTTGTGTTTTGCTTCAAATTTTGCTGCTATTATTCAATATCTCTGCTTGGGACTTCTGTGCGACGACCCCGTCGCAGCCGCTGAAATCGGCCGTTATGGAACCCGCCTTGCACGAGCGCAACCTAGGCTCGTGCGGCATCACGCCTTAGCGAGGACGATCGCTCCTATGGAAGCGGGGCGTGACAGCAGTCCTCCTTTGGGGACTGCATATAGCTACAGTTTTCAGCAACATTAGCCTAGGTTTGACCCCCTTTTGATACCCCAATACACATCGATTAGCCCCCAACACTTATCCCTATATGTTCACCAAATATCCTACTATAAAACCCTAATATTTGTGAGTGTTAGAGTGGTGTAGATTGGTTAGAAAGTTAGTGGTTAGAGTGCTAGAAAATAAGCTGAGCCACATGTTACATGTTGTATGTTAAGCTAATGTTGAAAGTTAAGGTATGTGAAAAGATGCGTTAGATGAGTTTGTTAATGGGAGTTAGTGGTTGGTAATGGTTAGGAATGTTATTTTCTTGGTATCATAGGATACCAAGAGGGTACCTCCAAGGTTAAGGTGATTTATCTTGGTATTAGCAAGGTAAAGGTAATTACCATGGTAAAGAGTAAGTTAAGGTAATGGGGTATAATCAAGATAGTGGGTTCGGAATACAAGATTGGCCTAGGAATAGGATGTATTGGTAGGTAAATGTTAAAAAGGGTATGTTTAGTCGTATTTTGACCACGTTGACCCAAAGTTGACTTTTTCACCAAAAGTCATCCACAAGTCAACGCTTTGCCTAGAATGGTCTAGAACTCAACCAGAGTTGACCAGTTAATCGAAGGTCAACTATTAGTCAACATTAGACTAGTTTGACCTAGAGTTGACCAATTGACCAAAAGTCAACTATAGGTCAACCTTTGACCCAGTTTGACTTGGTTTGACTTCCTGCGACCTAGTTAGACCTAGTATGACTTAGTTTGACCTAGTTTGACTTGATGTGACCTAGTTTGACTGAGTTTAACCTAGATTTCATATCATACATTGGAAATTATGCTTAAACATTGTCAAACCCTAATTAGCTTACAATATCTTATATCTAGGTCTGTGAGATCACTCTGAGCATCGACCTTACTTGACATCTCAAGACAACAGGAGAGTACATTATCTGATAGTAGTTGTTTGTCTTGATATCTTCTGTATCTGATTCAGTTATAGTATTTTACTTGATTCTCGACACGATGGTGCACGGACTAGTATATATCAAATTCCTGTCATGAGATGTCATTCCTGAATTTTCTTGAGATACTGGTACTTGCTCGATCTTGTTCTTGTACTTGTATTGATACCGATTCCTAAGAGGGAGTAGCTACCTTCTTAGGAAATCCCGTGTCATGATGTACTATGTCCGGATCCGTATACTATTCGGGGATGGGGAGTTATTATAGGTTATGTGATCAATACCCCTACTTGCATTCCTGTTACTACTTGTATCATAGCTATACCCTCACCTCACGTAGGGTAAAGCCTGACCTATGCTACTACTTGTCTCATAGCTTTCTATTCTGGCTGGCCCGAGGTCCTGTACTCGTAGTCGGTCAAATGGAAGAGCCTGATCTTGTCCCAAACCTATCACATAATGCTATAATACTCGAGACACATTTTATATTTATTATTACATCAGATATATCCCACTCAGTTTTACTTTTCTGCATGATACACCCTGACATGATTTTCTGCTTTACATATCCTGTTATATTTCCATCTTGATATGTGCATCTTGTATTCCATTGTGATTGTCTCTTACAGCATTTGTTAATACTATAGAACTATTGTTGGCGGTTTGTACTTGCTCATTTTCTTGACAGGATAACCGTTGATGTTTACAGATGACTTAGATGCGGATTGCTCTACCTTCTATGGGTATGGCCAGGATGGAGACTATGACCAGCAGTTATTCCTGGACCTGTAGATGATATTTCACCTATTTAGATCTGCTAGTTAGGTTTGTCTGGACTGCGAACCAGCTAGTTTATGAGACTTATACTATATTTGTGTTTTGGGATCTTATGTTGTGTTTTCGACTCTCTACTGTGTTGTGACTTTGCATTCTATTTTTTGTACTTCTATTTCCATCACATTTATATGATTTTCGTGCCTATCTTTCCTAGATGTCTTTTATAATTGAGTTGAGTTCATATACCTCCGTACGGAGATGACAAGTACATTTATATTGTGTCTAGATGCTATACTTCTAGGAGAAACTAATACAGCGTTCTACCGCCGATTCTGCGGCGTAGGCTGGACGTACCCACGTGCTCGTGCCCCTACACAGGGTGTGGGTCGTGACACGTTTTGTGGGGGCCCATGCAGGTCTGAGTCGTAACTAGTGCGATTTCGTAGTGGTGCTCGACTAGAGTGCTGATACGAACCTGCAGTTAGGATATAGGCTTGGTTATTAATATAGAAGTTTACTCAATCACACTAGGAAAAAATTCGATTATCATGACAACTCTTCTTGTATTTCGAATTCAATGTCCTCCTTTGATAGTATCTTATCTTGTGCCATATGATCTCTTGGTTTCAATTCGTCTTCAGGATGACAGTCACTCGAGCTCAGACAGCTGGATCCAGTACCGTGCCGGAGAGATCTAATTTGGTAGGGGAGGCAGTCTAGGAGACTGTCCATGTTATCCCTACCATTCTGGAGGCAGTGGCAGTAGCACCAGGAGGTCTTCCACCTCCACCCAAGAGGCATTCTGTCGTCATACCGGAGACACTACGACCACTACCTCCGATACCAACTGATGCATTCAGATGTTCGCACTCCTACAGCAGATGATAGAGTCACAGCGAGCCCATGCAGAGATCGTAGCGTCAGGCTGATGCGTCACATCGCCAGACCAAGGTACTGAGACAGAGCATGGAGAATGCTCATCAGCTAGCACTGGCAGCGGTAGAGAAGGTAGCCCCAGGTACAGTTCAGGACCCCCGTCCAGCAGCCACATCAGCAGTCGGCTAGGCCTGGAACAGTTTTTGAGCTTCAGGAAGATGAACCCTAGGGAGTTGAGTTCAAGGGGACTGAGGGTATTCTCTATGCCAATTGATTGGTTGGAGGACGTGCAGCGGAGCTTGGAGTTAGCAGAGCTTTCGAAAGGACTGTGGGTCACAGCTGCGACGAGTCAGTTCTTCGACATCGCCTTGACGTGGTTTCGTACGGATCCTCGTGCATCAGTGAGAGGTTTGCCATGGGAGAACTTCTGGAGGCTCTCTCAAGGAGAAGTTCTTCTCCGACGTAGCTCTTACCACATTGAAGGGCCAGTTCGTGGGATTAGTGCAGCGGAACTCGTCGGTGGACGAGTATGCCGCAGAGTTCTTCCGTCTGAGCAGATTTGCTATGGATATGATCCAGGACGCGGGGGAAAAGGCCCACAAATTTAGGAGAGGTTTGATTCATGCAGTTCGTACTCGCACTTTTGGACGTCGCGATGCAACTTTCGACCAATCCTGATGGATGCACAGATAGCAGAGAAGGATTTCGACCTCAGGCCGAAGTGGAGCAGTGATACTTTGGGAGCTACTTCCAGTGTGGGACTGGCAAAGCGTCCCAACATACAGCAGCAGAGGCCATTCCAGCAGCTGCATTAGGCACCAGTACGTGCCCACCAGCAGCAGGGGCAGGGCCAGAGGCAGGCCATCTGTGTGCCTACTGTGGGAAGTTGGGACACTCTCGTGAGGTTTGTAGGAGGAGATTAGACGTTTGCCTATCATGTGGAGCATCCGGCCATCAGCTGAAGGACTGCCCTATTTGTGCAGCCAAGGGAGGCCAGGACAAAGTACTGGCGAGGCCTGCAGTCCAGCACCAGAGGGGAGCACCCCAAGGCAGAGCTTTTGCACTAGTAGCTGAGGAGTTTGAGCCAGTGGCAGATATAGTGGCAGGTTCTGTTCTACTCGATCCTTTTCCTGTATTTTCTTTTATTTTTGCTCACCCTTGTTCCTCGTTATCGAATTTGATTTTAATGTACCATTGCTGATTTGACCTTCCATATCAAGATGAATGTTATGGCCTGAGTTACGATATCCTTTGATAACATATGTTGACGGAAATAACAGGGAAGGTAAACGTCTACTTTGTTATGGAGCCTAGAGTTTATCGCAGCTATATTAGTCTGCATGGCGAGAACATAGAGACCTGACTTTGGATGTACATATCTTGATTATGGGATTTGGAATTTCTCACAGCTATACTAGTCGGCATAGCGAGGATTCCAGACGACATGATTAAGAAGGTGCATACCCTAGTTATGGACTCTACCATTTATCGCAGTCTTGCATACTAGCGTGGCGAGGATTCTGAGTATCATGATTTTAAAAAGACGCATATGATTATCAGATTGTATCTTGAGAAGGGTCCTAACATGTCATCTCTATCGTTTCACTTCTGTTATAATAGGTTATGTTTTAGACTATTTGACCCTACCCACATCTTACTTGTTGATCTTGTGTTTGCTAGATAGAAGTTTTGACCTTGGTTGTTGGGGGAAGGTTGACCTAGGAAGAGTACAACCACCTTAAATTTTGAGGACAAAATTATTTTAAGGATGGTAGATTTATAACCACCACTTTTCTAAAACAGGGGTAATTTTGAACTTTTATAAAATTACCATTTAATAATAGGTTTAAATCATGTTATTGAGATATTGGTGAATTTTGATTATTTTTAATATTATTAAATTAGTGTTTTGTGATTTTGTCCTTTTGCTAGTGTAACCTTAGAGCTGTTTAGCCTAGAGACTAACCATGACCGTGGAGGCCTATATGAGGTTAGATTAGCTAATTACCTCTTTTTAGGCTAAGGATACTTTGGTCATTTTTTTCATATTTTAACATTTTCGAAATTTTATATTTTTAATATTGTTTTTATTGGATTTATTTAGTCGAATTTGAGTTTCGTCTCGTTCCGACTTGTATTGTGACCCGGGTAGCTTAAACTCTAGATGGGACCCAATATTAAGTTAAGCATGGCCCACAAAACCCAACATTTAAGTTAGTTAGTTAGACTAATTTTTATCATGTTAGAATGGTTAAGTTAGAGACTCAAAACTTAACCATTTTGATCCCAAACCTTCACATACACCTAATGAACCATAAGGAGACAAGTTGCAGGCATTATAGACATTTCACCAAGGCCCATTAGGGCTATACTTGGCCGGCCATGCTAGGAAGAGTCTCTCCCCATTTCATTTCAATAGTTGCCTCTAATTTTCCCCCTTTTGAGTTCTTCCCCAAATAGAGCTTCCCTCTTGATTTGATCTCTCAAATCAACCCATCCTTCCTCCATTTTATCCAATATTTCAAGGAGAAGGTGCTAGCTTGGAGTGGGAAGCAAGGAGCAATGAGAGGAGTCCAATTTCTAGGGATTTTCATGTCGGAATCGTGTCATTTGGAGTTTTCATTGGAAATCCACTCCCAATAGGTAAAACCTTCTCTCTAATTCATGTTTCCTTGCATTTGTGATAGATTTGAACCCGTACAAACCATTGTAGGAGCGTAAAAAGTGCTTTATTGAAGAACGTGTGTACGTGCTCCCTATTTTTGATGAAATAATAGGACACGTGTCAACATGCACAAAGGGTAACTTCCATCGTAGGTGACGGTTGCTAGCGTAAAGACTGGATTATGTTGGTTTTTACGCACAAATGTAAAAGTCTATAAATAGACTTATTTTTCACATAGACAGCATCAAGAGAGTATACAGAGATCAGAGCCCAGAGATTTTGATTTTCCAGAGCATTCTTCTTCAACTTTTTTTCAAGAACAGAGTGAAGCAAAGCAGAAAAGCATTCGACCTCGCCATCAGTTCCCAAGTACGTCGATACCTTTCTGGTGACTTAGTTCTTCCGGCTGTTCATCTTCAAGCAGTGATCTTCATCATCATCGTATGGTCCAAGGAATAAAGTGATCGCCTTCAGATCAGACTTCCATAATAATACTTCCCAGAACAATTTGTACTTTCTGTACTTTTTCTCGTTTTATTTTAAAAGCCAATTTTTAGGCATTTTGTTAAGTGAAACAAAATAGCGACTCTGCTGGGGACGACCTTCTCCTCTGACGAGAAGGCAATTGCTCAATATGATGATGCGTTGGTCGGATCGACCAAGAAGACTATGGTCGTGCACTTCGACCAGACTGCCTACGAAGAAATGCTCAGGATTGGGGGTAGTGCTCATTGCTCCAATGTTCAGAGATCGCGGAAGGCGCAAAAAGTTTGGATTCCTAAGTCCAAACCGTCCTCGGATCTCCTTGTTGTCTCTGAAGGCAAAGGCATCCTTCATACTCCTGTTGTGGAGACTCCCATCAGTGATGAGGCAGTCTATACTTCAGCGATGTGTCGCGGGCGTAAAAACCAGGCTCCCGTTTGTAACGAGGCAGCCTCAGTATTGCGTCCTGGGCGTAAAAACCAATCTCTCGTCAGTGACGAAGAAGATTTCCAAGTCTTACGCCCAGCGCATAAAAATGAAGTATTACGCCCAGTGCGTAAAAACCAAAAATTACGCTCTGTGCATAAGAACAAGTCTCCCGTCTGTGACGTGGTAGACCCCAATACTTTACGTTTCGAGCGTAAAAATAAGTCTCCCGTCTGTGACGCGGTAGACACACAAAATTTACGCTCCTCGCGTAAAGGAAAATCTCATGTCTGTGACGTGGTAGATACTCATGTTTTGCGCTCTATGCGTAAAGGTAAATCTCTTGTCTGTGATAGTGTAGATAAAATTCACAATAATGCTTCTGCATCTAAAGTGAATTTACCTGCACGCAACCAGTGTAAAAAAATAGTTGGTAAAACTTCTGTTTACAACCAACAACCTTCTTATACTGCTGTACGTAAGGTACCAAACCTTCAAATTATGCGCAATGCTAATGGGGTCCTTTGTGCTCAAAAATCTCAGGATTTACGCACGCAACTCCAAGTGCGTAAAATATAAAGTTTGATTCTGCTAATGCAGCCAGTAATCTTCTTTATACACAAGGGACTAAACATTTCTCTACCCCAAATGTAATAAAGAAGACTACTCCCTCTACCCCTTCTGATTTACGCGAATTGCTAGTAAAAAAGCGTAAAAATAGACAATCTCCTGTGACACTTTCCCAAGAGAACCACCATTATGAGTGTCACCAGATTGTAATCAAATGTTGTTGTTCGGCTTCTAAACGGTCAGTTTTTGACCGGTTAAGTTTCAATGCGCCTCAATAACAAGTTGATGACCAAGAACATGAGTTGTCATATACGTCAGTCAACATGGCATCTCATACCAACAGAGGACGACGTACAAGACGCAACACGTCCCAAACTCCAGGTCAATAACGATTCAACAGACTTCTTGATTCCTTTGAAGGAGTATATCAGAATACTCGATCAAGAAGACAAAGACAGTTGCAGACTTCTGATTCAGAAACTGAGGGTACTCAATCTTTTGAGTCTGAAACTGATAGTGTCGATTCATACCTCTATACCAATCCTTCTGTATCTTCAAGAGAGGTTGAATCCTACGCTATTGGAGATGAACAGGAGACGTCATCTGCTAATACAGAACAATCTCATCACCGTTGAGCAATTATTAAAGGACATGCTTACCATGATGCAAAGCATGCACCAGATAATAATGACTCAGCAAATTGTTCAGCCGGCAGTAGTAACACCGGTACAAGTAGTAACACAAACTCAAGATAGTCAAGGGGTTGATATACCTTTGAATATTCAGGAACCTGCTGTTAATCAAAATTCTGCATCTCCAGATCCTATCATTCCAGAAGATGTACCACCTCCGGTGGGGGTTACGGTACTTCCAACCACTATTCAATCAAATGTGCTTCCTCAAACCAGTGAAGCTATTCAAGAAGCACGTGAATTAAAAGCACAGTTTGAAGTTTTGAAGCACAAGGATCAGCTCCAGAGATTAGGGATTAAGCAACCTTATCCTCCTCATTGGAATGATGTACCCTTTCCACCGAAATTCAAGCCACAATCAATGGTATTGTTTGATGGAAAGGCTTCTCCTAGTCAGTATATCAATTATTTTGATATTATGACTGTGCATCTGCAGAAAAATGATGCTTTTCTCACTCGAGTGTTCATCGGGTGCTTGATGGGTTCAGCTTACGATTGGTATCGTAGTTTACCCGACAATTGCATTTCGTCTTTTGACGAATTTAAAGCAATGTTTCTCTTCCGCTTCTATGAATGAGGTATGGATATGAATATGTCCTCCCTAATAGAGATCAAACAAAAGAAGAAGGAAGATACTCGAACATTCATTGAACGTTTCCGACAGGCAACTCTAAAAATGCCTCCTGGTATGCCAGATTCAGCGTTGATTGATACATGTAAGATGAATCTACGACAATCCATTGTTGTCTTCACGGGTTCACAATTCATAGACTGGGCCTCGTTTATCATAGTGACAGTTTCAACCGAGACTAATGGTAGATTGGCTCGGGAACACGGGATGATTTTTGCTTCGGAAGACAAAGGAAAGAAAGGCTCTTCTGGTAATAATACCGGTAATCGTAATGGGAAAGGAAAGGATACTCTTATGGTTAATCTTTCCAAAAATAAGACGACACAGAATAATCAGGAGTCTTCTAAGCCAAAAGAAGAATATTCTTTTGACGAGAGCGATATCCCTGGGATATTCCAATGTCTGGTGAAGAGTGGCAAACTCCAGATTCCAGAGCCAAAAAAGCCTAATGAGGTGAATCTGACTGACAATCCCAATATTGTATCTATCACAGATACATCAATCATCCTACCAAGGCTTGTTATGTTCTGAAAAAGAAAATTCAGGAGCTGATAAATGCCAATGCCATCGCTTTAACTAACGATGAGCATACGGTCACAACCAATATGGTTTCTCTTCAATTTGGAGGTTTTCCTCCACAGCAAGTCCCAGATGGGATCGTTGTAACTCCACCTTTCTAATATTTGAGTTTTAAAAAAAAAAAATTTTTTTTTGAGTAATTAGAACTCTTTTATATTTCATGTAGAGTATATTAGGTATTCCATTTAAAGTTTAGCCTTTGGGCTTTTGTATTAATTAATTTCCTTTTCTAAATTCAGCCCATTAGATTTCAGCCACTGCCCTTTTTGATCAACCCCTGTTGTTCGTTTAAACTCCTAAGGAGAATAGAGCTGATAAATTTCACAGCTCATTCCTTTTCTCCCCCACGTGAACCGTTAGGATTTGAAATCCTAACAATTTTCTCCACACAGAGCATGCGCTGGAACCCTTTCTTGGCACCAAACCTTGCGTGAGTATCAAGCTGAATCCAGCTATATAATCCCCTTTTCCAGAGCATCACTGTTAGTCCTTTCTTCCCATTCTCTCCTCAATCCTTAGTTTTCCAAGCCTAATTCGAAGAAGAAGGATCATGGTGAGGAGACGCTGAGTTTTGAAGTTGCGGCCGATCATTTGTCGATCACTCCTTGATCGATTCATGCCATCTATTTGAACAAATTCGTGTAAGAGTCTCTGACCTTTCGATCTAATGTTCCCTATAATTCCTTCAGATTGTTGAGCTGTCGACTAATTTTCTAAGGATTTGTTCCTTCCTTGTCGATTTCCTGTTGATTGATGATCGATCTAAGTTGTTGTTTTCATGATTGAAGCAATCGATCTGTGACCAAATATTGATCGAATCAACTGCTCTGATAATGTTGGCGTTGGGGTTCAACAATCACAGAGGTTGATTTTTGTGGAATTTAGTTGATCGATCACTGGTAAGTATTCAATCTTCTAACTATCATTCGACCCATGTTAGTATGATTTCTGATGTTGTTCGACCCTTTGATCAATCAACCCTTGTTCACAGGGATCAGTCAATCCTATCAATTTGTTTCTTCCTCATAAATCTGCAGGAGATTGATATCAGGATTATTAGTTATCTTCCATCTTGAATATCTCGGGTAAATTCCTTAACTATTGTAGCATACACTGTTGTATTGGATTGTGGCTTTTACAAATTAGTTCATGGGTCGAGTTGTGTGATTGTTTGGTTGATGATCGAATGTCAGATTTTGGGTTGAGTGAGAATCCAGATAACTTGCAGACGCTTGGGGCTTTAATTGATCTCGTGGAGGTAATTTCCTGACCTTACTAAAGTTGTAGTTGTGGTTATGATATGAAGTACCTAGGCTATTCAGGAATAGGTAGTGTTCATGTTAGATGAGTCCAGTTGCATTACATGTTCAAATCAGCCAATATTGTTCTCAATGAAGTTCAGTGTTCCTGGAAGCAAACTAGATTTAAACTGTGTTTATTGATGAATCTGATTATACATATATGTATTGGAACTCGAAGACTGCATGTTATTATTTTCAGTTTAGTGATGGGAACACAGACTAATGTATTTACCTAAACCTGATCCATATATATGATACTTTGGTTTATTTGGTTGAAGTTGAAGAGAGCATGTGAACTAAATTGATAAGGGAGTGTTGACTGCATATGCAGTTTAGTTGGGTGACCCCAGAGACACATATCAGTATAATTGATCTCTCTTTTGTTTAGACATAAAAACCATGTTAGACTGAATGGATTGGGACTGTTGATTCACATAGAGTTCTGTGTTGGCCTTGACATCAAGATGAAACACCATTTTTCCACTTTACTGTTATCTCAGTTTGGTACTGGACTGTAGCCATTTTGTTGATCTGTGAACCTGGAGTTGAAACCCTTTCATTTGTTCTTCGATTTTGAATGATTTTGGATGTAAATTGTGGGCTGTAATATCATCTCTATTCCTGAATTACATTCAGGAATAGTGCCTTATACTACTGCCATTTTCTTACAAGAACGCCTATAACCTGTATCATACTCTAGGTTTGTATTTCGAATTTAGAAGTTAACCAGAACAGGAACCATCTTGTGATGTCAGTTGATTTGGTTGAGTAGCATTATTGTTAGCTTGTAACCTGATTTCCTAACTGGTAGTATTGGACTTATCCATGACTTACAATAGCCAAGTACCAGACATTTACCTTGTAGATTAGTGTAATTCTTAGTAGGCTATATTTCTAAACAGAGGAGGTTGAATTACTTATTATCTGAACATAATGTTTAAGCCAATGAGTTTATTTAACAACTTGATTCCAGAAAGGACTGGTATTTAAAGTCCTGTTTTATGGATGAATCACATCAGTCCTAAAACTGAGGAGTCCTGGTTTTATATCAGCAGGGACTGATTTTGAACTAAATGTTGGGGACTATTATTTGCAGGAATGAATATCAGTGAACACATATATGATATGCTAAGTTTTGATTTTGGACTGATTTTGATCACATCATGACTGAATGTTTCTGAACCAGATTTCCACTGATTGTTCAGTCCAAATTTGGACTGTTACCTTGGGTATTTTTGGTTGACAGTATTGAAAGATGGGTCTTAATTTTACTTCATGTTTGGTAGCACCCTCGAGTACAGGAAAATATTCGAGATGAGTTTGATCATTGATCAGTTGTTAAGAAGGGCTGTGAATGAATGTAAATCCTTGAGAATTTGGGTTTACATAGATAAGTGATAGATTCAATATGACAGTTGGCCAGGGGCTCAAGACTGTAGGTGAGTCCTGCCTATGGGACTGACCAGTATCAGTCATTTCTGAAACTGAACAACAGGATTCAGTTCCATCTGTGACTAAATCACTGTATCAATGTTCTGAATTTTGGAAAGTTTCCAATTGCAGGTAGAGGACATTAGGATTGGTATGGGTATAAATATAGGACTGGTAAATTGAGTTTATGTGGACTTTGGTTGATACTATGCAGTGGACTGATTTTCAGGAGTATGGTTAGAGTTAGATAAGTTATCCATCTTGTTTACCTGTGTACGAAATTCCAGAGCACTGAGGTTAGGTTGATGTTGTGAAATCAACAACTGTTGAGTGTGATTCACTATAGTACATTCTTGTATCAGGTTTCAAACAGTAGGGTTGATAGTTTAGAGTGAACTTTAACTCTCTTCCTGAGAGTGGAACTTTGAGAGTTAGAATTAATGGGCTCTCTTAGAACAAGGTTTCAATAAAGCAGTTAACTAAGATAAGGATTGTGTGGGGTTATATCAACTCTCTTGGCGATGCATGGTTAGGGTATTGTAGAGTTATAAGTAGAAGTAATCTAGTATTTATCAAATAGAACTTAGGACTTAATGTAGTGATTTTAGATTTATAATTCAACTTTGCATTATTGATTTATCAAGTTGTAAATCATTTAATACAGGAGGACACCCAGTTTTCTTGCCTACTTGTACTTTCCTGGAGCCAGGCAAGTACACTCTACGGTTTTGTACTTTACATTATTTTTCCTGTACTTCCTTGAGTGACACAATTGCAACACGTCATGTTCTTTCTGGTGCTCTTGTTCTCTTGTGCTTATTACTTGTATCCGAGGAGGGGAAATATACTATCTATGTGACCAATCCCAAGTAACAACTCAGGTGTGTTTTAGCTTAGACCCCGCATCGTGCACGCGGGTCCTAAGTCACCATTCATGTGCTTTCAGGTGCTTTCAGGTGCTTACCCTAGCCGGTCACATAGTTAGTTATATTTCAAATGCATTACACACATGTTCAGGAGATTTCCTTGTACTTATTTCCTGTGATATCATGTTCTTTCAGGTGCTTACATATCATGTTCATTCATGCTCTTACATTCATGTTCTTTCATGTACTTTACCCTGTTCTTCATGTACTTATTCACTTGTATTTTCCTGTACTTTCTATGTTTCCTTGTACTTTCATTTCATGATGTCTTGTTCATTACCTAGAATTGTACTTGCTCCGCTCCTGACTGGATATGTTATGATAGGTGAGATGGAGGCTTTGTGTGACACATACTATGGACAGGATACTGCCTTCCCTACTGAGCCAGCTGGAGCTGCTTGTGACCTAGAGGCTGCAGAGGCCTAGTATTTCATTTAGTTTTCCATTATCTTTCCATGTATTGAGACTAGCAGACTCTTATAGTTGAATTGTAACAAATTTCAGATATTGTATCTCTTTTCTGGTTGGGACACATTATATAGTTGCTGTGATTCTATACTTTCATGTTTATCTGGTTAGTTTCCCTAGCTTGGTACAGCTTACTTCATTGTGTCTAACAATGAAGGCTGGGCGTGTCCGACTCGTGTCCGATTATTCGGGAGCGGGTCGTGACCCCTATTCCAAAGGCGACTATGAAGATTGTGAATATCCCACCTGCTAGAGAGAAAAATGAAGGATTGTTGCCTCTCACACTAAAGAATGGTGAAATCATATGGGTACATCCTGACTTAGTACCTGAAATGGAGAATGAAGATAAAACGTCAAAATCCAAGAAAGGTAGAAAAGTTAAAATCTGCAACATAATTTGTCATGTTATTCCAGATCCTAATGATTTGGATCATCTTTGGGATGACATTCCTTTGGAGGATAGGCTGAAAGGTTTAAACATATGTCCTCCAAGTTTAGCTCCTCCTACCAAGCTCAAACTCACTCATCAGCAGTGGTTAGCTATGAACACTGTTCCCTTATATAGGGCACAACAAGTATTCGTAGCTTATGAGAAAGCTCCTACAGGGATCTTTTCTCGTATCCCGAGTATTCCTCCTTCTTCTATGGTTACAGAGACTCCTATTCCTCCTTCTTCGGAAGTCTCTACGCCTTCTTTTTCTCCTATGATTACAGAGATCTCTGCTTCTTCTTCTTTTGTTCAACCATCCATTGAAAGTCCGCTACCCATTCACTTGTACAGTCAACAATCAGTCCATCTCATGAAGAAGATGGGTTATGACTTTCAAAAGGCAGAGGGTTTGAATTTTGATAAAGGAATGCGACTTCCTTTACAGATTCAAAGTCAAATATCCACTGTTGGGTTGGGTTCTGAGCTTCCTCTTAAAACTCCTCGCAAGAAGAAGGCTAAGGAAAATAAGAGTAAATCATGCAATATGGTACTTCCTTCTTATGATTCTGAAGAAGAAAGCTTTGCTGGTACGAGATCTGGGAAAGAATACCATAAAGATTATGAGGGATCTTCTAAAGAAGCAGAGGATGTTGTAGAAAACGATCCCAGTTCAACCATCTTCTGTTCCTGCTAAACCCTCGATGGTTGAGAAAGGGAAACGGAAAGCAGTACGCTTTGACGTTCCCTTGAAATCTATTTCAAATTAGGGGGTGGTGATGAAGCCCTACAAATTTGATATCTTAGCCCAGTTAGCCAATACTCCGGCTAGACTCTCTATATTCGAGCTACTACGTCTTTCTAAAGAAAGCAGAGAAACTTTGAGTGAAGCCTTGCTACAAGCAGACTCATGCTTGGCTCAACTCAAGAGTCCTGATAATATACTAGTGTCGTGCCCACAATGTCATAGTGTGATGGAGGCTATTCCTAACATTACCTTCACACAAGAAGATATGTTGTTGAAGCATAACGAGCACGATAGACCTTTGTGCTACACTGGGTATATTGAATCTACTGAAATTGACAGGATGTATATTGATCCTAGGTCTTCTATTAGTATTATTCTTCAGAGTATGCTAAGACCTTTGAGGATTCCTACTAGTGATTTGACTTACACTAGTACTACAATAGTTGGTTTCAATTCTGGAAAGAGTAAACCACTGGAGAAAATTCGTCTGGAGATTCAGATTGGTGATCTTCGAACCATGGCAACCTTCTATATTATCAACTCAGACGTATCCTACTACATCCTTCTCGGGAGACCGTGGATACATGAGCATAACATCGTGCCTTCAACTCTCCATCAGCTTCAAGTACGTAGATTCCCAAGGGGTTGTGAAGACTGAGTTTGCTGATATCAATCCCTTCAAAGGTCATGAAGCCTATTTTTCTGACTCGAAACTCTACAAACAAGATCATGTGAAGGGGATATCAGATATGGCTGAAGATCAATCACCTGTTGAAGATCAGTCTGTCAATGAAGATCCTCCGGAAGAGCAACCTTTGAAGATCAAGGTCAAAGGTCGAATCCAACCCCAACCTATCAATGATCAACCTCTGGTGATCAAGGTCAAAGGAAGAACTCGGGATTCATCTGAGGAATCAGTAAGTGTTCTTGCCAAAAGCCAAGTTCAACCTCTTATGATCAAATTCAAAGGACGTACTTCTCGTACGTATGATCCAGAAACACCATTGATCATCAACCTTGACAAGTCTACGCAGAAGACGGATGACGGTCCGTTAATGATCAATCCAAAGCGTTGTAGTCAAATTGTAAATGATGTAAATATTGATCATTCTGTACTTTCTAATATCAATGAAGACTTTCTTTTGGAGTATATAGCTGTCAAATTTATTGAAAGAATGTCTTTATCTTCTGAAAATCAAAGTCATCAATATCAAGATGACATAGATACAGACGAAACTTTATACATTGACCATAAGGAAAATTCTTTTCCTCCGCATGTTGATGTAGGCCCTTACGCTCAAAAGTTCCTAAAATCTTCTCCTTATCTTCTTCCTGTAGCTGCTTCATCACAAGCTTGTGTACCTTTCAGACGTCATGAAGAATCTTATTTCGTGATTTTGTCTGATAAGAAAAACAAGCACCAAATTGTGTTTGGTCTGGCTAGAAACATCCATGTTGTTCAGACAGATGATCTTGGAGATAAAGATAAAGGAAAAATCCGAATTGACAAATATAGTCAATAATCTCTCAAGATTATCCAGAAAATGGAATACGATTTGAAGACTATACAAGGTCTCAATCAAGGCAAAGGTAGGCGATTACCATTATGTGGTGATCCGTTTTACCAGAAAACTTGTCATGGGTTGGGATATGATCCGTCCCACATGGTTAATGACGATATACAAGAAGAATTCTCTTCTAAATCTTTACAATCCTCAGATTTGGAAGAAATTTATTTCTTCTCATATGCTGGAGGAGATTATTAAGATGAATCTGAATGTATCTTCTCAGTTAACATGGTTCAAACTGAAGGCAAATCTGAGCCGTTTGAAAATGACCCTTGGGCCCAACAGATAGACACTCAATAGGAACTTCGTTTTGAACAGCGATAACCACCTACAGATGAGATTGTCCAGATTGATGTTGGAGACGGAACTACGTCCAAGCCAATATTCATCAGTAAGAAACTTTTCGAAGATGAAAAGGAAGAGCTGATAAAACTGATTAAATAATATTGATATTTTTGCATGGAGTTATGAGGATATGCCGGGTCTAGATCCTAAAGTTGCTACTCATAAACTCAATATTCTTCCTAATGCCAAGCCTGTGAAACAACAGCAACGGCGTTTTCGACCAGACATGATGGATGCAATTGAAGCAGAAGTCAAAAAGCTGATTACATGTGGCTTTGTTCGTGAGGAACAACACCCAGACTGGGTTGCCAATATTGTTTCTGTTATGAAGAAGAACGAAAAAGTCCAATTTTGCATAGATTTTCGAGATCTTAATGCAGCTTGTCCAAAGGACGAATTTCCACTTCCCATTACTAATGTCATGATAGACAATACATGCGGTTTTGAACACATGTCTTTCATGGACGGGTTTTCAGGATACAATCGGATTAAGATGCATCCAGAAGATGAAAAAATACTACTTTTTGTACACCCCTTGGAGTCTACTGCTATACGATTATGCCGTTTGGTCTTAAAAATGCCGGTGCTACGTATCAACGGACCATAAGCAACATCTTTCAAGAACATCTACGAAAAATAGTTGAATGTTATGTAGATGATATTGCTGTTAAAAGTCGATCAAAAGATTATCACATTCAAGACTTGAAGACAGTATTTGAATTGATGTACCAGCATCAATTGAAAATGAACCCTACTAAGTCTTTCTTAGGGGTTTCCAGTGGCAAGTTTTTGGGATTAGTCATCACTTTTCAGGGTATCCATGTTGATCCTGATAAAATCAAAGCAATTCTTGAAATGCATCCTCCACGCAATCTAAAAGAACTTCGAGGCTTTCAAGGTCGCATCGCTTATATCAGGAGATTTATATCCAATCTATCTGGGAGATGTCAACCTTTCTCCCGTCTATTAAAGAAAGGTGTATCATTTGTTTGGGATAAAGCATATCAGAAAGCGTTCAATGACATCAAGCAATACCTTACAAATCCACCAGTTCTGGTACCACCAGTGGTAGGAAGACCATTTTTGCTATATATTCGAGCATTGGATCATTCACTTGGTGCTCTTCTCGCACAGAAAAGCGATATGGGTCACGAACAAGCAATTTATTATCTTAGTCGAATGATGGTTGGAGCTGAACACAGGTATACTCCTGTAGAAAAGGAATGTCTGGCTTTGGTATTTGTCGTTCAAAAGACACGACATTATGTGATAGGACAGACTATTCATGTCATCTCCAGAATAAATCCTATTCGGATATTGATGAGAAAACCAAGCATTCTTAACTCCAGATTAGCTACCTGGGCAATGTTGCTCACTCCTTATGACATGGTCTATGTACCTCAAAAATCAGTGAAGGGTCAAGCATTAGCTGATTTCTTAGTAGCTCACCCTATACCTGAAACATCGAAGCTATATGAGGACATTCCAGATGAAGTTGTGGATTGCAACATGACTTTAAAGGATGACATTTGGCAATTATACTTTGATGGAGCGTCACGAGTTGGACCTAAAGGCAATATCGTCTCTGGGGTAGGAATCGTCTTGGTTTCTCCTGACAAAATGGTCATATACCGTGCTTATTCTCTCAATGAGCCATGCTCCAATAATGTGGCAGAATATAATGATCTGCTCATTGGTTTCCAAGTAGCAAAACAATTGGATATCGAGTTCCTGGAAGCTTATGGAGATTCTCAACTGATTGTTACAGGTTAGAGGGACATATGAAGTCAGAAACCCTGACCTCATCCCTTATCATCAAGTGGTAATAGAATTGGTCCTTTTATTTGAAGAATTCTTCATTGAATTCGTACCACGTTCTCAGAATTTGGAAGCTGATGCTCTTGCTAGCTTAGCTGCAGATTTGGCTATTCCAATTCGAAGACAAAACACCATTACTTTGTTGGACCGAGACTTATTCTACGTAAAAAATAATTTGCATATTGAACAGAGTTACTACATAGTCGAGTTCTCAACAAAGGGATTGGAGAAATCCATTCATTGATTATGCGGTCCATGAGATTTTACCTGAAGATCCAAAAGAAGCTGCATCAATCAAGAGACGATCATTTCGATTCTACTATGATTCTTTCTTACATATGTTGTATCATCATTCTTATGACGGACTTTTGCTGCGCTGTCTCTCAGAGACTGAAGCTAAGCAAATACTTTGTGAAGCTCATGATGGTGTCTGTGGTGCCCATCAACCTGGTCCAAAATTACAGGACCGCATTCGAAGGATGGGGTATTATTGGCCATCTATGATAGCAGATGCTGTGGATTATGCCAGACGGTGTAAAGCATGTCAGATTTATGCTGATTTTATTCATCAACCATCTAAATTCCTCCATCCTACGGCAGCTTCTTGGCCTTTCGAAGCTTGGGGCATGGACATTATTGGTCCGATTAACCCTCTTTCTGTCAAAGGACATCGGTTTATCCTGGCTATAACTGATTATTTTCTAAATGGGCGGAACCGATTCCTCTTGTTGAGGTAAAAAATCTAATGTGGTTAATTTCATCAAACATCATGTTATTTATCGTTTTGGGATCCTTCGACGGATAATACATGATAATGGACCACAGTTTGCCAGTCAGACATTTTATCGGTTCTGTGATAAGAATCGAATCCAAAACCTGGCGTCTACGGCTTATAATCCAGCTGCTAATGGTTTAGCTGAAGCTTTCAACAAGACGATCATCAAACTTCTCAAAAATTCTTCTCTTCTAATAAACGTGATTGGAATGAGAAACTTGGAGAATGTTTATGGGCTTATCGAACGACAGTCCGAACTCCTACCGGTTTTACACCATTTTCATTGGTCTACGGATGTGAGGTTGTCCTTCCATTGGAAATCCAGATTCCATCTCTTCGAATAGACATTACTAATGAGCTAACTACAGAGAACAATGATCGATTATGACTTCAAGAACTTGAAGGATTGGACGAGAAGCGTCTTCAAGCACAACAGCATATTGAGCTATATCAAGCCCGTATATCTCGAACTTTCAATCATAAAATTAAAGAGAGGGTATTCAAAGTCGGTGAACTAGTATTAGCTGTTCGAAGACCGATGGTGATGACTTATAAGAGCAAAGGAAATTCCAAGCAAAATGGGAAGGCCCTTATGTTATCGAGACAGTTTTTTCCAACGGTGCCTATCGGTTATCTAAGCCCAATGGAGATTTACTCATGATGCCGATCAATTGCAAATTTCTTAAGAAGTACTATGTATAAAAAAAGACACATAAAAAATAAATCTTTTTTATTTTGTTTAGAACAAAGGATTAAGGATGAGGACCACTGCCTTCCTTATTGAATACATAGTCAACCAATGCATCGAAGACATCGTTGCCTGAGTTCACAAAAAACTTGCAGGCAGCCATCCTCAGCGCCTCTTCTTCAGGAGTTTTTTCTGGCTCTACTAAGAAAGCGAGGATGTCTTGGGATAGCTTGGGAGTAGAAGAGCCTTCGCCTATTCCGGTTGGGCCTGACACAATTGGCTCAACGGGAGTGTCTCGATGACGTCCTCAACCTTCATGGTGACTTCAGTCTTTTACAGCACGTCCTTGGAAAACATTTCCAATAGAGGAGTGGAAAACAAGGATGAAATTTTACAAAGAGTTCTCATCTATTTATAGGAGAGCTATTAATGAACCGGTTTTGGAAATTGAAACAACTTTCATTCCCGAAAAGACCTATCCATTACATCAGATTCATCCATTTAATAGTGGAATTGAAATGATCTTTCTTTTACCAAAAGAAACGTTGGTTCATTCATTCATTCATAATTATTAGCATACATCCTCATGACGTCTGTCTTCTTATTTCCCCAGCTACCAATGTTTGGTTAAGCTGATTACTTGTCTCCTCGGAGAGAAATATTAATCTTTTATCTTACCAGTTGGTATGAAAAGTTGGATTTATTATCTATCATGTCCATTCGACCTCTGCATAAATATTAAGTCTGCTTATTTTCCCTATCTATCATGTCCATTTGGCCTCTGAATAGATATTAATCTATTTCCTTTGAGTCGTTACAATCTGTCACGTCCATATTACCTCTGATAGTATTGTATACTCTAAACAGAAAACGAGATTTCATTATCTATCATGTCCATATTACCTCTGGATAGATACAATTTATTGAGTTTAGAAGACTTGTCACGTCCATATTACCTCTGATAAGTATTTTCTGTCTCATACCTATTATTTAATTTCAAAATAAATGATAGGATTACAAAACAAATATTTTATTCATTTCTTAATAAGATAAAAGATTACAAAAGCTCCTTGTTTGCCTAAGGCGGAGCTGATATATCTTTCAGCAATTTTTGGAGCTCTGCTAAACGCTTCTCACGAGAGCCCATTACATTTTCAGTAGCTATCTTTCTTCGGGTCTCTGGAGTGCAAAGGGGAGAAAATTTAGCAAAGTAGCTATCAAATTATCCCTGGCATCATCAAGATGCTTGATAATAGATTCAGCTCAAAAACCTTGTTCTTCCAGAATTGAGCTCTATGTCAAATATTGGTCACGAGCTGCTATTAATTGCTCCTTCTCAGCTTTCACGAGCTAGTTCAGCCTCCACTTCACGAATTTCATCATTTTGTTCCTGAATTTTCGTATTTGAAGTGTCATAGGCTTCTCTACAACTCTCCAGCTTAGGCTTTGCGTCAGTCAAGAAAGTTTCTCTTTGGCGACTTTGCTGCTATGTTCTCTGAGAGAGTCGTTGAAAGTAGTCTCTCGAGCAGTGTATTCAGCTGATAAAGCGTCATACTCAGCTTGAATGAGACTTTCAGTAGTTTTACTTGTCAACCGCAGATATTATTTGATAGGTTGCTCAAGTTCTTCTACCACCTTTTCCAATGCAGTTGCTCTCTCAATCATTAAACATGGCGACGTTCCTGATAGTGGGAACAATCGCGCCTTTCAAGCTTTCATAACTGAGGCCCCTATTCAGGACCATGTCAATCAAAGCTGCCAGTGTCTTGTAGAAAGTTTCAGTATGAATCTCAACTAAGAGATTCATTTCTGTATTTGAGCTTGGCGTTGCAGCAATCTCTACCAGTCTCTTTTTCGAAGACTAGGGGTAGATGTGGTGGCTCCGATAGCAGGCTGAGATAAAGATGATGTTGTCGTCACTACCATATCCAATTGATCCCTGGGAATTTCAGGGATTATGTCTTCAGCACTAGCAGATATGGTTGCTCCGGTAGCAGATTGAGATATAGACGATGTTGTTATTGCTACCATAGCCAACTATCCCTGGGAGCTTCAGGAATCAAGTCTTCAGTACTTGTTACTCCAGCCGTTTCTGGAGTTCCGGTGGCGGTAATTGTGGTGGATAGAGTGATAGTTAGAGCAGCTGATTCAGGTTCAGGCATTGTCTCCTCATGAACTTCTGCTGGATTAATAGTAATAGCAGAGGATGCTATCATGACATTTCCAGTTTCAGTAGATATTTGACTATGCCTTCATCACCTTCTTAGACTTCTGGTTGTGTTCAGACTCTGGAAATACTTCAATCTCTTTATTAAGATCAGTTCCATCTTCAGCAGCTGTTTCTTGATCTGCAGTTGATTTTTTGCAGTTTGTTCTTCTTCTCTGTTGCCAATATGAGAAGACAATCCTGGTTGAACCACTGTTTCAAGCTCTTGTTGTAGTTCCTCTTCTGGTTGAATTTCTCTACTCCATCTGAAGAAGAACTCTCTTCCTCAGACTCCGGGTTCTCCTCATAAATATTTTCTTGAGAGAAGGAGGAGCCATAGGTTTTGGTGCAATAATACACCGCAAAATGAGCAAAACAAATTAAAATACAAAATCATAACGTATAATCTTTTAGATTTTGTATATATACCTGGAGTAGGTGTAGAACGTGCCAAATATGCGTCATAATCCCCATCTCAATCTTCATCATCAAAATCAAGAGCTGGTTCATCCAATGGGATAGGCTCTGGAGCGACACCTTCAACCATTTGTGCCTTTTGTGGCAAGGTTAAATGAAGTGAAGTACTAAGGCGTCCTGGCGATAAAATCCCTACAGCTTCGATTGATGTGGCTGCATGGGAGGCTGAGGATCCTTCTTCAAAATAAGTTGAATGATGCGACATGTGGCAGCTCTTCGAAATGTCATCCTCTGGAGTAGCAGCTCTTGGTTTGGAAGGCATTTTGACGGTGACCTTCTTCTTCTTTTCGGGAGTCTTCACTGGAAGAGTAGTTGTTGTACTCTGCTTCCGTTTGCGAGTTTTTCCAATAACTATTGGTCCCGCTGCTATTTCTCCAGCTCCTGTAGGGATTAATGCCAGAAATTCATCTGTAATAGTGGTATTGTCAGGTATATCAGGAGTTATTCTGATCGGCTTCTCGATGTTCCCCTCTTTGGGCCATCGAAGACTTCCTTACATACTATAACCATCTGCGAAAGAACGGATGGAAGCATAAAAGCGAGCATACGGGTGAAGTATACGTAGCTCGGTTGTACTGGTGGTAGTAGATATTTTGAATCTAGCACCAGTACATGCGGTGCTGAAGTATCTCCATGCTCTCGCACCGTCAATCAATTTTCCATAATAATAGAAGCTAGTGGAAGGATTGCCAACATGAAGCTGGTCATATCCAAATTGACGGACGAACCTACTCGGTAGAGAAGGCTCAAATGCACAGTTATCTTCGTTCCTGTACATATGAGAGGGTCTGATGCACATTAACCATTGGAAAACTATTTTGGCAATGACATTGTCCTCTCTCCTTTGTCTTCAAATTGTACGTCGAGGCAGTCGGCTGGAACTGGTGGCCTTGTGCAGAAGAAATTCCAGCCATGAGAGTAATTCAACGCTGCTCGAGTATCTGCCACCGTCGTAGCAGTCCATGTGGCTTTGCTGAATTTTTGGAAAAAGATCGCCGCTTCATCTTCAGGGCCTGGTAGCACTAAACTGCAGTTGTGATGTAATAACCAACCCATTAGATAGGTATACGGTAGCTCCACCCTTGGAAAATTGTCTCGGTGAGGAGCATTATTAATCAATTCTTCACCAAAAGTTCGTAGGCCTACATTTATTCGGCATACCATTGCCGACAGCATATTGATTTTTTTTGAACACCAAACGTACTGCTGGCCATAATATGTTTTGGTGGATCCTGTCTATGGTACTGATCCCCGTTACGACCCATCTTCGTAGCCATAGGGATAGGAAGCCTGCCAGCAGAGCCTTCCTTGACATCTTCTGACTACCATGTCTCAGGTAGCTTAAAGCCTCAGTCCCTGCAGGGATATCTCCAGTCTTGGTGGATAGATATTGGTCTCGAGCTTTCTGTGAGACCATCAGTTCCTGGATCACATCTGCTGGAATTATAGAGCAAGGGTTGATGGTTTGAGTCTTGTTTTCTCGAAACCTACCCTTCTCAGTCTTGGATATCCTATTTTTGGTAAAATAAATAGGTAGTCCATTTGGTTACATATGCCAAATGTGATCCAGTTTCATACAAAGTGGTGCAAATCAGATAATGGCACATGATTTTTTCATAGACCTGCACCAATTCAGGGTTATTCTCTCTTATTTCTGCTAGTTCCCGATTGGAGGGAACATATTCTTTATAAGGGGCCTCGCCCATCGGCAGCTTCGAGATAAATTGCATTTCATGCAAAGCAAGACCTATTTTACCATGTGGAGTTGCAAAAGTTCCTGTTGAACTCATATACAATTCCAATAAAGCCAAGAACAAGTTACTGTTTGGTGGTATGCCGTAACTTGTAGAGGCCATTGCTTCATATAGACCGATAGTTTCCAGGTCTGTTTAAAGTGCTTCATGATCCAAGCACTGATTTGAATCCAGTTAGTACTATAAGGAGTCACCACCCTGTCAACCTAGGGTTGGTCTGAGGATATAGCACAGCTTCTTTCATGAACTTATTTATAAACATGGGTACTTGTACTGGCTGGATCAGAAATGAGTCTTCACTTGGTGTGAACCGGGCAATAGACCATAAAATGGGACAACACCACCGCTGGGAGTACTAATATGGTAGCCCATATCACTAGCTCTCTCCCTCTGAAAATAATCTTGCCCGGCCTGCCATAGCTACTGGGAGTCAAATTCTATAGCATCTGACGAGGGTGAGTAGCATGGACAAAAGCAGATAGAGGGTAATCCCTGTCCATGTCAGGGAGATACATCACCATTTCTCCAAACTTAAACACCCAGGCTTCTTTCTTAGGGTGAATCTGTGATTTGAAGTCTATCGCATCCCCAAATAGAAAAGCTGGCTTCAAAAATTGTTGGTCTTCTAGTGATACCAACACTTCTCCATTCATCATGGACAACAACATCCTGTCCCCTTGAGCAGCTATCAGTTGCGTTCTTCCTTCAGGGTATTCAGGGTTGGATTGAGGAAACTGTACATGTGATAAATTCTCCAGATAGTTTGAGCCCACTATACCAACCGGCGAGCCAAATATTTCTGCGAGAGGGTGAATTTGCAAGTCTACTGTCAAAAGAAAAAAAATCAAGTTAGTGAAAATCTAATTTGAAGTTTTTTATGCAAAAAGACTATTGCAAGTTTTATGCTAGTACAAACAAATGTTAGCGTATTTCCAATTTTACGCTTCTACATATAAATGTGGGCGTATTTCGAATTTTACGCTTCTATATTAAATGTGGGCGTATTTCGAATTTACGCTGATACATTAAATGTGGGCGTATTTCAAACTTTACGCTGACACATGTAAATGTGTGCATATTTCGAGTTTTACGCTGACACATTAAATGTGGGCGTATTTCGAATTTTATGCTGACACATGTAGATGTGTTCGTATTTCAAGTTTTACGCTGACACATTAAATGTGGGCGTATTTCGAATTTTATGCTAACATATTAGATGTGGGCGTATTTCAAGTTTTACGCTAACACAATAAATGTGGGCGTATTTAAATTTTTTTACGCTAGCACGAACAACGTGAGCGTAGATTTTCGGTTTTCGTTGGGGTCTTTTCTCCGATGAACTCATGACCAAAGTTCAAATTTTTACCCCTCATTGCCGGAGCCACGGTGGGGTTGCTTTGCTGAGATGCTGTGGATGGCCGGACAGGATTTTGCGCGCGATCGATCGACGAAGAATCGATGGCGGGTTTCTTGCCTTTGCTGCCGGCGGTGGATTTCTTGGGAGCCATCGAATTGAATGAAAGGGGAAGAAGGAGAGTGGAGAAAGATTAAGAATTCGAAAGAACAACGTAAATCTTTCTCTCTCCCCGAAGAACCCTATTTATAGAAAATTTTTGAATCGGTTCAAATTCTCTATTTTTATGCCGACTGTTGGATATCCCAATTTTTACGCATATGACCGTTGTGTATCCCGAATTTTACGCTGACTGGTAAAATCCTGATTTTACGCTTCTGTTCAAAGTATTTCAAATTTTGAAAATATTTGAAAACTTTGAAGGGGGTTTTGTAGGAGCGTAAAAAGTGCTTTATAGACTAAGTCAAAGGAAGTGAGGACTTTACGCAAGCAACTTTCTATGTGAGCTATTTTTATGCCAGGACTATTTGCATTGGACATTACGCGACCTACTTTACGCCAAGGCAGTTCATTGAATTTTATGCCTGGACAAACTGTCAGGCCGTATTTAATACAGCAGATTTGATTTGACAGAAGGATTTTGCTGACAACATGCAAACACAGAAGTCGAGAAGATCGAATTTTCACCAAACCCGATACTTGTCGTGTGGTGTGCAGAGAAGGCTATTTTTCGGTCAATAAAGTTACTTCTTTTTACACACTATAGTTATTTGAGCTTTTATGCTCAAAGCTATTGTGAGCGAAAAGTCTATTTGGGCTAAGTTTTACGCTCAAGGCTATTTTAGCCACTTTACGCTGGGAAGTTTATTTTGAGTTTTTTTACGCCAATTTGCCACTTTATGCTCAGGGCATATTTTGGGTTATTTTTACGCCCGATCCTTCCTGACTACTTTAAAACGTGGTTTGTCTATGTGGCTATCATGCCACACTTATTGAAGAACATGTGTACGTGCTCCCTATTTTTTGATGAAATAATGGGATACGTGTCAACATACACAAAGGGTGACTTCCATCGTGGGTGACGGTTGCTAGCGTAAAGACTGGATTATGTTGCTTTTTACGCACAAATGTAAAAGTCTATAAATAGACTTATTTTTCACATAGACAGCATCAAGAGAGTATACAGAGATCAAAGCCTAGAGACTTTGATTTTCCAGAGCATTCTTCTTCAACTTTTGTCACTTCCTTCAGAATACGTATTTTAAATCCATATACTATTTAAGTGTATTTATTTAAATATTTATCATGTACTGCTCTGTATTTAAATTTCTTTAATTTCATGTTAATTAATTTCCTGTAATTTTATTTCTGTATTTTACTCCCTGCTTTTCTACTCTGCTTTAGCTTTGCTTTAAGATCGGCTTAGATTGGTTTATTTATGAGGTTTATCATGAACCGAACCAGACCCCCACCTACCACCACCCCTTCCATTTAATGCCCATCCCCTTTCTCTCTCTTCATTAGTTCACCATAACTCTCCTTCTTCTTTCTCTTAAACTCTTCCACCAACCTAGGAGAGCTAGGCAAGTGCCAACTTGCTTCTTGATGGATCCCCATTTTTATTGTTCCATCATCTTCCTTATTTGATTCTAAGTCTCTTTAGTACTTAGCATTTTCGATTTCCATGGCTTATTTGTTGTAGATCTAAGTTTGATGCATTTTCGGATTTCTTAGGTTTTGATCTAGTAAACTTTGTTATATCTTCAAGTTTTGATGGTTCCATGTTGTAAAGAATTTTTATACCCCATTTTGACCTATGAAAGTTCAGATTTGGGCTTAGAATGAAGGATTTAGAGAGCTTGGAAACAATGGTTTCCATGGTTCTGTCCTTAGGAATTCGGAGAAGAAGAACAGTTCTGGCCACATGACAAGCTTGACCGCATGAGCCTTCATGCGGCAAGTCCCCTGGCCGCATGGGTATTTTGGCCGCATTAGTTCATTCGTTTGAGCCGCATGAGACTGATTCCAATCCCAGCCGCATGGGCTTAGTCAGCTGCATGAGACTTATCTGCCGTATGAGTTCTTAGCTAGCCGCATATGCATTCAGTCCCGCAGCCGCATGGCGCTGATCATTCTCGGCCTGACACTGCATGACCTCTCAGCCGCATAAAGGGTTGTACTTATTCTTAGCTGCATGAATTTGGTTTTCCTTAGCCGCATATAGGCTTGTCCCATGTTCAGCCGCATGGGCACATGTCAGTTCGAGCCGCATGGGCGCATGGCATTTTTGAGCCGCATGGGGATTGCTATTCCCCAGCCGCATAGAATTTCCTCTGGTCGTATGGTCTCATTTTAACCATAGCCGCATGAGACCCCTTTAGTTCTAGTCGCCTAAGGCTTACAGATTTTGGCCGCATGGGACTACTCATTTCCGGCCGCATGGAATCATCCTTGTCCGGTCGCATGAGTTTAAATTTCCTTGGCAGCATAATTTCCTGGCCGCATGAACTCTGATTCTAAATGCCTTCTTGGCTGATTCTTGTTCCAAATGGCATTGATTGACATTGATTGACATCTATTGACATTGATTGACTGCCTTGGCATTTATTAACAGTAATTATTGTCTGAACATTAAAATAACATATTGGTTATCTCGATTAATAATTGATCATGCGTTCCTAGTTGGAACTAAGAGGCTGGCTAGTCGTCTTATTGAAATGAATGAATGAGACATATTATGAACTATTATAATCGACTGACTAGTCCCAAACATTGGCATACAGACACATGCAGGCTTCAATTCACTTATTTAATTATTTATTTATTTATTTTTCTACAAACCGCAGCATGTGTACTTTATGGTCAGGACATAATTATCCCGTGGTTAGTTTTGATTGTTGCATTACGCTATGTAAGACCTGCTACCTAACCGTACTGGTATCGTTGTGGAAGTGCATATCGTACCCCGTACGAAAGTACTCATTTGAATGACCATGATCCACGACATGGGATTTCGCTTAACATAGAGGCTATTAAGTTAAATAAAATAATAATTACATGGAGAGAACGAATTCTCGAGTTCTTACATAGCAGCCCTTTTGGGACTAGTAGTGCCCGACAGGCCGGCTGGTCCCCACAGATACTGCAAACCTGCCACACGGGCATGGAGCGGTATCTGGTTATATTATTTATTGAATATTATATTGATGACGGGCGTCCTGCTGGGACTCGTCTAATTCATGATTGGCACAATTGATTGACTGGGTAAACTAGCCTTGCTTGCACATAGTAAAAACTGAGGAATTCCTTATTACATAATTCCAGGATAACTTGGAAATCACAGTAGCAAGCCGTAGTAGTTGAATGGCCGTTTAAATTGATTTGTTTGTGTACTGTATCTACTCTGTTACCTAACTGAGATGATCAGAATGTCAGTACATGACGGGCCAACTTCTGTCCTTGTTTGGTTGGGAGGTTGGATCGAAGTGTCGTGATGTTATGTGAATCCCAGTGGCAAGCAGAGATCTATTAGTATATCCTCCTATTTACTGGTTTCATCCTTCATATCGTGCTTCCTTGCGGTACTTGCTATTAGAGGTCTAACCTCTCTGGTTTTGCATGGCCAGATTTAGAGACGGTTTCCGAGGATCCAGCTTACTTCCACCTCCAAGATGGTCAATACTAGAGGGATGATCGCAGGAGGACTCGAGTGGGTTCCTTACTTCCCCACTCGTTTTGTTATTTACTTTATACTTTGCCGTTTGGCACCGACATGTTAGTCGGATTGTCTTGTACTTACTTTTACCTAATTGTAACTAAGTCAGGCTGCAGCTGATAACAATTGTGTATACTTTTGCTACATCAATATGGCTATATTTTGTAAAGCCAGATATCAAGAACATTTTGACAGAGCATTTGGGACGCCTTACTGCTTTATCTTACATGTTCTCTATTTTTGTTCCTTATTAGAATGATTGAGACAATAGATGTGAAGTGACCATAGTAAGGCTTTCATGTAGTATGTACCCCCCTCATCTGGTTAGACAGCATTGATCGTATTATATGGTATTCATCTACCCGTAATACGTAGCTGGCTGAGTCATTCCTCCGCTCTCCAGTATTCTGGTTCTGGGGCGTGACAAGGTTTTAGTGGTGGCCCATGCAGGTCTGATTTCAGACTTGTGGGGTGTTTTGATTTATAGGATGTCTCAATCACACATGTTCCCCCTTGATCTCATGATTCGTTGTTCTCAACTCTAGCTTGACATTCCAGTATCATTTGACTTCATTGATCTTTCCTGTCCGATCGTTTGATTCTCGTCCCTTTTTAGGGGCACTTCGTCCGCATCTGTCAGAGCTGGACAACATCAACAAGGGCAACATGGACAACCTGACCAGGTTGGTCAGCAACAAGGGCCAGTACTACCCCGAGGCTATTCAAGAAGAAGTGATAGTGGAAGCAGCAGCTGGATCGCAGTATCCGGATGTTCCACCACCACCAACAGTTCCACCTACCCCTGTGGAAGTAGACACACCAGCCCTTCTGGAGATCTTGAGAGGGATAATGGCTACTCAGCAACATCAGATGTTAGCCCAGCAGCACATGCACGCTCAGTTACAAGAGCAGAACATACTACTCAACCAAGGATTGCAGACGGCATTGGAAAGAGGGGCAAGGCCAGATTCAGGAGCGTCAGCCAGGTTTTGCAAGTACAACCCCCGTCGTTTCGAAGGCACGGAGGATGCCATCTCAGCAGATGCATGGCTTAAGGACATTGAGGCTATTTTGACAGCAGCTAAGGTGCCGGTAGAAGAACGTGTGAATCTAGTGAAGTTGTTACTTCAGGATCTCGCACGTGATTGGTGGGAATCAGAGGAGGTAGGCATTAGACGTCCTGTTGCTTGGGATAACTTTACAGCAAGATTCAAGACCAAGTACTATGGAGTTGTGGCGCAGTTTGAGCTACAACAGAAGTTTATCAACCTCAGCCAGGCTGGCAAGACGGTAGATGCTTATGCAGCGGAGTTCTGCAGATTGAGTAGATTCGCCCCAGAGATGGTAGCAACGGAGAGCCACAGGGCTATGAGGTTCCAGCAAGGGTTTCATCTTGAGCTCTTGTAATTGATAGAGGGGCACAATTATCAGACTTTTGATGAAGTATTGACGGCAACCCGAATGAGATCACCATTCAGAGGCTTGCGGCAAGGACTGGAGGTCAGAAGAGATCCCACAGTCAGATTGAAGGAGGAGGGGGAGCAGCGCCCCGAACAACAGCACCATCCCTTGGCATTCGCATTCACGATGTAGCAATACGAGGGCCAGCACCACCACCAAGGCAACAACAACAGCAACAGAAGAAGAATCAGCAACCCCCAGCAGGCTGTACTTATTGTGGGAAGATGGGGCACACTAGAGATGTGTGTCGGGCATTGAACGGACAGTATGTTGGCCCAATAATTACATTGTGTTTTTGAATATGGCTAATCAGTTAAATTTAACATAATGATGTCACTAATATTCATATACTCACTATCATGTTGCTACTTAAACTTAGCTTTGTCCTAATTGTCCTATATTATATTGCTATGCTTGTATCGTACTGCAATATATTCTGTTGGCCTAACATGATATCATGTTGTTACTTATACTTAGCAATGTCCTAATTGTCCCATATTATATTGCTATGCTTGTATCGTACTGCAACATATTCTGCTGGCCTAACATGTATTTGTAGACATGCAGTAAGCATGATCAAACATGATCAAACAGGACATAGGCAATGAAGAATTAATGATGGAGCAAAGACGGCGTCATACAAAGAGATTTCTCCGAACCGCCTAGCGACCTATCCGGGGCCTCGCATCGGGGGTTCCGCTGCCCGGTCAGCGGACAGGGGTCGAGGGGGCAGCGCCCCCCGTCGGGGGTTCGGGGGCGAAGCCCCCGAAAGGTATTCAGATTTCCAGATCTGTTTATCTTCGGACGACTGCTGTCAAAGAAAAGACGTCTTCAGTTCTTCTCAGATATCAGAAGAAAGGCGTCATCAGAGGGCCCTTGGTTTTCCTACTTGTTCTAAGTCTGTAATCTTCAATTTATTGAGTCTAGGAGAATGTGTACGTTGAGTCGCACTGAGTCATCTCAACCCCTAGCATATCTTTCCAAAGCTCTACCATACAACAGACCAATTCCTGAACCAAGCCCAAGCTCCACAAAGCCCAAAAGCCAATGGACCAATTCTGTCTCCTGGAGACAGAGTTCGGGCCGAACTCTGCCTCCACACAGAGTTCGGGCCGAACTCTGTCCCCTGATTTTCAGGAGCTGATTTTTAGGGCCTGCTTGCTACCAGCTGTCCAACGGCCAAAAATTTGAATTATCCATACCGAATTCTGGCCGAATTCTGCTTGTCCCAAACCCTAT
The DNA here is from genome assembly GCA_029216955.1 of Iris pallida. Taxonomy (NCBI): domain Eukaryota; kingdom Viridiplantae; phylum Streptophyta; class Magnoliopsida; order Asparagales; family Iridaceae; genus Iris; species Iris pallida. Next base: position 21,126 of record JANAVB010015468.1, on the reverse strand, counting down.
AAATAGGCCTTGGTTTCTCTCATTTGAAACCATCCACTCTTCTATTCTTCTTCTCTTATATAGCCTATATAGTCAAAAGCCTTACTCTTCCAATCTACTAGCCACAAAACTTCCTAAGCCCCAAGGTGCTCAAGTGCGATTCAGCTAGAAGTTTTTGTGCAAGAGTTGAAAAAAAAAGTCACTTGGATAATTCCAAGTCGCTTGGAAAAATCCAAGCAAATCGCCACTGCGATCCTCTGTAAGAAGTTGACGTGCTCTTCTGAAGAAAAGGCACGGGTTGTAAACTACTATTTCACAAATAGTGGATTGAATCCTGAGCTAGAGTTCTCAGGCCTGGACTAGTCCTCCACGAGGGAAACCAGGTTAAAACTGCTGTGTTTGCGTATGCTCTTCTGATCTTTATTTACTTCCGTATTTCTTTCTGATTTATTTACTATCTTGATAGTTATTTTGTGGAGGTGTTATAGAGTTATTTTTATTTGGTAATTATCGACACAAACTCTATTCACCCCCCTCTAGAGTTGCCTACACCTGTGTTTTCAATTGGTATCAGAGCAAGGTCTCTATTGTTAGGCTTAACATCCTTAGAGTAGATCCTTGTTTATTTGTGTATGGCATCATATTCTTCCTCCTCCGATGAAGAGGGTTTTTCTTCTAGTAGCATAGACAATCATGTTTCTTCTAAATGCAATAAGTGTTCTAAGTGGAAAGCCATGGCTAACCATTCCTTAAAGTTTGCTAAGGCTTTTCATTCTACAAATGAAGAACTTGTAGAAAAGGTTATTCATTTAGAAGAAGCTAATGAGTTTTTGAGAAATGAAATCAATGATTTATTATCTAGACTTGACTCTCAAAACTCATCTTGTGTTTCTTTAAAGAGTTTGAATGATTCTTTAATTTTGAAAATCAAATCTCTTTCCTCATCAATAGAAGATCTTAAGAAGCAAGCACATGAGCTAAATCATTTGCATGATTCTTCTATTGACTCTTTAAAGAAACAAAATGATGATTTTATTTCTAGAATTGCTTTATTTGAAAAAGAATTATGCTTTAAATGCTAAATTTGATTCTCTTACTTGTTTGCATAATGATTTGCTATTAGAACATGATATTCTTAAGACCAAATCCATGCATAGTGATTCTCTTACTTGTGTGCATAATGATTTGCATGATACTCTTAAGACCAAATCCATGCATACTCACTCTAGAGATATTCATCATTCTAGTATGTCATATGCTCATAATCATGCTCATTCTGATACATGTGCACACACTAGTATTAGGTGCTTCTATTGCTCTCGCATTGGACACATGAGTGTAACTTGTCCTATTCGTAGGAGTTTTTCTACCAATGCTAGAGTAAATAGTATGTGGGTTCCTAAAGCTAACAAATGTGGATCCAAGTTTATTTGGATACCAAAGTCTTCGCCTAATGTTGTAGGTGGAGCTTCTTGTATCGGGATATAGCACCAAGGAGCGTGTTGGTGGTTGCAAATCTCAAAGGTCATCTTCCAAGCAATTGCACCAACACAAGTGTGGCCACTAGAGCCACTTTGGTAACATGTTAAACGATTCTCTCTAAATGGTTTATATTTGTAGAATCTAGCATATTTTTCTTTATGTCTTGCTACTAGCTCACATTGATATCCTTTAGTTGCTTATTATATAAATTAATGTGAGATATAATACTAGCATGCTTAGTTGATTTTCTTTTTCTTTTATCTAGCATGACTAGTTACACAGCTTTAAATGATTAGTTCACACTATGTAGTTTATCACTCATTTTCTAGTAGTGTGACACATTTACATATGCATGCTCGCTATTCTTTGTCTTTATAAAGCATGCATATCACTCTAGTTCATTGGAGCTTGATTCTTGAATTTTGTTTTAAAGTTTGACTCTCCATTTTAATGTTTTTGAGATAGTTACTTCTTGCCGATTTGTATTTAATTGATTTTTGTGAATATATGTGTTTAGCACAAGCTTCTTATCACTTGACAAGTATACTTATACTACTTTTTTTTGTGTGCTTGCATAATACATTCATTATCGATTCTCATACTTTATTTTGATTATCCTCTTGAGAATCAATTATGTTCTTGCCTAATAAAGTCTATTTATACGTGCTTTTTTCAATCATTCATGATGGATACATGACTATATTCATTAATTCTTCATTTACATGTAGATCATGTATTTATTATATTGACATCTATTTTTGTATAAATATCTTTATGTGGGTATATGAGATAAGCTCAAGTTTCATATTATTTTGAAGAATATTTATTCATACTTGTGCTTGCCTTATAATTTGGCTATTGATTCTTTTGACCAAATTTGTGTTATCTTTTCTTGAATCAATTAGCTTCCTCCTTAAAGTCTTCTTTTTGATGATATCTTATTGGCTTTTATTTGTTGACTTTATGGATACATGTCTTTCACTCTTATTTTGATCTTTTTTTGCTTAACCAATTTTCAGCCTGATTCCAGTTCTGTCACCAGAATCCGGAATTCGGGCCGAACTCTGCCCTTACCAGAGTTCGGGCCGAATTCGGCCTGGTTGTTCCAGAACCGGAAACAACCTCAGCCGTTGATCAAATTTTAGATCCAATGGCCATTATTGATTTCAAATGTTGATATTTATTTATTTAAATGCCTTTAAGTTGGAATGTTGAGAGAAAATGTTTATTAGTGTTTTGTTCATGACTTTTATGGAAGTTCTTTTAAGAATTGCTTGGTTTTGTGCTTTACCTTACTTGTTGAGATCATCATACTTATTTTGAATATGAATCTTCTATATATTTATTTTCATAAAGTGTATTATGAAAGTATTTGTTTTGAAAATACTCTTAGCAAATTTTTATGATCATTCTTTGATTGTTATTTGGTTATTTACCTTTCTTATACTTAGAATTTTTGGATTTTGATGTTGTTTGATGATACTGCGTATATTCTTTTAAATCTAAGTTCTTAAAAGTAAAGAACATTTTGGGAACAAGTCGAAAGGGTCCTTCTGTCCTACAGGTGTAAATAGCCTGAAGTGACACGGTGCACTAGCCTTCAGACTACCGCTAGCTGGGAACCGGCCCCTACAGCTAACCCAAAGTGATCAATACTTTATAGACTGAAGATTTATTAAGGTCTATATGCAACCATTATCTAGTTCTGGATCCACCCCTGAGTTCCAGAATACTTCATCATATCTAGCCCTATATTTTGAGCTATAAATACTTTATTATTATTGCCCAATGATATTTTTGTAGCACATGAGAATACATGTAATTGATATATCATACTTCTCATGTCTTTAGCTACTATGGGTTGAACTTTTACATTGAGATTTTCCATTTCTAGAGAATACACTTATTTCAAAATGGCTATAATATTTTGGATTCTCTAGATCAATCTATTATTTCATTATCTTGGGTTAATCTCAATATTTGGCAAAGAGATTTGCTCTACTGTGTTTTCATGAACATCTCTTTTATCTTTTACTTGATAAGAGTCTAATTCATTTACTTGCTATTTTATACTCTCATCCTTGCTTAGCAAAGAGTATATAAATCATTTTGATCATTCAAAATGTATTATCCTTATTGTGAACTCTATGCTTAAGCATGTATTTTTTTGGTGTTAGTGACTTAAGATTTAATGCACATTTATCATGTTAATGGCCTATCTCATTAATCTTAATTAGTTATGTAGCTAGCTTGCTTATTTACGATATATTGTTAAGCTACATAATTTTTGTTCACTTTCACTCATCTAGCTATCTTCTTGAATTTCAATCTATATGTGATATGCTAGTTTACAAAAACAAAATTTATGAATGTTCTTGATGAGATTTGATTCTATTTTTAGATACATATGTTTGGTCTCTAAAATTAGCTTGAAAATTTTTTTATTTTATCTTGTTTGTGATTCATCGCTTTAACTTCCTTCCATACTAGTCATTGGTAAGCATCTCTTAAATTTTTCTCAACTTTTGAGTCATGATTTTATCATATTATCATTACATTTCTTTGGAATAAATTTGCAATCATTTAAATGAGATTGACTCTTTTCTACATTGGTTGTTTATATGGTTTTTAAATGAGATTGACTCTTTTCTATATTGGTTTGTTTATATGGTTTGTTTTGATGAGATTTATGACTGATCATAATTATTTATTGGTTTACTTTATGAATGATCCTAATGATTGAGTAGTCCTATATTATCTAATTATGTAGTTATCAAGCTAATTTATTACTCTACTTTGACTACTCATGGATTATCACATATGCTCTTGCTATTTGAACTTCATTGGTTTCTCATTTAGTATTAGCAAGGTTGGATTATTACCCGCTGATGGGTACATATGTGGTAAAACATACATAGTCCTTGCAAAGCAATAAATTGGTTGATTATTTCTTAATTAGATAATCATGGACATGATATTTGAGCTTTATCTTTTTTTTTGAGCTATATTTTGACTTTCTTCGTGATTGATTTAATTGACTTTATTCATGATGACATTTTTCTTTAGTTTTATTTTTATCTTTTGAGCTATATTGTGATTCTCATCATGATTGTTTTTAATGGACCTTATTATTCCTTTTCATGATGATATTTTTCTAATGGACCTTATTATTCCTTTTCATGATGATATTTTTCTAATGGACCTTATTATTCCTTTTCATGATGATATTTTTCCAATGGACCTTATTATTCCTTTTCATTATGATATTTTTCTAATGGTCCTTATTATTCTTTTTCATAATGATATTTTTCTAATGGACCTTATTTCTTTTCATGATGATCTTCTTTTCAAAAGGTAACATGTATTGATCTATCATATTTTAATATGATATTCTTCTATATAGGTTAATGTATGTCTTCTTTTGATTACATGTGCTAAATTGAGATATTATTTTTCGTTCATCTTTAGTGACTATTTTATTGGATATCTCTCCTAAAGATGACATTATTTGTTTTATGTCGTCTTTATAGCCTTATATGCATTGAGCAAGGGGGAGAAATCAATAGTTGATTTACCCCTAGATCTTGTAGTTATCATTTTATTTATGCTATAAGTGCTTTGGAACTAGATACGCATATTTTAAGGGGGAGCAAATAAATTGGTTCAATTCATTTATACCCTTTAATATGTCGTATACCTAGTTCATCATTGACCCATATTTTTATCATTATTTATATCTTAGTGATTGAGGTCATGATACTGTTATTTTTTGAAAGGTTTATGAGAGTTTATGCAATTATTTTCATCATATTTCTTTGATATGAGTCATCTCGTTAATATTTACTTTCGTATTTTATCTTGATGACTATTGTGCTTTCTTTGATATGACTTTCTATGATTTGGCTCTCTTTGTATGTTTAATTGATTTGGCTTTCCTTGTTGAGGACTTACCCAAAATTCATGATTTTATCTATACTGGTAATAGTTTGAGGGGGAGCATTTAAGTCGATTGAATTTCTCCTTCTCAAACATTGTTTCTCCTTTACCTTCATGTTTATTCATATAGCATGATAAGGTAATTGAGTTCAAATGCATGAATTTTGGATAAGCAAATAGATTTGTAAATAATGAGATTATTTTATATCAATTGCCTTATTTTACATTGATCATTCGTTTACTTTGTTCCACAATTTATCGGTGGACAATTGTGCTATCATAGTTTTATTGATCAATGTTTCAAGTTTATTTATTTCAATTGCTATATTTTACATTGATCATTCCTTGATTTTGTTCTACTATTTATCTGTGGACAATTGTAACTATCATAGTTTCATTGATCAATGTTTCAAGTTTTCATATTTCTATTGATATCAAGTTTGTATATTTCAATTGGTATCTTTCTTCTTTGATATCTATAGTTTCATTGGTATCTTTCTTCTTTGATATATAGTTTCATTGGTATCTTTCTTCTTTGATATCTATTTTTTTTTGCAATTATCTAATCCTTATGGTTTTTGACTGAATTTTGTTTCTTTTCCAAAAGTTTTTGGATGTCTTTCTTGGATTTCATGTAATACTATATTTTTGGATATCTTTCTTGGATTTCATGTTGGTAAAGTATCTATTGATTATTTTCAAATTCTTTTAGTTTTACCAGCTATTTGTGTTTTGACAAGTTACTTTCTGTATGGCACTCTACATTTGGTATGTAGTTTCTATACTTGTCTTTACACACTTCTCCCATTGTTCCTCATTTAGTATATCTTGATCATGATTGTCTATGCCTTCCTCCTTATGCTTGAGTTCATTTTATCTCTTATTACGGGGGAGCTTATTTTTTGATCATGACAAAGGGGGAGAAATAAGTTTAAGTTAGCACACTATCTTCTCGTAGTATGTGTTTATTAGTGATATATGCATCTATCGTATCTGTCTTAAACTTAACCGATTTGCCATAATCAAAAAGGGGGAGATTGTTGGCCCAATGATTACATTGTGTTTTTGAATATGGCTAATCAGTTAAATTTAACATAATGATGTCACTAATATTCATATACTCACTATCATGTTGCTACTTAAACTTAGCTTTGTCCTAATTGTCCTATATTATTGCTATGCTTGTATCGTACTGCAATATTCTGTTGGCCTAACATGATATCATGTTGTTACTTATACTTAGCAATGTCCTAATTGTCCCATATTATATTGCTATGCTTGTATCGTACTGCAACATATTCTGCTGGCCTAACATGTATTTGTAGACATGCAGTAAGCATGATCAAACATGATCAAACAGGACATAGGCAATGAAGAATTAATGATGGAGCAAAGACGGCGTCATACAAAGATTTCTCCGAACCGCCTAGCGACCTATCCGGGGCCTCGCATCGGGGTTCCGCTGCCCGGTCAGCGGACAGGGGTCGAGGGGCAGCGCCCCCCGTCGGGGGTTCGGGGGCGAAGCCCCCGAAAGGTATTCAGATTTCCAGATCTGTTTATCTTCGGACGACTGCTGTCAAAGAAAAGACGTCTTCAGTTCTTCTCAGATATCAGAAGAAAGGCGTCATCAGAGGGCCCTTGGTTTTCCTACTTGTTCTAAGTCTGTAATCTTCAATTTATTGAGTCTAGGAGAATGTGTACGTTGAGTCGCACTGAGTCATCTCAACCCCTAGCATATCTCTCCAAAGCTCTACCATACAACAGACCAATTCCTGAACCAAGCCCAAGCTCCACAAAGCCCAAAAGCCAATGGACCAATTCTGTCTCCTGGAGACAGAGTTCGGGCCGAACTCTGCCTCCACACAGAGTTCGGGCCGAACTCTGTCCCCTGATTTTCAGGAGCTGATTTTTAGGGCCTGCTTGCTACCAGCTGTCCAACGGCCAAAAATTTGAATTATCCATACCGAATTCTGGCCGAATTCTGCTTGTCCCAAACCCTATAAATAGGCCTTGGTTTCTCTCATTTGAAACCATCCACTCTTCTATTCTTCTTCTCTTATATAGCCTATATAGTCAAAAGCCTTACTCTTCCAATCTACTAGCCACAAAACTTCCTAAGCCCCAAGGTGCTCAAGTGCGATTCAGCTAGAAGTTTTTGTGCAAGAGTTGAAAAAAAAAGTCACTTGGATAATTCCAAGTCGCTTGGAAAAATCCAAGCAAATCGCCACTGCGATCCTCTGTAAGAAGTTGACGTGCTCTTCTGAAGAAAAGGCACGGGTTGTAAACTACTATTTCACAAATAGTGGATTGAATCCTGAGCTAGAGTTCTCAGGCCTGGACTAGTCCTCCACGAGGGAAACCAGGTTAAAACTGCTGTGTTTGCGTATGCTCTTCTGATCTTTATTTACTTCCGCATTTCTTTCTGATTTATTTACTATCTTGATAGTTATTTTGTGGAGGTGTTATAGAGTTATTTTTATTTGGTAATTATCGACACAAACTCTATTCACCCCCTCTAGAGTTGCCTACACCTGTGTTTTCACAGTATTTGATATGTGGAAATCCAGATCATCGGGTTACCACATGTCCCATGAATTCGAGGTCAGGAGGACCAGGGCAACAGTTTTTTGCTCTACCTGTACCAGGACAGGCCAGTATCGAGGACCAGCGGTAGCAGTGAGACCGTTGGCACAGTGCCCGTTAATGCCACAGGCTCAAATGTTTCGGCAGCAGGGACCGCCGATGCAGCAACACCAGCATAGACCACCCCAGCATCATCAATGGAGGGGCCAGCAGCACCCAGGCTAGGCTGCAGCATGGGAATCAACAAGGAGGTCGAGGGCAGGCATTCACCCTGTCCTTGGAAGAGGCATTAGCATCAGGAGATGTTGTGGCAGGTAACATTCTCGTCGCCTCATATCCCGCAGTAGCATTGTTTGATTTGGGAGCATCCCATTCATTTATATCTGCACAATTTACGACACGGCTAGGAATAGAATTCAAGGCATTGCCAGGAAGGTTAAATCTACTCACTGGTAATGGGCTCGTAGGAGTTAGTAGAGTCATTCTAGCATGTAGCGTTGTAGTTTGCGGGCATTCCTTACCCATCCGGTTGATAGAATTTTCTGTTGGAAATTTCGACGTTATCTTAGGCATGGACTGGCTGAAAGACAGTCATACGACAATAGATTGTAGTAGAAGGAGTGTATCTTTTGATATCCCGGACATGAAGCGATTCACCTTAGTCAGATCAGAGGCAACTCAGCAAGAGCAGGGAGTAGTAACAGCAATGGAAGGAGTTCAAGTTCCGAAGGTAGTTGATAAATTTCTAGATGTATTTCCCGAAGAACTTCCAGGGCTACCACCAGTTAGAGATATTGAGTTCAGCATAGAATTGGCGCCTGGAACTAAACCGATATCAGATCGAGTTTACAGAATGGCGGATTCGGAGCAGGCCAAGGTATATCAGCACCTAGAAGAATTGAAGGAGAAAAAGTCATCCAAGCTAGCATATCACCATGGGCAGCACCAGTAGTACTTGTAAGGAAGAAGGATGGGTCATCCAGATTGTTCATCGATTACAGGAAGCTTAACGCGGCAACAGTGAAGAACAAGTACCCACTACCCAGGATCGACAACTTATTTGATCAGTTGAGTAGGGCTAGAGTTTTCTCCAAGATAGATCTTCATTCATGGTATCATCAAATGAGGTTCGGAAGGAGATATTCCCAAGACAGCAATCAGGTCGAAGTATGGGCATTATGAATTCTTGGTAATGTCGTTTGGTTTGACCAATGCTCCAGCAATATTTATGGATTTGATGAACCGTATCTTTATGCCGTACTTAGATCAGTTTGTCGTGGTGTTTTTTCGACGACATTCGTGTATACTCTGCTAGTGAAGAGGAGCATGAAGACCACCTCAGGAAAGTGTTACAGGTTCTGAGAGAGAATCAGTTGTATGCCAAGCTCAGCAAGTGTGAGTTCTGGACGAATCATATTTTATTTTTGGGTCACATCATATCAGGAGATGGAGTAGCAGTGGATCCCAAGAAGGTAGAAGTAGTAGAGAGTTGGCCAGTACCCAAGACCGTAGATGATGTACAGAGTTTCTTGGGATTGGCAGGATATTACAGAAGGTTCGTATCAGACTTTGCAAGGCTTTCAGCACCCATGACCCGCTTGACACGGAAGGATGTACCATTCGTCTGGTCGGCAGAATGCCAGACATCATTTGAGAATCTGAAGCAGAAGTTGATATCAGCGCCTATTCTTACATTGCCAGTTGGACCCGGAGGTTTTACCGTTTATTGTGATGCGTCAGGTAAAGGACTTAGATGTGTCCTCATGCAGCATAGGAAGGTGATAGCGTATGCATATATGCAGCTCCGAGACCACGAAAAGAATTACCCAACTCACGACTTAGAGTTAGCGGCAGTAGTGTTTGCTTTAAAGTTATGGAGACATTACTTGTATGGTGATCGAGTGGACATGTACACAGACCATAAAAGTCTGAAGTACATTTTTACTCAGAAGGAGCTGAACATGAGGCAGAGAAGATGGTTAGAGCTGATCAAGGATTACGACGTGGAGCTTCAGTATCATCCAGGAAATGCTAATGTGGTAGCAGACGCTCTCAGCAGAAGAGGCGCGCATTTATGTTGACAACACAGAGGCATATCTTAGAAGACCTTCAGGAGATGGGCATCGAAGTTATACTTCCTAGTGATGTAGGAGTTCTAGCAAGTCTACAAGTTCAATCTGACTTGGTAGACAGGATCAAGGCAGCTCAGGCACAGGACCCAAGGATTCAGAAGCTTAGGGCAGAATGTGAGTCAGGACTCAGAAAGGAGATGCAAATCCATGAGGATGGTACACTTAGGTTTGGATCGCGTCTATGTGTGCCTAGCAGATATCAGACAGGAGGTTATGGCAGAAGCTCACAGCTCTCAGTATTCTATACACCCTGGAGGGACCAAGATGTACCAAGATATCAAGCAGCACTTCTAGTAGAACAGGATGAAGAGGAGATAGCTAGATTTGTTTCCCGTTGCTTGGTATGTCAGCAAGTGAAGGCAGAACAGCAGAGGCCAGCAGGGTTATTGCAACCGCTTCCTATCTCGAAATGGAAGTGGTAGCATATTATAATGGACTTTGTGACCGGTTTACCGAGATCACCAAGTGGTAAAGATGCTATTTGGGTGATAGTAGATCGGCTTACGAAGGTAGCACACTTTCTTTCTTTCAGAGTAGGACAATCTACAGAGAAGTTGGCGGAGTTATATATGCAACACATAGTCAGGCAGCATGGAGTCTCTGTCAGTATTGTGTCAGACAAGATACCCATTTTACATCATATTTCTGGAAGAGCTTACATCATAGTCTAGGTACCAAGTTAAGATTTAGCACGGCTTACCATCCACAGACGGACGGGCAATCAGAAAGAACAATCCAGATGTTAGAAGACATGTTACGAGCTTGCACTCTAGATTTTGGAGGGTCTTGGGAGAGCCACCTGCACTTAGTCGAGTTCTCATACAACAATAGTTTCAAGCCAGTATCCAGATGGCGCCATTTAAAGCACTATATGGTAAGAAGTGTAGGTCACCACTAGCATGGGAAGATATCGGGGAGGAAGATGCTAGGCCCAGAAATGATTGTTCAGACAGTAGAAGTGGTTAAAGGAATTAGAGAGCGACTTTGAGTTGCGCAGGATCGGCATCGTCATTGGGCGGACCGGCATCGTAGGCCGCTAGAGTTTTCTGTTGGGGACCACGTGTTCCTGTGAATCTCATCTACTCGTGGGGTCATTAGATTTGGCGTTCGCGGGAAGTTGAGTCCGCGGTACGTGGCCCATTTGTTATCCTTTATAGGATAGGCGATGTTGCTTATCGTTTATCCCTTCCACCTTCGTTACGAGAGGTACATGACGTATTTCATGTATCCCAGTTGCGAAGGTATGTATCGGACCCAAGCCATATCCTTGATCATTCGAGCTGGTTGTTGGTACCAACTTGTCTTACGAGGAGCAGCCTGTGTCCATTTTGGACCAAAGAGAGAAGATACTCAAGAACCGAACAATTAGCCTTGTCTAAGTTGCTTGGGGTCATCACTCTTTAGGATAGTTAATATGGGAACGTGAGGATGATATCCGATCACGGTATCCGCACCTATTTGACTCACAAGGTATATTTCTTTCTGTATACCTTGATCGTCTTAAACTCTTCATGCTTGTCACCTTATGAGTACAATTGCTTGGTGTCGTCAATAGTTAAACATAGATATATTACTTGCTATTGGCATTGTGAAATGATTGCTTACTCAATTGCTTGCTTGGATTAGTTTAGCTCTGATGTTTCTATCCTGCACGGATTTGAAATTCCGAGGACAAAATTTTTCTAAGGAGGGTAGAGATTGTCACTTCCCGTTCCCAGAATACGTATTTTAAACCCATATACTATTTAAGTGTATTATTTAAATATTTATCATGTACTGCTCTGTATTTAAATTTTTTTAATTTCATGTTAATTAATTCCTGTAATTTTATTTCTGTATTTTACTCCCTGCTTTTATACTCAGCTTTAGCTTTGCTTTAAGATCGGCTTAGATTGGTTTATTTATATGGTTCATCATGAACCGAACCAGACCCCCCTACCACCACCCCTTCTATTTAAAGCCCATCCCCTTTCTCTCTCTTCATTACTTCACCATAACTCTCCTTCTTCTTTCTCTTAACTCTTCCACCAACCAAGAAGAGCTGACAAGTGCCAACTTGCTTCTTGATGGATCTCCATTTTTATTGTTCCATCATCTTCTTTATTTGATTCTAAGTCTCTTTAGTACTTAGCATTTTCGATTTTCATGGCTTATTTGTTGTAGATCTAAGTTTGATGTATTTCGGATTTCTTAAGTTTTGATCTAGTAAACTTTGTTATCTTCAAGTTTTGATGGTTCCATGTTGTAGAGAATTTCGTTCTACCCCATTTTGACCAATGGAAGTTCAGATTTGGGCTTAGAATGAAGGATTTAGAGCTTGGAAACAATGGTTTCCATGGTTCTGTCCTTAGGAATTCGGAGAAGAAGAACAGTTCTGGCCACATGACAAGCTGACCGTATGAGCCTTCATGCGGCAAGTCCCCTGGCCGCATGGGTATTTTGGCCGCATGAGTTCATTCGTTTGAGCCGCATGAGACTGATTCCAATCCCGTCGCATAGGCTTAGTCAGCCGCAAGAGACTTATCTGCCGCATGAGTTCTTAGCTTGCCGCATATGCATTCAGTCCCGCAGCCGCATGGCGCTGATCATTCTCGGCCGCATGACGCTGCATGACCTCTCAGCCGCATATAGGGTTGCACTTATTCTTAGCCGCATGAATTTGGTTTTTCTTAGCCGCATATAGGCTTGTCTTATGTTCAGTCGTATGGGCGCATGTCAGTTCGAGCCGCATGGGCGCATGGCATTTTCGAGCCGCATGGGGATTGCTATTCCCCAGCCGCATAGAATTTCCCCTGGCCGCATGGTCTCATTTTAATCATAGCCGCATGAGACCCCTTAGTTTAGTCGCCTAAGGCATGCAGATTTTGGCCGCATGGGGACTACTCATTTCCGGCCGCATGGAATCATCCTTGTCCGGCCGCATGAGTTTAAATTTCCTTGGCCGCATGATTTCCTGGCCGCATGAACTCTGATTCTAAATGCCTTATTGGCTGTTTCTTGTTCCAAATGGCATTGATTGACATTGATTGACATCTATTGACATTGATTGACTGCCTTGGCATTTATTAACAGTAATTATTGTCTGAATATTAAAATAACATTATTGGTTATCTCGATTAATAATTGATCATGCGTTCCTAGTTGGAACTAAGAGGCTGGCTAGTCGTCTTATTGAAATGAATGAATGAGACATATTATGAACTATTATAATCGACTGACTAGTCCCAAACATTGGCATACAGACACATGCAGGCTTTAATTCACTTATTTAATTATTTATTTATTTATTTTTCTACAAACCGCAGCATGTGTACTTTATGGTCATGACATAATTATCCCGTGGTTAGTTTTGATTGTTGCATTACGCTATGTAAGACCTGTAACCTAACCGCACTGGTATCGTTGTGGAAGTGCATATCGTACCCTGTACGAAAGTACTCATTTGAATGACCATGATCCACGGCATGGGATTTTGCTTAACATAGAGGCTATTAAGTTAAATAAAATAATGATTGCATGGAGAGAAGGATTTTCGAGTTCTTACATGGCAGCCCTCTTGGGACTAGTAGTGCCCGACAGGCCGACTGGTCCCCACAGATACTACAAACCTGCCACACGGGCATGGAGCGGTATCTGGTTATATTATTTATTGAATATTGTATTGATGACGGACGTCCTGCTGGGACTCGTCTAATTCATGATTGGCGCAATTGATTGACTGGGTAAACTAGCCTTGCTTGCACATAGTAAGAACTGAGGAATTCCTTATTGCATAGTTCCAGGATAACTTGAAAATCACAGTAGCAAGCCGTAGTAGTTGAATGGCCGTTTAAATTGATTTGTTTGTGTACTGTATCTACTCTGTTACCTAACTGAGATGATCAGAATGTCAGGACATGACGGGCCAACTTCTGTCCTTGTTTGGTTGGGAGGTTGGTTCGAAGTGTCGTGATGTTATGTGAATCCCAGTGGCAAGCAGAGATCTATTATTATATCCTCCTATTTACTGGTTTCATCCTTCATATCGTGCTTCCTTGCGGTACTTGCTATTAGAGGTCTAACCTCTCTGGTTTTGCATGGCCAGATTTAGAGCCGGTTCCCGAGGATCCAGCTTACTTCCACCTCCAAGATGGTCAATACTAGAGGGATGATCGCAGGAGGACTCGAGTGGGTTCCTTACTTCCCCACTCGTTTTGTTATTTACTTTATGCTTCGCCGTTTGGCACCGACATGTTAGTCGGATTGTCTTGTACTTACTTTTACCTAATTGTAACTAAGTCAGGCTGCAGCTGATAACAATTGTGTATACTTTTGCTACATCAATCTGGCTATATTTTGTAAAGCCAGATATTAAGAACATTTTGACAGAGCGTTTGGGACGCCTTACTGCTTTATCTTACATGTTCTCTATTTCTGTTCCTTGTTAGAATGATTAAGACAATAGATGTGAAGTGACCATAGTGAGACTTTCATGTAGTATGCACCCCCCTCGTCTGGTTAGATAGCATTGATCGTATTATACGGTATTCATCTACCCGTAATACGTAGCTGGCTGAGTCATTCCCCGCTCTCCAGTATTCTGGTTCTGGGGCGTGACAACTTTTCTTCCAGAACAGAGTGAAGCAAAGCAGAAAAGCATTCGACCTCGCCATCAGTGCCCAAGTGCGTCGATACCTTTCTGGTGACTTAGTTCTTCCGGCTGTTCATCTTCTAGCAGTGATCTTCATCATCGTATGGTCCAAGGAACAAAGTGATCGCCTTCAGATCAGACTTCCATAACAATACTTCCCAGAACAATTTGTACTTTCTGTACTTTTTCTCGTTTATTTCAAAAGCCAATTTTAGGCATTTTGTTAAGTGAAACAACCACCCCCATGCATGTACCACCCTTAGGTTTGATTTTGAGACTATTTTGATCCTCATTTGGAAGTTATGATAAGTTTTGTGGCACCCAAGGAGAAATTCTGTGGGTGGCCCACCAAGTGTTTGTAGGAATGCCCCATAGACATTTGTCCTCTAATTTCAGTTTTGGCATTGTTGGAGGGTAGATTAACCATGTTTGGATGTTTGGATTAGTTCTCATTTGGATACCAATGTTTGAATCTATGTATATTAGCCTACAAATTCTATTTTTATGTAGAGATATCAAATCTATAGGTATATTAGATTAGTGGACTGTTTTGAGCCTACTTAGTATATATTTATATGTTTGTGGATGTGTGGTGGTGGGTTGATGTGTGTTAGAGAGATGGGGATCATGCCTACCTATTTGGTTTGTGTGTTGGCATGATTGAGGGTGTGTGTGGTGTGTGGAGAGTGGTTTTAATGAATATATGTATGAGTGGTTGTGTCATGAGAGGGTGAGAGTTGTGTTGTGTTTGTGAGAGTGAGAGAGGAATGATATGGATTTGTGTGTGTTGAGAGTTCATGTTGTACATATATTGTGATATATATATACATAGATAGATGTATATATGTGAGAGAGAGTGAGAGAGAGAGTGAGAGGAGAGTAGGTGAGTTGAAAGGGGAGTGGCTGCTTGGACAGCAGCCACAGCAGAAGCAGTCCCCCTTTGGGGACTGCATACAACAACAGTTTTTAGCAACACTAGCCTAGGTTTGGCTCCCTTTTGACACCCCAATACACCCCGATTAGCCCCCAATACTTACCCCTATATGTTCACAAAATATCCTACTATAAAACCCCTATATTTATGAGTGTTAAAGTAGTATAAATTGGTTAGAAAGTTAGTGGTTAGAGTGCTAGAAAATAAGCTAAGCCACATGTTACATGTATGTTTAGGTAATGTTGAAAGTTAAGGTATGTGAAAAGATGCGTTAGATGAGTTAGTTAATGGGAGTTAGTGGTTGGTAATGGTTAGGAAAGTTATTTTCTTGGTATCCTAGGATACCAAAAGGGGTACCTCCAAGGTTAAGGTGATTTACCTTGGTATTAACAAGGTAAAGGTAATTACCTTGGTAAAGGGTAAGTTAAGGTAATGGGGTATAATCAAGATATTGGGTTCGGAATATAAGATTGGCCTAGGAATAGGATGTCTTGGTAGGTAAATGTTAGAAAGGGTATGTTTAGTCTAGTTTTGACCACGTTGACCCAAAGTTGACTTTTTTACCAAATGTAACACCCCAGTCCCAAAATACGTAGGACTAGGAACGTAGACATGCCAGCCGTATAATAAATATACGTAAGCTGTAAAATGTAGTAGAACCATAACTAATCTCATCCACACCAAATAAATGAATAAAAGATATCATATAAAGATAATGAATTGTCTTGATACAATATGTTGGGCGGAGACAAATCCACTACCAACCAGAAAAGAAAAAATACATGAGAAAAGAAATAATTTTGGCAAGCGAAGCGAAGACGATCCAAGTGCAATCATCCTCGAAGAAAATAGCGATGGTCACGGCTAGAGCTAAAGCACCTGCGAAAGACAAGAGCACACACCTGGCGAGATAACTAGGTCCTCAGAGGGACGTAACAAGACACATAATATCATGCCATATAAACTGAATAAATATTGCTCAAATAAATAATTCAATTGAATTATAACATGGTCCAATACGTACCTATTGAACGAGCGTACCATCCCCCCAACCAAACAAGGACAGGAGATGGTAAACTAATTCACGGTGACGTATCTTTCCATGCTAAGAATCCAATATGGTATCCGGACCCCAACAAGGTTCAATACCTTCCATCGGAGTAGTAAGTCACACCTACAACCAAATAAGGACAAGATATGACGAACTAATCTGCGACAAGTTATTGTTCCAAGCTACGGTCAGATACAAGTACCCAAACCAAAAGTACTCGTACCTAACGGATAAAGGTGCCTAACCATTCTAGGTAAAATATAGTTAAGAATAATCCTTCCTACGCATGGGCCCTGGCTAAATAGGATCGGCATAGTCCCCCCTTGGGCACCAGAGGCCCCATCAGTAAGAGCATGACGTTTCGCAGAATCGTCAGTGGCCGTCAGTAATCATGGGTCATCAATCCGTATCTCCAGCGGAGAGTCCGGGTCACAAGGGAAGTGTATCGAAGTCCATACGCTAAGGAATTATTCCCCGCCCAATGCCTACTGTTGTATCCACAACACAAACCACTATAACGGCTAAGTCAAACTAGCATGCAATCTCTATTAGCGATTATTCCTATCGCACGGCTTGTACGTACTGGTGGCTAGCCAATCACGCACGTCCGTGTTCTACATACGACACACAACTTCGTGGTACAACGTGTCAAGGCCATGAATGCAACACACAAAGGTGGTCCCTTAAATTTAGGTTTAATGTGTAAGAAAAATAATACATAGCAGGAAATATAATTGAACAGTAAGTTCTAACAGGTTAAGCCATGTATCACAGTCTATTTGCATAAAGAAAATAATACTAATGCATGAAATATGAGCTGAAATAAGTAAACAGCAAATGGCAAGGTGTCTTGCCTGGTAGGACGCCTGGTGTACTGCAATGATCAAGATGGCACAAATTACGACTTCGGTGCAACAACTATGCAAGATGACCTCTGATGTCGGCACGGACGGTTCTATTGGGTCCAGAAGGGTCAAATTAGTTAGGGTGGACATAAGGTAGTCTTGAATTGGGCGAAGGAATAGGAAAGAGGGGTTGAGTCACGGTCAAAAGAATAAAAAAAAAATTGACGAATAATATATGATTTTAGAAAACTAATTTATAATACTTGAAATATAATTTTATTAGTCAAAACATGTTTTCAAATAAATATCTAAAAATCAAAAGCCGTTTCAAGGCAAAACGCTTAAGTTTGTAGCTTATATAAAAAACTATATATTTTAATACCTTCGACGAATAATTAAAATAATAGAAAAAAATATTTTATAATTTGGAAATCTACTTTTTATGATAAAAATATATTTAAATAAACTATATAATCTAGAGAATTTATTTTTGAATTAAACCAAATTTGGAAATTACCTAGATAGCTTTACCTCTATACTATACATATAGTTTTGAATAATAATATACAATCTTAAATACTAACCTTAATAATAATAATAATAATAATAATAATGATAATAATAATAATAAGTATAATAATAATAATAATAGTATTAACTGTACTAATAATAATAATAAATGATAATATAATAATGATTAAACACTACACAGAAGAAGACAAAACAAAAAAATACACAAAATAAAAACTCATCAAAATTAACAACAACAGAACCACGTGACTCAAGTGATGCTGCTCTCTTTCCTTCTCGTGAAACGAGAGGAGTCAGAAAAAAAACAAAAGAAAAAAAAGAAGGAAAGAGAGCATTTAAGAATCGGTTTGGAAGGAGAAAGAGAGAGAGAGGAGCTGAGAGGAAGAGAGTTCGGAAGAGAGAGGGGCGCGTGTGGCGGTCAGGCTCGGGGGAGAAGTGGAGTGGTCGGGAGGAGCGGGTCATGTCGGCGTGACGGAGACGGGCGTGCACGGCGCGGCTAAGACGGCGCCGGCGGTTGGTGAGCGGAAACAGGGGCGGTCGGCGTTCGATGGCCGACGCGGTGGCCGGAGAAGGGGTTCGAGGCTGGGCTCGGCAGAGAGAGGGTTTCGAAAGGGGCGGCTCGTCCGGCGTTCCCCAGTGGGGCGGCGGAGGCTGGGAGCGGCGGATCGGGTCGGGAGTCGGAGAGAAAGAGGGCGGTGACTGCGGTGCCGTGCTCGCCGCCATGGGCGGTCTGACGCGACGAAGAAGGGGATCCCCATGGACGATGGCCCTCGTCGGGGCGGACGACGACGGCGGTAGCTCGCCGAGGATGGTGAGTAACGTCTCATCTTTTTCCTTAAATGATGGTTGGTTTTGGTGCGGGGATGAGATGATGGGGGTGTGCGGTGGTCGGTCGGTCCGGCCATTGGCCGTGGTGGCAGTGGTGGTTACTATGGTGATGGTGTCGATGGTCGACGTGGATCAATAAGGGTGGCCGGCGTGTTGGCTGGGACAGGGAACAGGAGACGGAGGTGGGTTTGTGCTGGTGGCGGGTGGCGTCGATGATAGTGGTGAGGACGTTGGTGGCTGGCTTGGCCGGAGTGTGGTCGTGGTGACAGAAGAGATGCAGTGGTGTTGGGGTGAAGTCTGGGCGGTTGGTTTAGAGTTTAGGGGGTCGAGATGTTTGTCGTGTCGTGTGTGACACGGGGATGGAGTCGAGGTCCGGGTTTGTCGGACACGACGAGGGTCGTCCATGATGTAATTGTAACGGATAGAAAGTATTGAAAAGACATCCGTGGTCGGACCCGAGGCCATCACGGCTGACACGGAAAGGATTGGACACCGACACGATGCACGACACGTTTGAGGATGGTAGAAATTTTATGGACGAATAATTATGGAGAATTAATGGAGGGGTACCTGCCTATTTATAGGATGTGGAAATTCCCAATTGGATAAGAACTAGGGATATTTAAAACCCAAAATAGATAATTCATAATTTAATTTAAATCAATTTAAATCCAATTCCAAATACAAATCCAATTTAAATCTAATTAAATTTTTAGCTCAAAATCAAATGGAATAAATCAAATTTCGAATATTTAACTATTTAAATAAATCCAAAAATCAAATCAAGATTTAAATGGCCACAATAACTTCCAAATATTTTTCAAAATACCAATAATAATTTCAAAAATAAAATTTTTAAATATCTTTTAAATAATAAAATATTAATATTAATAAATCTCGAAAATTACATTTTTATTTAAAATAGACTAATAATAATTATGAAATATATGTATGCACGAATAATGCATACATGATTATGTTTCCTAGTATACAATAAATATTATTTATGATTAATAACTGCTAAAAACAAAGGCTTTTTATAGCAAGAATAATAATTATATAATATTTTGAAAGTGTATAATAAAATAGAAAAAATGTTTTTCTAAAATATGTACGCTCGCACATATTCGCACTTGACGAGCAACTACGAAAAATAAAATTTCGTGCGCGACGTACAATACGACTATGTGACGTACAATACAAAATTTTAAATCAGTACCAAATTTAATAAAAAAATTAGTAAAAATTTAGGAGTTTTACACCAAAAGTCAACCACAAGTCAACGCTTTGCCTAGAATGGTCTAAAACTCAACCAGAGTTGACCAGTTGACCGAAGGTCAATTGTTAGTCAACATTAGACTAGTTTGACCTAGAGTTGACCAGAGTTGACCAGTTGATCAAAAGTCAACTATAGGTCAACCTTGACCCAGTTTGACCTAGTTTGACTTGGTTTGACTTCCTGTGACCTAGTTAGACCTAGTGTGACTTAGTTTGACCTAGTTTGACTTGATGTGACCTAGTTGACTGAGTTTGACCTAGATTGCATATCATATATTGAAATTATGCTTAAACATTGTCAAACACTAATTAGCTTACAATATCTTATATCTAGGTCTGTGAGATCACTCTGAGCATCGACCTTACTTGACAGCTCAGGACAGCATGCGAGTACATTTTCTGATAGTAGTTCTTTGTCTTGATATCTTCTGTATCCGATTCAGTTATAGTGTTTTACTTGATTCTCGACACGATGGTGCACGGACTAGTATATACGGATTCCTGTCATGAGATGTCATTCTTGGATTTTCTTGAGATACTGGTACTTGCTCGATCTGTTCTTGTACTTGTATTGACACCGATTCCTGAGAGGGAGTAGCTATCTTCTTAGGGAATCCCGTGTCATTACGTACTATGTCCGGATACATATACTATTCGGGGATGGAGAGTTATTATAGGTTATGTGATCAATACCCCTACTTGATTCCTGTTACTACTTGTATAGCTATACCCTCGCCTCACGTAGGGTAAAGCTTGACCTGTGCTACTTGTCTCATAGCTTTCCTTCTGGCTGGCCGAGGTCCTGTACTCGTAGTCGGTCAAATGGAAGAGCATGATCTTGTCCCAAACGATCACATAATGTAATACTCGAGGCATATTTTACATTTATTATTACATCAGATATATCCGCTCAGTTT
>JANAVB010015467.1:687500-744504 GCA_029216955.1 Iris pallida | reverse complement strand
CAAGTCCCTAATTAATTCTCAGGTTTTCAAGCACTGGAATGCAACCAAATCTCAGGTTTATGTACATCCTAAATTCAGGTTTTCACAGGAAATAAAGGAAAATCAATTTCCAGATCTTAAAACAAGAACTCAGTTCAATACTCCCAGGTTTTACAGAGGTAAAATAACAGTTCAATAATTGCTTAACTTAACATTTCATTTTAATAGTGAAGTAAAGTATACAGGAAGGAAGGAAAATCAGTATTCATTCTCAGGTTTTGATTAGTTAAAAGACAGCTCAAGAGGAAAACTGGAACTCAAGTTTAGACACATTCCAAACATGAAGGGAATAAATCTAGGTAAGGATTTCAGTATGTCCATTTAGCCAATGAATCTCAGGTAATGGACCCCAGGTACTCAAAATGAATTTAGTTCAAAATACATCTCAGGTTTTTAAACTCATTCACAGGTTCATATTGAAATGGAAATCAACTCACAACCAATATCCCTTAATCCCACATACAATCCAAAGCTCGAGTGAAAATTACTTAGCTAATATAATATGTAACATTTAGGATCAAAATTCAGTGAAGAACATAACTTAAACAGGGAATTTAAAGGGTTTGGAAAACTGGAACCCACAGTATCAGTCAAGTATCAGAAAATACAGTTCAACCCCATCGAATCCAATTATTCCATCAAAACTTATTCCATTGTGAAAACCTAAGCTAGCATAGATTATATAGCATAATTAGGTTCAATTTATCAACTAAAACATGAATTAAAACTAATTAAAACGAAATAAAACAGGGAACAAAACTTACACTGTTACACGCACACAGTGCAACACGTGCACACACAAATGCGTGTCCGACACGACACGAGAGGGGCTGAAACTCGACACACATGATGACAGATGTTGCCCCTCACTGTGTGTCGAATCCCACGCATCGACGTGTCGTGTTCGCGTCGTAATAGCACCCGTGCAGCAGGGCATGAACAGTGCCCGTGCACGTGCGCGCACGACAGTGTGTTCGTGTGTCCGTGGGGACTCGACACGACACTAAGATGACAAAAACTACAGAAATGCATAAGCGACATAGATCTAATTTCTTATTCAAATACAATTCCAAAAATCACACGAAATGCCCATTGGGGCATTTCATCAAACACTTAGTAACATGCACTGATACGTGTCCAGAATGGATGCGAAACGACACAAAAATTTAGGGATTCCTATTCCTATAGTTAGGCTAGGTATAGGGCTTCTAAATGATGCAAAAATAACAGGATTAAATGGTGGGGAAAGGATTTACCTAAGAGTATCACAAGCTTCACAAAGCTTCACAAAGAGGGGCTCGTCTTGATGGTCAAAACCTCAAAAGCTTTCCAAATTGTTCCCTTCCTGTCAAAAACTTATTACCAATAGCAAGAATACATGATTTAGGTCCTATTGCAATTTATTTGATGGAATTTGGAGAAGAAATGGATTTTCTAAGGATTTACAAAGTTGGGGACTCACCTCTTCAAAATGGCAAGTTTCCTAAAGAGGAACCCTAGTTTTAAGAGCATATAAATAGGGAAGGGGCTGGCCATAGAGGCTAATCAGAATTTCTAGGGTTAGGGCTTGGTTCAATGGGTGTGGGCTATGGGCCATTAAGCCTATTAGTCATAAAATGACTTGTGACTTCACAAGCCATTTCCATATCAACTAACTCCTAATTTCACCAAATTAAACCCAATGAGTTCATCCTCATGAACTTAAGTCAACCTAGGTTCTCAATCCTAATCTCTAGTCAAGACCTAGGTTAGCCACTAGGTTAGTCTACAAGGTCAACTTAAGTCAAAGTCTCTATAGGGTCAAATCAATTCTACTAAAAATTACCAAAAATCACTAAAAATCATATTAAATATATTAAACCCAAATAATTAATAATAATTCCAATTAATTTACAAATTTTCAAAAAAGACCAAAATGACCAAAATACCCTCAAGCTAGAAAAGTGATAGAGACAAATCTACCCCCTTAACATAATTTCGTCCTCGAAATTAAAATACGAAACTAACTGCTAAGAAGGATAGAAAGTATACCTCAAGGTCCAAAAAGATAGGGGTACGCTCGCGCATCTCATCCTCCCGCTCCCAGGTAGACTCTCCTGGAGAATGATGCCTCCATGCGACACGTACCAAGGGTATCACCTGGTTCCTCAATACCTTCTCCCGGTGATCCAAAACCTCCACAGGCTCTGGATAACTAAGAGTAGGTCAAACCTCTATCTCCGAGTGATCGAGCACATGGCTAGGGTCAGCCATGTTCCGTCTCAGCTGTGATAAAATACGTTGTGGACGCCCACTAGTGCAGGTAGCAAGTCTAGCCTGTATGCAACGTCATCGACTCTCCTGCTGATAACGAAAGGGCCGATGAAGCGCGGGCTAAGCTTCCCACCTCCACCAAAACGTATCGTACCACGAGTCGGAGATATCGCAAAAAAAACTATGTCTCCAACCTAATCACAAGCAAGGTCTCAAGTTACTAAAAATCAAACACGATCAATCAACAAAACAAACAAAATATAACCTACTTCTAATCCTAGCACTAAATCTATACCTCAAACTCCAGCGGCCTCCGGTGGCTATCGGTCCAGTACCGATGTCTCTCCTGCGCCACGCGAAGTCTGTCCCTGATGAGCTTCACCTTCTCGGCTGCGTCAACAACCATCTCTGGTCCCAGTAAAGCTCGCTCTCCTATATCATCCAAGATAAGGGTGTACGACACCTACACCGTACAGAGCCTCAAACGGTGACATCTTAATACTGGCCTGAAAACTGTTGTTGTAAGCAAACTCTACCAAATACAGGTGATCCTCCCAGAACCTCCAAAATCCAGGACGCACGTCCGTAACATATCCTCAAGGGTCTGAATAGTCCTCTCTGACTGTCCGTCCGTCTGGGGGTGGTATGCGGTACTAAACTTGAGCTGAGTGCCCAAGCTAGTCTGCAGACTCCTCCAGAAATAGAAAGTAAAGCGGCTATCCCGATCTGAGACTATGCTGACGGGAACTCCGTGAATCCTGACTATCTGCCTCTATACAACTCCGCCAGCCTCTCTGTAGACGTACCCACCTTGAATGGCAAGAAGTGGGCCGATTTGGTCAACCTGTCAACGATGACCCAAATTGCGTCTTTTTCTCCTGGTGTACGCGACAACCCCGATACAAAATCCATGGTAATATGTTCCCACTTCCACTCTGGAATGGGCAACGGCTGCAACAATCCCCCGGGCCTCTGCCTCTTGCCTTGACCTGCTGACAGATCAAGCATCTGGCTACAAATTTTGGACACCTCCCTCTTCATTCCGTACTACCAGAAATGCTCTCGCAGATCCCTGTACATCTTGTTGGCACCAGGATGTATAGAGTACTGCGATTTGTGAGCCTCCTGCATAATCTGCTCTCGGGCTCCCCGCTAGGCACACATAACCGGGAACCGTGCCAGGGCACCATCCTCTGCAAGTGAGAACTCAGCATCCTCCACTCCCATACTGATCCACTCTCGGATACGCCGCAGAGCTACGTCATCAAACTGTGTCGCCTTGATCCTGTCCATCAAGTCCGACTGTATCTGAAGGCCCCATAACTGCATCTGCACTCCGGGCACAATCACCTCTATCCAAGGCTCTCCAAATCTGCAAGCAGGTGCCGATCCATAGTCAAACACATGGCTGTCGAATACCTACTCAAGGCATCGGCAACCACGTTGGCCTTCCCCGGGTGATACTGAAGTACGATATCAAAGTCCTTCATCAACTCAAGCCACCCGCTGCCTCATGTTGAGCTCCTTCTGTGTAAACACATACTTTAAGCTCTTGTGATCTGTGAAGATCTCCACCCTCTCGCCATACAGATAGTGTTCCATAACTTTAAAGCAAAATTACCGCCGCCAGCTCCAGGTCATGGGTAGGATAGTTCTTCTCATGGGGACATAATTGCCTGGAAGCATAGGCAATCACCTTCCCATGCTGCTGCAAGACGCAACCCAGCCCCTTTCCTGAAGCATCACTATAAATAGTGAATCTACCTGATCCTGAAGGCAATGTCAGAATCGGAGCTGTCGTAAGCCGCTTCTTCAACTCATCAAAAGCTGCCTGACACTCCTCTGACCAAACAAACTCAGTATCCTTCCGGGTCAACCGTGTCAACGGCTCTGCAACCCGGGAGAAATCCTGCACAAATCTCCGGTAATAACCTGCCAGCCCCAGGAAACTCCTGATCTCTGCTACTGAAGTCGGCGCTGTCCAAGCCTCAACTGCTACAATCTTTGGGGTCAACTGAGATACCATCTCCAGTCACCACATGCCCCAAGAAGTCCACCCGGTCCAAGAAAAACTCACACTTAGAGAGTTTCCCATAAAACTGCTCCCGCCTGAGAGTCTCTAGCACTATCCGCAGATGCTCCTCGTGCTCCTCCTCTGTCTTGGAATATATCAAGATATTATCAATGAACACCACCACAAACTTATCCAAGTACTGGTGGAATACCTTGTTCATTAGATTCATAAACACTGCTGGTGCATTGGTTAGCCCAAACGGCATAACCAAAAACTCAAACTGCCCGTACCGCATCCTGAAAGCGGTCTTGGGGATACCTCGTTCCTCACCTTCACCTGGTGAAACCCGACCTCAAATCAATCTTGGAGAACACCGAGCTCCGCTCAACTGATCAAACAGATCATCGATCCGTGGCAGTGGGTATCTGTTCTTGATTGTCAGGTTGTTAAGTGCCCTGTAGTCGATACACATACGTACCGACCCATCCTTCTTCGGTACGAAGAGCACCGGTGCACCCCAAGGTGAAGAACTCGAGCGAATGAAGCCCTTGTCCTGCAGCTCATCCACCTGCTTCTTCAGCTCCACTAACTCGCTGTTGTTCACTCGATAGACATGCTGGAGATCGGTTCCACACCGGGATCCAAGTCTATCGAGAACTACATCTCTGTCCGATGGAAGCCCTGGCAACTCCTCTGGAAATACGTCCAAACTCTACGATCAAAGGATGCGGAGCCACCTGCTCCTCGACTGAAGCTCCACAAAAGACTCCGCCGTTCTGCTCTGCCTGCCGTCGGGTGTACTCAAACTCTGGCTCTTCTGGCGCCCCGAACAAAACTCTACCCCCACGACAATCAATGCGGGCGTGGTGTCTACTCAGCCAGTCCATACCTAATATAATGTCGCAGTTCGGTAATGGCATGAGTAGACTCACACCCAACTCTCGGCCTCCCAATATAATACTCCGCCCTCTGCAAACATCACTCACGAGGATGACCCCACCCCCGGTCGTGATCTTGCAGGTCCTAGGTAATGGTTCAGAAATCAAACTGTGTCGAATAGCATACGATACAGACACAAAGCTGTGGGAAGCCCCGGAATCAAAGAGTGCAAATGCTGGAAGGGAGTCGAGAAGAACCGAACCTGCTATCAGCTCTCCGATAACCTCAGAATCCTCAGCTGCCAGGGCAAAAGCTCGCCCCTGCTGTCTACCTCGTGCCTGCTGCTGGTGCTGCTGGAACCTCTGCTGCTGGGTCGGCAGGACTGGTCCCCTCTGCTGGCCTGCTGGAGCCTTGGCTCCACCTCCCTGCTGTCCTCGCCCAAAAGCCCCTGGGTAGTCCCTCAACTGGTGATCTCCAGCACCACAAAGTAGGCACTTGCCTAGCTTCTTCCTGCACTCATGGATCATGTATCCTGGCTTCTTGCAGAAGGCACAAATAACTACCGGACGAGGTGCCTGCTGCCTTCTGCTGCTGGTGCTGCTGTACTGGCCTCTGCTGCTGATGCTGCTACTGATACTGATGCACTGGCCTCTGCTGCTGCTGCTGGAAGTGAGGCCTCTTGGCCTGCCCTTGACTGCTACTGCCTGACTGAAAGTCTCGACCTCTCTTCTGTATCAGTCCCAGGTCGTCCTCTGCCGCCATGGCCCCAGAATAAATCTCAGCAAAAGTAGCGTTCCGGTCGCTCTTAGTCAGCGACCGAATCTCTCTAATCAGACCTCGACAAAACTTCCTTGCCTTGTCTTCTCAGTCAAATCATCAACGAACCGGGCTAGTCGGCAGAACTCCCCGGCATACTCTGCCACCGTTTGGTTCCCCTGAACCAGAGCCTCAAACTATGCCTCGATCCCACCCAAGGCTACATCGGGAAAGAATTGCTCCTTGAACAGCTCCTTGAACTGGGCCCAAGTCTGGCTCTCCACTCCAACTCTAGGATCAGCCTGATACCATGCTCGGGCCAAATCCTGTATCTGGCTGCCTGCCGCCTCGATCTGGAGTCGATCTGGTATCGCTGCTAGTCGAAAAATCTCCTCAATGTGCTCAACCCAGTCATCTGCAACGTGAATGCCCTCAGTGCCGAAGAACTCCCAAGGGTGCATCTTCTGGAAGTCCTGTATCCTTCTCCCTCCGACGGGGCTGCTGCTGAGTCCCCTGAGCTGTGATCATCTCCACTATGGTGCGAACCAGCTGGTGCACCTCATCGATCCCCTGCCTGAAATCTACAGTCTGCCTCGTCTGCTGCTGCTGGTGAGACTCAAGAATCCTCTCCACGAAGGAGAAAAGATGGGCAGCATCTACCATCCCCGCAGGCGGAGGCTGCTGCGTGGGAAGGATCTCTGGAATCATAACTGGCCTCCTGACTGCTGGAGGTGCCTCCAAAAGTGGCAGAAACTCCCACTCCTGAGGGCTGCACTGGCCCTGTGGCACCGGAAGCTGGATGTTGGACACGAGAGGTGGCAGATCCCTCTCCAGCCTCTCCCGTTACGGGACGATGCGATCGCGTCTCAACCATCCTGGAGACACAGATCAAACAAGAAGCAATTACTGAGAATGAGTCGAAATAATCAAAAGAGGACAGTTTAAAATTCTAAGGAAGACAATAAGCAGCAAAATAGATACGGAATCTAATAAGGAGTTTTCCTAGTGTGATTGAGTACCTTCAAACGTATGCTAATTTCTACAGCTGGCTGCAGCGATATTCTGGTTCGAATACCACTACACTTATATCCTAGACCTGCATGGGCCACCACTAAAAACGTGTCACGACCCGCACCCTAGAGTAAGGGCACGAGACGTGGGTACGTCCAGCCTACGTCGCAGTATCGGTGGTAGAACGTTGTCCTAGGTCACAACATCTAACAAAATAAAGGTAATAATAGTTATACTCCCCGAATGGGGGTGGCATAACAGAAATAACTCAACCACAGCTAAGGTAGAACAGGTAAGATAGATAGATAATGAAAGATAACAATATCCAGAACAGAATCACAGAGATACAATCCAGAGTTCTAAGTATCTAAAATAAATACATGCCTCAGAATATCTCAAGTCTAGTACAATAATCCCAAAATAGTAAGACAATCCTAAACTAATGGAGTGTCGTCTACAGCTAATGGATCCTGCTGCTGGTCCAAATCTGGGCACTCTTCTAGTGTGGCACCGTAGTACGTAGGGCAGAACGCCTCAGCAGGTCCAGTCAGGACGGGAACGAGCACATATCTCTCAACAGTTCATATCAGGTTAGAAGTATAAATCATTGCAATAGAGTAAATACAGGAAGTGCTGAATGGAAGTACAAATAAAACAGAGATATTTGTAATTGGAAATAGATACATGATAGTAAGACTGTAAGTGACTACGTGATTTAGAGTACAATATGGTTATGTAAACGGCTTAGGAGCACATGAATACAAATAAGGAGCACATGAATACCTACTGGGGATTGTGTTCACATAACCAATTCTACTTACCCCGTCCTAATCAATACACAAGGATCCGTTCAAGTTATGTCATAAGCACATGAATACAGCTAAGATACGTGAACTCATGATGAGTAGTACATGAGCACATAATAAGCACATGAAGCACATGAAGCACATGAGAACATGTAAAACATGAACTAGTACGAGTACAAGGAGTACGTGATGCACATGATAAAGTACATGAACATGTAATACCCGATGTACCCGTAGAGGGATAACATCTCAGGAAGGGATCCATATAGTACTAATCCGTGAAGATACGTGTCAGCATCATGTAGAGTAATCTAGAGCATGAATATATCCAAACAGGTATGAAAAGATCAGAGAATGTACTCACCTGCTATCTGAAAGACCGAGATGAAAGTACTGTCCGAGGAGTGGTGTCTGTCTCCTATAGAACAGTACGAGTCACGACAAGTCCAGAATGATAATACAATGCAAATTAATGCATTCTACATAAACTAGTCAATCTAGACCAAGTCACTCTTGGTCAACTCTGGTCAACCCTAGAGTCACTAGTCAACCAAGTCTAATCTAGTCAAACTAGTCTAATATAGTCTAGCAAGTTATTCTAAGTTATAACAAGTCTACTCTAGGTTTCCCCTAAGCATACCTTGCCTAAACATGCCTATAACACAACCACAAGACTATGTTAATAGTCTACTAAGAAAACACCCATCCTATAGTCACTATACCAATACCCCATGCCCTATGTTATAATCTATAATACATTAACCCATATATCAAGACATGACAACCCATATGTCATAACCTATCACTAATACCCTATATATCATGACACATCCTACTACACAATATATATATATAGATATATATTATATATATATAATATATATATATTATGTGTGTGTGTCTTCGACGAATGCGCTGTTGCCGGTCGACGTTGATGTCGGTTGTCACCCTGGCCGCGGATGGCCGCCCCTCCTTGGCGGCGGGTGGGTCGACTGGTGCCGGTTTTGGTTCGGGACTGCTCTCGGCGGATGGGTTGGAGGCTGGCGGACGTAGGTCCGGCTTGGCCGGTCGGTCTTACGCGGCAGCGGTGGGCAGCTCCGCGTCGGCCCCTGCTGTGGACCTTCGAGGATTGACTTTCGTCCAGCCATTGAGATGACGGTCGAAAGGTTGCCGTGTTCTCTCCTTCGGACATGGCAGTGCTCATCACGCCTTGCAAGTGGATCTTATTGGTAAATTTGCTCCCGGAGACTTTCGATCGAGACGATTAAAAAGGACCTCTCTTCGCGGGGTTCCGGGGTCTCATTGAGGTTAAAGCCATTGATGATCGACATGTGCTCATCCGGTCTCATGTTGAGAGTGACTTCCTTCGACTTCGCTCTAAGGGATGCTGGTTCGTTGGACGTGTTCCGATGATGTTATTTAGATCCTCGGTGGACTTCTCGCCGGAGAGAGAGGACCCTCCTGTTCCCATCTGGGTTACATTTCCCGGGCTTCCTTATTGCATGTTTGATTCTAATGCGGTTCTTTCTATTGCATCGGTATTGGCATGCCGCTATTTCCAGACCGCGCTACGGCCCCTCATTCTCCAGGCTGGGAGTTGCTAGGGTCCTTGTGATGTGGACGCCAGCAAGCCGTTGCACCATAAGGTTTTCTTCCAACTCCCAGATGGCGTACGTTCGCAGTCGGTTGTCTATGAGAGTATTCCTACCTACTGTGTTGCTTGTGGCCTACACGGTCATTCTGAGGATGCGTGTGGTCGTAAGCAGGCGTGGCGCCTACGCCTGCGGTGGGGTCGAGGCCGGTAGTTGTTTCCGAGAGATTGGCTGGTGCGGTCGTTTCTCCTGCTGTTGCGTCTGAGGAGGGGGTTCCGACGGTCGTTAGCAGGGCCAGCAGGGGACGACGACGGCGTAGATCAAGGCGCGAGAAGGGCAAGGGGTTACGGCAGGAGTGGAGGCGTGTTCAAGGGCATGATTCTAGCATTGAATCCTCGCAACTTATTTTGAGGCGTAATGTATAATCGTGCTGTTCTGCTCCTCCTAATTGGCACGTGGGGGAATCTTCTTTGAGTGGGCTGGATTTATGGCGAGATGTTGTACGTCCCATGCAGGTGGGACTAGCACCCCGGGGTCTTGTTTCGATGGTCAGCTGGGTCCTGCTCGTGGCGTTCCTCCGGTCGCTCTACCGGACCTCCCGATTATTATCCACAGCCAGTTGGGACAGGGTGTCCTGGCGTCTTGCTCGGATGCTGAGGAGCGTAGCTTGGTGGTTTGGGAGGAGCCCATTCCGGCCCAGCCTTTGGCCTGGGCAGATGAACCTTCGCAGAGTGATAATGCGATTTCTTTACCTGATGATAGTACCTCCATTGTTTCATTGGCGGCACGTGAAGATGAGTGGCAGATGGTGCCTTTCAAGAAGGCGCCTGGGCAGAGAAGGAGGGCGATGGCGACTCAGTCGGACCGGCTCCTTCGGTCACATGCTTCCCGGGATAGGCGGGCCCTCTCGAGGGTCGATGGTTAAATTCCTCATATGGAATGTTCGAGGGACGGCGAACAGAGCGACTCTTTTCCGTCTCAGGTCTTTGTGTCGGACCCATTCCATTCAGGTGCTTGCCCTTATAGAGCCAAAGGTGATCTCCTCTAAGCTTCTCTCTTATCAACTACGGCTGGGCTTTGCCGATAGTTTTTCTAATGATAAGGTAATATTTGGTTATCTCTAAACCTGGCATTGGGCTTAATTTTATTGAGTCCTGTGATCAGGCCCTTTCTGTTCAGCTTACTATAGTTGCTTTTCGGATCCGGTGCGGTTGTCTGTTATCCATGGTGCAGGGACCCGGCTACGTAGAGGCATTTATGGCGGCACCTTCTTGACGTTCAAGCAAGGGAGCCTACCCTACCTTGGGCAGTGGGCGGGGATTTCAATATCATTGCCTCCCCGGAAGAAAAGTTTGGGGGTTTGCCCTCTGACTCAGTTGCTATGGCGGAGTTCTTGGATTTTCAGCTGGCGGCTGGCCTTTCGGATGTTGGTTTCAGAGGAAATTCATTCACTTGGGTGAATGGGCAGTCGGGTGACAATCGGCAAGGATCTCGGCTGGATAGGGTTCTTGCTACTGGGAGTTGGCTTGATGGTGCTTCCCTTTCATGTGACCATCTCAACCGGCGGAGTCTGACCATGCCCCTCTTCTCATCTCCTGCTTGCCGGTTTCGTCTTTTCAGCGCTGGAGGTTCAGATATCTGGATTTCTGGGCGTCTCACCCGGATTTTCTATCGGTGGTTTCTCTCGGGCGTGGGAGTCTTCGTGGCATTCTGATGCCCTCGAGCGTCTGGGTATGCGCCTTCGGACGGTTGGGCAGGTTTTATCTGGATGGAGTAGAGCTACATTTGGTGATATCTTCCAGGAGGTCAAGCAGGCGGAGGACGCTGCTCTTGAAGCTGAAGCTGCTTATGACCGATTTCCGTCTGAGCGAGGAAGAGCTTCCTGGATGGAGAAGGTGGCCAAGTTGAAGCACAGGGTTCAGATTGAGGAGTCCTTTTGGAAACAGAAGGCAAGACTCAAATGGGACTTGGAGGGCGATAAGATTCCCGCTTTTTCCATGCTTGCATCCGTAGTCGACAGAGGAAGGCGGCTATTCTAAAGATTATTCGGGCTGATGGTTCGGAAACGGGCTCGGAAGCTGAGGTTGCGTTGGAGGCTACTGCTTACTTTTTCTTCTTATTTCGGGTCGAGCCCACCCAGGACGATGATGCTTTTCTGGATGTCATTCCTCACCTGGTCTCTACGGAGGATAATTCAGGCCTTGTCCGGATCCCCGACAGATCGGAATTATTGGAGGCTGTTCGAGGCATGGACCCGGAGAGCGGTGCTGGTCCAGATGGTTTCTCCGGGAGGTTCTTCTCTTCTTGCTGGGATATTGTTGCTGCGGATGTGGAGGAAGCTGTGGGCCTTTTCTTCACTGGGGCCCATCTTCCGGAGTCTATCTCTGACACCTCGCTTTTCCTTATTCCTAAAGTCGAGCACCCGAGGACGCTTTCTGATTTTCGCCCTTAGCCTTTGCAATTTTTGTAATAAGATTATCTCAAAGGTTATTGCTTGCAGGTTGAGGTATATTTTGCCTAAAATTATCTCTCCAGAGCAGAGTGCATTTGTGAATGGGCGTGAGATTGTGGATAACATTATTATCGCTTAGGAGATGGTGGCGTCTATGAAGGAGCACAATCATGGAGACAATGTTGCTATCAAACTTGATATGCAGAAGGCTTATGACAGAGTTAACTGGCGATTCCTCATTCGGGTTCTTCGGCGCTTCGGATTTTGTGAGGTCTTTTGTGACATTATTTACCGCTTGTTGGCTGACGTTCGGTTTGCGGTTCTGCTCAATGGTGCTCCCACTGATTACTTTCCGGCGTCGAGAGGTGTTCGTCAGGGGGATCCCCTCTCCCCAGCTCTTTTTTTATTGCTGCAGAAGTATTATCCAGGAACCTTAAAATTCTGGGTGATACTAATCGGCGGTCATCTTATCGCACTCCGATTGGGGGGCCGTGGATTTCTCATCTCGCTTATGCCGACGATGTTCTCATTTTTACTTCCGGCGACATTGGTGGTTTGCGGGCCTTGCAGCAGGTCCTCCTTCGCTATGAGGTGGTGTCGGGCCAGAATTAATTTCTCTAAATCTGCTCTTTACACCGCTTCGCCGTTGGTAGAGTCTCGTGCGAGGTCTATCTCGGCTCTATTTGGCTTCCGCCCGGGGTCGGTGCCATTTACCTACTTGGGATGCCCATTATCTTGCGGGCGGAGGAATGCCTCTATGTTTTCCACCTTGTTGGACAAGATCCGTTCGAAGCTTGCTGGTTGGCACAACAAGATTTTGTCTCCATGGGGTAAGCTTGCCCTGATTAAAAATGTTCTCTCTTCTGTCCCTATGTACACCTTGGCAGCTTGTTGTCCTCCTCGATCGGTGCTTCGGGCGATTGAGAGGATGTTCACAGCATTCTTTTGGGGCAGTAAAGACGGAATTGCTAAGCGTAGTTGGATGGCATGGCATTATGTTACATGTACCAAGTCGGAAGGGGGTCTCGGGATCAAGCGTCTTTCTGATGTGATGGATGATTCTCGATGAAGCTGTGGTGGAAGCTGCGCCAAGGGGAGGGCCTCTGGGTGGATTTGATGAAAGCCAAGTATTTCCGGCTGCGTCATCCTTGTGACGCCTTCTTGACTTCTAAGAGTTCGCATGTTTGGCGGTGTTTGCTTCGTGGTAGGAGGTTAGCTGAGCCACATATCTTCTTCAGACTTGGCCGTGGGCTTGGTTCGGTAAGGTGTGAAGCGTGGCTCCCGGGGGGCTTCCGTATTGGGCGTTCGACGGAGCGGGGGACCCGAGGGGGGCGGCTGCTGCAGGGCGGGTGGTTCGGGGTCGCCGACGTAAGGCCCAGGCGCTGCAGGCTGGGCCGCTCGTCTCTACGGAGGGGGGGGCGGTGTTGGAGGGGGAGGTGGGTCTGGTAGGGGGGCGTGTGCCGCGTAGGGCGGCGGTGGCGGTGGAGCGTGGTCCGCTTCGTCGTTCCGCGCGACTGGCGGTGAGGGTGGGCAGGCCGGTGCAGCAGGCAGTGGTTATCCGTCCCTTATCCGAGCGTGGACGGAAGATTCGGGAATCTAGAGCTCGGGATGCTGACAACGGGGGCCATTCCATCCGGGATCTTTGGTCCGACACTGGGTGGAACTTCCAGTTGATCTCTGATGTTTTCGGGAAGGAGGTTGGTCGGAGGATTTTGGCTACTACCCTGAGCTGTACGTCGGATCCAGATTTCCTTGCTTGGGGTGAGAAGATGAGTTCTTTTTCTCTCGCTGCGGCTTGGCGATGCTGTCGTCCTCGACTCCCCACTTCTTCGATTTTCTCTCATATTTGGGGACTCTGTATTCCGGCGAAGTGGAGCATTCTGTGTGGCGTGTCTGCCACAATCGACTTCCTACTGACGACAATATTCAGGGGATTGGTTTCCACCTGCCTTCCCGTTGCCTTTGCTGTCGGGTAGTTCAGGTTGAGACTATGGATCATATCTTGTTTCAGGGGGATGTTGCTAGGAGGGTTTGGACATTCTTCGGTGGCTTCCTCCGGGTTCGTCTTCAGCGGGACTTCAAGACCTTTCTCATGCGATGGTGGCGGGGATCTGGCAGTCATCTTAGGCGATCCTTATCTGGTGCTATTATTTGGGTTCTCTGGAAGAACCGGAATAAATCCCGGTATGAGGGCGCTCTGCGGATGCTGATTTTTTGATCCGAGAGGTGTCACGACAGCTGCGGAAGTCTCTTTCTGGGTGTCGTCACATTGCTTCTCTTCCGCATTGGGTTTAGCTTAGTTTGTTGTTCCGTTTTATTTTTTTTGGGGTTGTCTCTGAGGATGGATGTACTCATTACCCTCATTTTTTTCAATAAAGACATCGTTTCCCAATATATATAATATATATATTATATATAATATATATATAATATATATATATATACACATCATATATATAACTGATATATATGTATAGGAACTAATACATCACAAGGCATATATATTATAGTTACTATACCAATACACCCATGCCCTATGTTATAATCTATAATACATTAACCCATATATCAAGACATGACAACCCATATGTCATAACCTATCACTAATACCCTATATATCATGACACATCCTACTACACAATATATATATATATATATATATATATATATATATATATATATATATATATATATATATATATATATATATATATACATACATACATCTATATATAACTGATATATATATGTATAGGAACTAATACATCACAAGGCATATATTATATATATACACATTTATATAGGAATCCTATATGTATAACAAACTCAAACTATAATACATATACATATGGAAGAGAAGGAACAACATACTAGTGTATGTGTGTGTGTGTGTATAGGGTTATAGGCTAGAGGGTGTCAATAGGGAAAATTAGTGAGTAATTTTCCTGAAATCAGTTAACAGTGCAACACAAAGTAATAGGACACAGGGAAATAAAACAGTGGCAGTGGTGGGTGTTTGTGAAATCTGAAACAGTGCATACATATGTGCTAATGTGTGTGAGTCTAAAGAGTGAGGGTGTGAGGATGACATGTATGTGTGAATAGGGTGTACCTAGTGTGTGTGGTGGTGACTGTAAAAATAGTGAGAAACAGACATAAGTAACAATGAACATAAAATCAAATCTCAGTTTCCCATGACAGTTAAAAGGAAGAACATTTAAACTTATAATGTGACTAAAGTCCACAATGCTCAGATTTTATGTAGGAAAGGAATGAAAAATTTAAGTACATATACAAGCCAATAATCAAGTCCCTAATTAATTCTCAGGTTTTCAAGCACTGGAATGCAACCCAAATCTCAGGTTTATGTACATCCAAAATTCAGGTTTTCACAGGAATGTAAAGGAAAATCAATTTCCAGATCTTAAAACAAGAACTCAGTTTCAATACTCCCAGGTTTTACAGAGGTAAAATAACAGTTCAATCATTGCTTAACTTAATATTTCAGTTTAATAGTGAAGTTAACAGTGTACAGGAAGGAAGGAAAATCAGTATTCATTCTCAGGTTTTGATTAGTTAAAAGACAGCTCAATAGGAAAAATTGGAACTCAAGTTTAGACACATTCCAAACATGAAGGGAAATTAATCTAGGTAAGGATTTCAGTATGTCCATTTAGCCAATGAATCTCAGGTAATGGACCCCCAGGTACTCAATATGAATTCAGTTCAAAATACATCTCAGGTTTTTAAACTTCATTCACAGGTTCATGTTGAAACTGGAAATCAACTCACAACCAATATCCCTTAATCCTACATACAATCCAAAGCTCGAGTGAAAATTACTTAGCTAATAAATATAACATGTAGGATCAAAATTTAGTGAAGTACATAACTTAAACAGGGAATTTAAAGGGTTTGGAAAACTGGAACCCACATTATCAGTCAAGTATCAGAAAATGCAGTTCAACCCCATTCGAATCCAATTATTCCATCAAAACTTATTCCATTGTGAAAACCTAAGCTAGCATAGATTATATAGCATAATTAGGATCAATTTATCAACTAAAACATGAATTAAAACTAATTAAAACGAAATGAAACAGGGAACAAAACTTATACTGTTACACGCACACAGTGCATAACACGTGCACATGCAGATGCGTGTCCGACACGACACGAAAGGGGCTGAAACTCGACACACATGATGACAGATGTTGCCCCTTACTGTGTGTTGAATCCCACGCGTCGACGTGTCGTGTCCGCGTCGCAATAGCACCCGTACAGCAGGGCATGAACAGTGCCCGTGCACGCGTGACGACAGTGTGTTCGTGTGTCCTTGGGGACTCGACACGACACTAAGATGACACAAAAACTACAGAAATGCATAAGCGCACATAGATCTAATTTCCTATTCAAATACAATTCCAAAAATCACACGAAATGCCTATTGGGGCATTTCATCAAACACTTTGTAACATGCACTGATACGTGTCCAGAATGGACACAAAACGATACGAAAATTTGGGATTCCTATTCCTATAGTTAGGCTAGGTATAGGGCTTCTAAATGATGCAAAAATAACAGGATTAAATGGTGGGGAAAAGGACTTACCTAAGAGTATCACAAGCTTCACAAAGCTTCACAAAGAGGGGCTCCTCTTGATGGTCAAACCCTCAAAAGCTTTCCAAATTGTTCCCTTCCTGTCAAAACTTATTACCAACAGCAAGAATACAGGATTTAGGTCCTATTGCAATTTATTTGAAGGAATTTGGAGAAGAAATGGATTTTCTAAGGATTTACAAAGTTGGGGACTCACCTCTTCCAAATGGCAAGTTTCCTAAAGAGGCAACCCTAGTTTTAAGAGCATATAAATAGGGAAGGGGCTGACCATAGAGGCTAATCAGAATTTCTAGGGTTAGGGCTTGGTTCAATGTGTGTGGGCTATGGGCCATTAAGCCTATTAGTCATAAAATGACTTGTGACTTCACAAGCCATTTCCATATCAAACTAACTCCTAATTTCACCAAATTAAACCCAATGAGTTCATCCTTATGAACTTAAGTCAACCTAGGTTCTCAAATCCTAATCTCTTAGTCAAGACCTAGGTTAGCCACTAGGTTAGTCTACAAGGTCAACTTAAGTCAAAGTCTCTATAGGGTCAAAATCAATTCTACTAAAAATTACCAAAAATCACTAAAAATCATATTAAATATATTAAACCCAAATAATTAATAATATTCCAATTAATTTACAAATTTTCAAAAATGACCAAAATGACCAAAATACCCTCAAGCTAGAAAAGTGGTAGTGACAACAGGTTCCACCTCCTGCAGTTGCTCCTACTTTTACTGACTTCCAGGCTACTCATCCTCCTGCTGGTGTTACTCTTGAGTCCCTTCAGATTCTTATGCTAGATCAGTTCCGAGCTATATATTTTTGTACTACCCTTTATCTCTAGGCTATCTCGAACACTGTTCTTGATTTATCATATAGCCTTTCTCACAACCTTTGTGGCCCCA
This sequence comes from Iris pallida, assembly GCA_029216955.1. Lineage (NCBI taxonomy): Eukaryota > Viridiplantae > Streptophyta > Magnoliopsida > Asparagales > Iridaceae > Iris > Iris pallida. The sequence continues at coordinate 727,183 of JANAVB010015467.1, read as the reverse complement.
TTCCTATGGTTCTTGACCCATCCAAGCTTGGCTATCGGATTGATGACTGTGAGGCGTAGTGTTACTTTGATCTTGTTGCCGCTCGATATGACCCCAGCCGATCTGTTGAGACCGGTCCTACTAGTGTTGCTGGTGCTACAACTACTGATGATGATGAGATGATAGTTGAGGATATATTTTTCCTCGTGATAGTTCAGGGACGGTTTGTTATGTTTTGACTTTATGCATGTATTAGTGATGAATGCTTCTTTCAAGCATTATCAGTTATGATTTTTTCATTTTTTTGTGATGTATGCAAAACTCTTTTCAGTTTATGCTAGTATTTCCATTATTCTATGCATGTCATCTTTTATGGTTTTATAATATTGCTACACCATTTTACTTTTATAACAAAATGGAGGAGTAAGATTGATATTGATAATTTGATTATTTGATTGATATTTTATTGATTTCATTGATAATAGGATTGATTTATTTTATCTTGGTGATAACTTAAGATTTCTGATGCTTATTCACTACATTACTAATTTGGTTTGAAAGAATGTTGGTTTAAGACTATATAGATATAGTTTCAGTAGAATGTTTTGTTACGGAGGAGTAATAAGACTTGATCGTACACTATGGGGGAGCATTGAACATTGCATTGTATCAACTGTTTGACGGACAAAAAGCTACTATCGTACCTTTCGTACTCATCAAGTCTACTTCCACTTCAAGCTGAACCATTCTTTAAGTATCAATCGTAAGTTTTATTACATTATCAAAATGTGGGAGATTGTTGGCACATTTAGCCATAGTCAAACCGATTTCGATAAGTGTCTTAAACTTCGATCTCAATATGAAAAGAAACGAAGAATGTAGATTGCAACGTCTCTGAGATTTTATATTTATTCTGTATTTTTCTATTTAATGAGTCTAGAATATTTGTGAATCGGGATCACTGGCAATTAGAAGTTTATCCTTGATTCTATACCAAACCTATCTTGATTCTATCCTAAACCAAACCAAATCTATTTCTAAACCAATTCGTAAACCAAACCCATCCTAAACCAAAACTACCCTGGAATTAGGCTAACCAAATTCGGCCAGAGTTCTACCCGAACTCGGAACGAACTCGGTCAGCAGAATTCACTCCTGGTCAAAAGCTTTACCTATTCTTGTGGATCTCCAATGTTTAAATTTTTGACCATTAGGTGACCGAGTTCTGCCCGAACTCTGTCCTACAAAAATCTATAAATAGAGAAGAAATTTTCATTTCTATTCATTCAATTCAATATTCATCTTCTTTATTTATTTCTAAGCTTCCTATTCTATTCCCAAAGCTTTAAACTTCAAATCTCTAAGTCAACTCAATTCTTCTAAGTGCCGGTGGTTTCCGAGTAGGAGTTTTCGAGTTGTCCAAGCTTAGCGTATAAAAGTTTTTTTTCAGAAAGGTGTTAAAGTTTGTTTGTAGGCGTCGGATAAAAACACAACGTTGGTGAAGTTGGCGTGTTCTTCGGTACAAAACACGTGGTGTAATCTCTATTCAAAATGGTGGATTCAAACATCGGGTCAAGACTCGAGATTGGACTAGTCCTCACAACGGGAAACCAGTATAAATCTGCTGTCTCTGTATATTGCTTTCTCGCCCTGATTTTACTGACTTACTTGCAATTATTTCATATATATATTGCTTCACCTTCTTAGAGTTAAATTTTTAATTGTTAAATATTCTCTTTCTACATCTGCTAGGGAAGTGCGACGTTGACTGTAGCTCCCAACCCTCTTCTTCCCAGTCGAAGAAGATATGTCGACGGAACAAGGACACAGCCAACCTCCCGTACATGAGCTCTGATGCACAGTAGAAAACTTCTATCTTTGACAGAATCACTCGCTGTCACAGCGAGGATGAATTGGATTTTGAGTACTGTACACCTTTACGGCTAGTACGAAGAAGTCCAAGGCAGCACGGTCCATGCCCTTCAAACATGCTATGCCAGTAGCGAATAGGAATTATACACTGAAATCATGCGCACGGCTGATGGTAAGCTGTACAAAGTCGATTTGGCTGCCTTTACACCAGTAACGAGTCAACTCTCGAAGTCCCTTTCCCACTTGGGTGCATCCCTTGCACATGGAACCCAAGCTGGATGGGACAAATTTTACGACTTCGAACCCATGAGCCTACGTTGACTGCACGCATAAATTGGGTTCAAGTCATGATATTTGTTTTTCTTCAACCAATGATCTGGGCGCATGTCGTGCGTTGGAACCAGATCAGGGGACACAACATTTATATACCATCCTGACGCTTGGCCTTGCCATGTTCCTAAAATAGGTGTGAATATGAAACTCTCCTTATACGACCTACACAATATGATCACTCACAGACCTAGATCAGAAGAGATGAGCTTCGTGCACGATGTACCCCTTGCAGGGCATACTCGTGCCATGGTCACCATCAGTTACTGCTGTTGCAAAACACGATTGTACCACCAAGGTGGTCCGTATTCCAACGACTGCAACCAGCTGCACCTACCTGACGTCGCCTCAGAAAAAGAGTGCCAATCAACGATGAGACAGTACCTCCGGTCGCCTCGTGCCATGTCATCTCTAACTCCTATGCATCGGAGTGAAAAGCAAAGGCTTCGGCTGGTCCATTGAAAAGACGACCGAAGAAAAACAAAGCAATAGTCTCGCCAACCGGGGTATTCCAAAATACTCGGTTGAGAAGGCAGGTTTCGACAACGATGCAAGCAGGAGGTGATTAATCCCCGAATGCCCATAACAACCCCTCGTTCCAAGATGAGGGCATTCACCAAGGAACTGACACAGATGTAGCTGGGGATAGCCAGTATGAAGTGTCGAGAGAAGAAGCTCCTAGGCCAACCTTTCCAGAAGAAAGCGAGGCCGAAAGTGAAGATCGACCGATCCATCTATACCCATATCATGTCCATCTACATGGCAGGGGTGGGGACGAAGAAGACATTGAAGCTTCAACTCTGGACCTTGTACAGCACATGGATACCTTGGGAGATGGCCTCAACGCCCTCTCCACCACCATACAAACCTTGACCCAAATGGTGTTTAAGATACAGAATACTTTGTCTTCTCAAAGGGCACCTGCATCTACCAGTCATAATCCTGGGTCTAATGGAGAGTCCATTATACCCCCTCAACGGGTATCTTCGGGAACAGATCATCATACTGTACCTCAGATGTCAGCTCCTTTGTGTACCGAGCTTCACACGTTACCTCTCTCACCTGCTCCTAGTTCTACAAAAGAGTTGGTTGAGATGGCAAGAGATTTGCACGATCATTTTGAAGCGCAGAATAAACAAGTAGAACGCCAGAAGCTCGGGATTCGGCAACCTTATCCTCCCGAATGGAACAAAGTGGTTTATATAGAACCCTAGAGGGGGGGATGAATAGTGTAATTAAAAATTAACTACAATAATTGAAGCAATAAAGACAATTAAAGTAAAGAGTAGAAAGATCAAACGCAAGGATGTATCCTGGTATCCTCTTTTGAGGCAATCCAGTTCCGGAACTCTCTTCGGCTTTAATCCACTATTTAACCAAATAGTACACACGAGTTTGGATCCGAAGAACTCGCCAACTTCAACACGAGTTTGGATCCGAAGACTCGCCAACTTCTACACACGAGTTTTCTTACGAAGGCTCGCCAACTTCAAACAAAAGAGAAGAGAACTTGTTGATCTTCTAACACGTGAAGATCGAAATGTACAACTCTTTAATACTCTAGTACTTTGGGAGAGGATGACAATGAAAAGCTTGGAAGAGTATTAATGGTGGAGCTCTTGGTTGTTGGAAAATTTATGGTAAGAGTTGGTGAGAAAGCTCAAGAGAGAGAGAGAGAGAGAGCTTTCTTTTATAGGAGAACCAAGAGTTGGTGGCATTTAATGCTCTGAATACAGACAGACCGACATGCCGTCGGTATGCAGCGGCATACCGTCGGTATACCGGTCAAATAGTAACGGTCATATTAATGACCGTTTGAGAGCATTAAATGCTGCCATTAATGCTAGTCAGGGCAATTTAAAAACCAAATATTTGAAACTCGGTATACCGCCGGTATGCTGGAGCATGCCGCCGGTATGCCGACCATTTGTCACAGCAAGTTTTGGGTTGCTAAAAATGGTATATCGCCGGTATGCCGGAGCATGCCGTCGGTATGCCGACAATTTGTCACAAACTTTTGGGTCGCTAAAAGCGGTATACCGCCGGTATGCCGGAGCATGCCGCCGGTATGCCGACAATTTGTCACAGCAACTTTCTGGACACAAAAATCGGTATACCGTCGGTATGCCGGAGCATGCCGCCGGTATGCCGACAATTCGTCAGCAACTTTCTGAGCTCTAAAAACGGTATACCGATATGCCGAGCATACCGCCGGTATGCCGCTTGTAGGTATTTGATTTTTGACTTGTTCTTTTTACTTGTCATCCGTCCTTAGGTGTTTACAAGTAAACCTAGACTTGTACAGACACAGAGACTCTAAGCAGGAAGACGCCATCTTATGCCGGAAACGCCGGTAACTGCTTCAGTCTTCAAAGTGAAAGAGATTGCGCTTGAACGGAAGAACTCCATGTAGTAGATCTTCTGAGAATATTTGAATCTGAAGAACAGAAGACTAAACTACGAAGATGCTGTTAATAATCAAAATAAAATATGCCAACAAACACCCCCATTTTGATAATTGACAAAATAGAGAGATAGCATCTTCAGGGAGTAGCTCCCCCGTAGGTAGACAGCTCCCCCTTAATACGATTTTCCCCCTTTGTCACTTAGTCAAAGATGGGGATAACAATAGAAAACGTGCATAATGATAATGACAAGAGCATATAAAGAAAAGCATGTATTAATAGATTTGAAGTGAAAAGAGAATACATGCCCGACACACACATAGCATAAGGTAAAAGAAAGACTCTCCTCAACGAGAGCCGGAAACTAGAGATAACTACAGATAAATTTCCCGAAGGACTGCAAATAACTGGTACCAACCACACACCGGTCCCCGAAGGACCACAAAAGACAACATGAAAACACAACACATAAAACTAAAACACCATAAAATGAGACCATCATCCAAAAGCGAATCCGTCCCTACTCATCAGCCGGATCGTCCCCATCACCCTGAGCCTGCTGAAGGCGCCAAAAGGATCAATGCCATCAGGGTACATAAATCCATAGGCATTGGGATCAGAGAAGCGCGGGGCCTGGTACATAGGATCCTGAAGATTAAGATCCAGAAAAGCATCCCGGTCCTGAAGAGTGCGCTGAATAAAGTACCCCTATCATGGAAACGAGACTGGATCAGGGCGCCAAGGCCACGAGTGTGGGCCCGCATCTGCTCCTTCGCCTGGGCCATACGATATCAAAGTGCTGCTGAGTCAGCGGCATATAATGGCCCGAAGCGGGAGGAGTAGGTGTGGGAGCAAGGAGAGGATGCCGGTTGCTATTGGGAAGACGAGGTACGAGAAGTAGATACGCCACTAAGGGAACGAGACAGCAAGATAGGAGGGGACGCCATCCGAGGAGCAAAGAGATAGGTCAACTTGCCAGGCTTCCAGAAGCAGAGTGATAAAGGAGCCGTAGTAGAGGTTCTGCTTTCCCGCGGGCATGACACGCCGGAAGAGCAGAAGGAGAGTCTTCGGAAGGAGAAGGGCTTCCGGGCATAGAGATAATACATGCAGACGAGGGCATCGCCGGTAATGGCGTCGTAGTTCCCGCCCTTAGGAAATAGTGTATGGCATACTATCCTATGGAGCTCATAGTAAAATGGCTCCAGCTGTGCAGAGAGGGCCGGGATGGCAGGAGGGTTGGGGCCCTTGCAGATGATACGGAAGAACTCGTCGAAGGGTGACGCCGCCGAGGAATGAAGAGCAGCCAAGGATGGCAAGGCTTCCCCTTTGTCCGGGATGTCGAGGATGTGCCCGATGTCCCGAGATGTGAGACGGAAGTGACGGTCATTGACCATAGACTAATGGCGGGGTGATCGTCGTCCCCGACCAAGTTGCAATAGAATAGTCGGACAGCAGCGGGGTAGACGGGTATTTGGCGCCGAAGTAGAGAGGAGAGTCCGGCTCGTCAAACAAGGAGACGTGACCGGGGAAGAGGTTCCAATTTATCACCCGTCCGTTGAAGATATTGTGATGAACGAAGTGCTGGAACCATAGCTCGGCCGCCAAAGAGTTGGAAAATCCGTTGGTCGTACCCGTGAGGTTGGGCCACCGGGATGAAGGGGTTGAACAAGGAGGAGGAGGAGGAGCGGGGACGCTTAGGGTTTGCCATAAGAGAGACTAGTTTTTGGAGTGGATAAAGGAGGCGTAGGGGAAGTAATGGAGGAAGGAGGATTTTAAAGAGGAGGAGGAAGATGAAGAGATAGATTTTGAAAGGGGAGGAGGGTGGGAATGGTTATAGGAGATTTAAAGAGGGGAGTTAAAAGGAGGTGGGTTGGAATTTATGAGGGTGGAGTAAAAAGAGGAGTGAAAGGGAAGATGTGAGGGAAGAGTAATAAATGAGATGGAGGTGAAGAGATGGGTAGTTTAGATTGGATGGATGAGAGAGAATAAAAGTAGTTTAAAAAGGAATAAAGGAAGTAGAGAAGAAAGATGGGCCCGGACCCTGATTTGATGTCCTGTCCGCACGAACGGCATACCGTCGGTATACTGGCGTATACCGACGGAATGCGAGTTTCGAGACAGAACCAAATTCTGAAACAAAAACGGCATGCCGCCGGTATACCGCCGTATACCGCCGGTGTGCCAATCAAAGAACAGTTTTAAGGGTCAATAGATAAAATGCCTAATTCTTGGCAAAGAAAGGAGAAGCGATCTTCTGGGAGTGGTTTGGTGAAGATATCGGCTAATTGAGAATTGGTCTCAATAAACTCAAGACGGATGTCTCCCTTTTGTTGATGGTCATGAAGTAAATGGTGTCTATTTTCAATGTGCTTCGTGCGTGAGTGACAAATCAGGTTTTTCGTGAGATTGATAGAGCTAGTGTTATCACATTTAATAGGGGTGCAGGAATGAGAAATGCCATAATCTAAAAGTGTTTGTGACATCAAAAATTTGTGCACAACAACAACCAGCCGTAATATATTCTGCCTCAGTGGTTGAAAGAGCAACATAATTTTGCTTCTTACTAAACCACGATACCAAAGACTTCCCGAGGAATTGACATGTGCCACTAGTGCTTTTTCGGTCAATCTTGCATCCGGCAAAATCCGCATCGGAAAAGCCGTGAAGCTCAAAGGATGAGGATTTCGGATACCAAAGACCCATGTTAATGGTGCCTTTGAGATAACGAAAAATGCGCTTAACGGCACTCAAATGTGATTCCTTTGGATTGGCTTGATATCGTGCACACAAGCAAACACTAAACATGATATCAGGACGGCTAGCAGTTAAATAAAGTAAGCTACCGATCATACCTCTATACTTACGAATGTCGACCGAGGTGCCATCTTTATCATTGTCAAGCTTTGTCGTTGTGGCCATAGGAGTCCTCATTGATTTGGATGAGTCGAGGTCGAAACGCTTGAGGAGGTCCTTTGTATATTTGCTTGATTGATGAAGGTTCCTTTGGGTCCTTGCTTGATTTGTAACCCCAAGAAGAAGGAAAGTTCACCCATCATACTCATTTCAAACTCTTCCTGCATAACTTTAGCAAATTCTACACAAGTGTGTGTTAGTAGAACCAAAAATAATATCATCGACATAAATTTGAACCAACAAGAGAGTCCCATCATGGGATTTAATAAAAAGTGTTGTGTCAACTTTCCCCTTTGAAAAATTGTGAGAAACAAGAAAAGAGCTAAGACGCTCATACCAAGCACGGGGAGCTTGTTTGAGGCCATAAAGGGCTTTATGCAGTTTGAACACGTGATTAGGAATTGAAAATCTTCAAAACCGGGAGGTTGTTTAACATAAACTTTCTCTTTAATAATACCATTTAGAAAAGCACTCTTAACATCCATTTGAAATAGCTTAAGTCATTAAAACAAGCAAAGGCACAAAGCATACGAATGGATTCAAGACGTGCAACTGGAGCATAGGTTTCGTCGTAGTCAATGCCTTCCTCTTGGTTATAGCCTTGAGCAACCAATCGGGCTTTGTTACGAGTCACTAATCCATCTTCATTAAGTTTGTTACGAAATACCCATTTGTTCCAATAATGGGATGATTGCTAGGTTTTGGGACAAGTTCCCAAACCTTGCTTCGCTCAAATTGATTAAGATCCTCTTGCATAGCTATCATCCAAAACTCATCAAGAAAAGCATCATTAATATTTTTAGGCTCTATTTGAGAGATAAAAGCCACATTTGCACAAAGATCACGAGTGGCGGATCTTGTGCTAACACTGGAGGAAGGATACCCAATGATAAGCTCCTTAGGATGATTGGTGACAAATCTCCATTCTTTCGGGAGATCCTTTGAGGAGGCTCGAGAGGAGGAGACTCTTTTGATGGGGTCACAACTTCATTGTTAGATGAAGAAGGACGATCTTTAATAGAGGAGTTCTCCAACCCAAACGAGATGTCATCAATATCCTCGGAAGAGGAGAATGTAGAAGAGTTGAGTTCATTAAAAGAGACATTGATTGACTCTTCGACAACAAGACTTCTTTTGTTAAAAATACGAAAACCTTTACTATGAGTAGAGTACCCAAGGAATATTCCTTCATAGGCTTTTTCTTCAAACTTGTATAGGTTATCCTTGGTATTCAAAATAAAACAATTGCAACCAAAAACTTTGAAATATTCAATAGAGAGAATTTGTCAAACCAAAGCTCATAAGGAGTCTTCTTAGAAATAGGTCTAATTAAGACTATTTATAACATGACATACCGTATTAACGGCTTCCGCCCAAAAATATTGGGGGAGCTTATATTGGTTTAACATAACCCAGGCCATATCGCCAAGGGTTCTATTTTTTCTCTCCACAACACTATTTTGTTGAGGAGTACGAGGGCAAGCAAAATCATGTCCAAAATCATTCTTTTCACAAAATCTTTTGAAATCAGCATTATCAAATTCCCCTCCATAATCACTCCTAATTTTGTTGATAGAAAAACCTTACACATTTTGAACACGTTTACAAAAAGCAACAAATTCACAAAAAGTATCACTTTTGCAAGCAAGAAAAATAACCCAAGTAAATTTCGAAAAATCATCAACTAAAACAAAAGCATAAAGCTTGCCTCCGAGTCTAGCAACTCTACTAGGCCCAAAAAGATCCATATGGATAAGTTGATGGGGTCTAGAAGTACTCACAGAGTTGATTTATTTGAAGGATGACTTGGTCTACTTACTTTTCTCGTATTCTTCACATACCATATCCTTTTTGAATGGGATACTTGGGAGTCCTCGTACAAGCTTCTTGGAGGCGAGGCGAGAGATGGTATCCATGTTGGCGTGTCCAAGCCACATGTGCCAAAGCCAACTCTCATCGTTCTTTGCAACTAGGCATCTGTCATTGTTAGTACCTTCTACAAGATAAAGAACATAAGTGTTGTTTTCTCTAATGCCTTTATAAACAATAGTTCCATTAGAACTATCGGTAATGTAGCATTTGAGTTTAACAAACTTGATATCATAGCCATTATCGGTAAGATGGCTAATACTAAGGAGGTTATGCTTGAGATTGGTAACAAGACAAATATTATTAATACAAGGATAAGGAGGAGAACCGATATTACCATTTCCATTAATATAACCTTTAAGATTGTTACCGAAGGAGACGTGTCCTTCCTTCTTCATCGATAGCATTGTAAAAAGTGAAGCATCACCGGTCATGTGCCGTGAACAACCGCTATCGAAAATCTACTTGCTTCTAGCATGAGACAGATTCGTCATCTACAACATAAGTTGAAGATGAACGATTTGGTACCCATGATTGTTTGGGTCCTTGATTGTTAGTTCTAGGAACCCATTTAAGAACTTTCATGTCAACTTGTTTCCTTGTATAACAAAAATTTGAAGTATGTCCGAACAAACCACAATAATTGCACATCAAAGAAGATTTAGAAGAAGAAGTGTGAGTGTTGTGCATATGTGAGTTTCTAGTGTGAGAAGTTCTTCCATGAGTGTTATGAGGATGATAGTAAAATGCATGATGTGAGGTGTTCTTCTTAACGAAAGGTCCTTTTCTTGTGTTAGAAAATGAGTTGTGTGTAGTGTTCATATAAGGGGTATGCCTAGCATTGTGATGAGTGTGGGGGTGTCTTGGAGCATGCATGTGAGTGGTATTCTTATTACCTAAATTTTTACTTCGTGTAAGAAGATCATTATACTTAATAGAAGTGTCATATTCTCTTCTATTAGCATCTTGACATTTGCGCATAGCAAATTCATAAGAATTTCTCATGGATAGAATCTCATCATCCCTTTTCTTGATGGGGTCAAGAGATTCTAGATATTTGAGTCTTAAGGACTCTATCTCATCCGTGTCAGATGCGGGAGATTTCCCTTTTATATCAATAATAATATTAGAGAGTCTTTCTACTTCAAGTTGAAGGGCATCAATATCTTTTAGAGACTTCTTGTATTTATTCCTAACACCTTTGTGTTCTTCGTGTAATTCAAGGATAGCGTTTTCCAAATCATCATAAGTAAGAGTGTTTAAGGAAAGATCATCAAGTACCTCATCAGTTGCCATGAGGCAAACATATGCATTGTGTTTGCACTCCTTGTCATTGTCGGAGTCACTAGCATCACTCTCACACCAAATGCTAATGTTGGCGAATTTTCTAGAGGACGAGCTTCCTTTGCTTAGCTTCTCTTACTTGTTTGAATCTCTTCTTATCATCGGACAGTCCCTCTTAATATGTTCGGGTCTTCTACATTGATAGCACGCCGGATCTTCCTCATTTTCCTATCTGGAGCGATTGGCATTGTTGAATTTGAGGAATTTTCGAAAGTGCTTAGCTGTGAGAGCTATTTCTTCATCATCATCCGACTCATTGTCGTCGGAGCTCTTCTTGGAGTAAGACTTTGTAGCTTTGAGAGCAAGAGTCCTCTCCTTCTCTTTGGTCTTCTTCTTCTCCTTCTCTTGTATGGAGGCTTCTTCTTGATCCTTCATATCGAGTTCGTGAGTCATAAGCTTACCCATGAGGGTCTCAAGGTTCATGACTGTTAGATCGTTCTGTAGGAACGATATAGTAAAGCGTAATACTCTAGAGGGGGGTGAATAGAGTTGGCAACGAAATAATGCTAATTAAAAATGTTAGCAACACAATCACAGTATATAATCACAGTTGAAATAATGTAAAGGCAGAGTTCAGAAAGCAAATGCAAAGACAGCGATGTATACTGGTATCCCTCTGTTGAGGACTAATCCAGTCGGTAGAACTCTTGCTACCAGTTGAATCCACTATAGGAAAAACCGCAAGTTTTCTTACGAAGTCCTTGCAACTTCTACAACGCGAGCTTTGATACGAAGAACTCGTCCAACTTCAAATGTGAAGAGGTATTCTTCAATCAAGCCTTCTGATTACAATCTCTCAGAAACTTCTAGACCGTACCGCACTAGCAAATCGACTAGAGGATTGTAACTGGCTTGGGATCTGAAAATGAAAGCTCTAGAAAACTCTTTGGAAGGCAGAAAGCTTTTTAGATAGAGAGAAGATTGAAAGTGAATGAGTGAATTGAAATGATCGAAATCTATCTCTATTTATAGGAATTCCAAAGGGAGAACTCTGTCAGAATTCGGGCAGAATTCGGGCAGAACTCGATGAGCAAATCTCGGTCAAATCCGCAACTGCAGGAGGACCAAGTTCCAGAGAATTCAAAAATCAAACGGCCACCAACCGAACTCTGGCCGAACTCTGGCCGAACTCTGGCCGAGTTCTGTCAGGGTTAGGTTAGGGTTTTAAAATAGATTTTTGGTGATTTTTGAAAACCTTTTTGAAAACCTTTTTGTAAACATTTTGATAGGTCATTTTAAAACATTTTGAACTAATTTAGGGATAGCCTATTTGCCAGTACGACTCGGTGTACAATGTATTCCTAGACTCAAATAAAGTGAAAAATTACATTGCATAGGAAGTACAGACTCAAGTAGGCAAACAGATCTTCAGTCTTGAACGGAGTGAATATCCAATCTTGCTTATGTCCAAGAAGCTGAGATGTCCCAACAAGCTTCGTATATCCAGACAGAGTTTTGATCAATTATTAAAATTAGGTTGACCATATGACCAATGGGCCAACAATCTCCCCTATTTTGATAATTGACAAACTATAAATGATATAACATTAAGCTTGTTCACGCTTGTTCAAAAATATCAAAAAGTAGAAATTGTTCATAACCTGTATTTAACTCAAAAAAAATGTTAGATCATTTTTAATTTTCTTCCCCTTTGTCACTTAGCAAAATAATTGCACAAGAGAAGGCTCCCCCGCAGTAAATGCAGAAGACTCCCCTGCAATCAATGCATAAGTAACAAAGAGCGAGAAAACAAATAAAAGAAATATAGTATAAGAATTAGAGATATAGCATCACAGGCATGTAATGTTTCTACAAAAAATCTCAGGCATGCTATTTCACAGGCAGTTTAAAATGGAGAAGCAGTATAAAGAAATAGTGCTGAAACAAAATGCTGAAATAAACTGAGATGTCATAAATGAAACATCAAAAACATGTCCATGAAGATAAAAAGTACTGATAGCAAACTACAAAGTACTGATAAAAAGTAAATAATAAAAACTTAGAATGTCGGAGCATTTCCAAGTATACAATAGAATATCACTAATAATCGAATCAGATCTCATCATCACTATCCTCATCAATATCATCAGTAGCGTGGCCAGCATGACCGGAAGTACCAGCACCAGAAGTACCAGCGCCAGTAGGATAAGTAAGGGCGCCAGCATAGAACTCACCAACATAATCTCGAGGTGCACGATACCAGTCATAGGCGTTACCTGGCTGGAAGTAGGCATGAACAGCCTCATACTCACAGCGGTAACCCAAAAAAGCTGGATCACGAGGGATGGAAGCAGCAGAGTGACCGGTCTGGGCAAAACGCAGATCGGCCAAGGAGTTTGCCATCGCCTGGTAACGGGTGACATCGCGGAACTCTCGCTCGCGAGCCATGTCCGTCATCGAGACGTACAAAGCTGATAAATGCTGATGTATGCCCTCAAAAGTCATGGCATACGGCTGATGTGGTGAAGATGGTGCAGTAAAAGGAGCAGGAGGTGGAGCTGAAGCAGTCCGGCTGCGACGAAAAAGCTGGAGTAACTTGGGCTCAGAGTCCTGAGTACAAGTCGATAGATCGATCTCGAATCGCTGAAAGATACGAGGGAGAATCATCGAGTAAGAGAGATTTTGATCTCTAGCACGACAACGTCCTATCATCTGGATAATTGTCTTAGGGGTGGAAAAAGGAATCCCCTTAAGAATATGGTACATGGCGGACAGCTCAAGCGAAGTCACATCATCCTTGGAAGTGGATTTTGGAAGAAGAGTAGAGTAGATGATGCGATACAATTCATAGTTAAACAAGTTCAGGTTGTTAGCCTTGAACTTTCCAGAACGTACTTTGTCAGGTGCACAGAGTTCCGTTTTGAAACTCGTGAGTGTAGTACCTTCGGAGAAATCGAATTCTGTAATATCAACTAGCGGTTCACCTTCATTAGGAATACCAAGAATCTCCGCTAGGAGGACATCATTGAACTCAATATCTATGCCTCCAACACGTGTGCTCACGTCAAAAGTGTTAACTACGAGATTGCAATAGAACAATCTAATGGCAATAGTAGCAATTGGGAAGCACAGTTTAACAAGTAAGTGTAACCCTAATGCCTCAAATAAGTGACGATGATCAGAGAATACCGTCCATTAACCGGAGCGCCGCTACATATGGATCGGGTGGAAAAGTTACCGTACCATAATAAAGCTAGATCGACGGTTTGAAAGAAGAACCCATCGAAAGCGCCGTCGCTCTTTTGGACCGACAAAAACAAAGAATCCGTGTGAGGATTCGAAGAGGACCCTTCCTCACTAGGAGTGGTCTTCTTCCTCTTAGACGGATTAAATCTAGGTGCCATTGAAATAAAAAGCACTAATTTGAAAGGTAGAGAGAGAGGGAGTTATACCTCACGAAAATTGGATATGTTGTAGAGAAGAACGATCTTCGCACGATTCCAAATTTTGGAAGGATTTCACCAAGTAGATTGGAAGCAATAGATTGGTGAAGAACTAGGGTTTGGAGGTCGGGGTCGGCTGCTGCTGCTGTTGTAATTTGTTTGGAAGCAATGAAAGAGAAGAAGCTCTCGGGTTCTGGATATATACACAGATACCTAAAACCGAACTCGGGCCGAATTCGGACAGAGCTCTGGCCGAATTCGCCTCGAGTTCTTTCAGGTTGATTTTAGCTACTTCTTTTTCATTGACTCGTTACAAATATTTAATTCAAAGATTAGTTATTTTAGCCTTCAAATAACATAATTAATAATATTTATGAATTAAATGTCGTTACACAGCGACTGTCTCAGATTAGCTGTAGGAGTACTGTCCCAGCTGCCGGAGGTTCACCGGGGAACTCTTAAGTTCCGCTTCGCTTCAACCGTAGTTGTGGTGACAGACAGACTCTTTATTAGCTTGTCTCTAACACAATTTTTACATAATGATATATAATCATAAATAAAATCAATTAATATTATTGACGTCCAAAATTCCTAATTCTCGACGTAAATAATTGAAACGATCTTCCGCTAGAGGTTTAGTGAAGATGTCAGCTAATTGATTTTCAGTATCTATGTACACAAGGTTTATATCTCCATTTTGATGATGATCTCTAAGAAAATGATGTCTAATCTCGATATGTTTAGTACGAGAATGACATACAGGATTCTTAGTCAAATTAATGGTGCTCGTGTTATCACAGAAAATGGAAATAAGTGTGAAAAATAAATCAAAGTCTTCTAGGGTTTGTTTCATCCACAAAATCTGAGCGCAACAACGTCCTGCGGCGATATACTCAGCCTCTGTTGTTGATAAGGCTACAGAATTTTGCTTTTTACTAAACCAAGAGACAAGAGCCTTGCCTAAGAAATGACATGTACCGCTAGTACTTTTTCTATCAACCTTGCATCCAGCAAAATCTGCATCCGAATAACCAATAAGGTCAAAGGATTTAGTTTTGGGATACCACAAGCCGACAGAAGAAGTGCCCTTAAGGTATCGGAAGATACGCTTAACTGCGGTCAGATGTGATTCCTTTGGGTTAGCTTGAAAACGTGCACACAGGCAAACACTAAACATGATATCTGGACGACTAGCAGTTAAGTAAAGTAAACTACCAATCATACCTCGATACTTACGTGTGTCGACTGGCTTGCCTTGTTCGTCAGAATCAAGCTTTGTTGAAGTTGTCATCGGAGTGCCAATAGGTTTGACATTGTCCAGATCGAACTTCTTTAGCAAATCTTTTGTGCACTTGGCTTGATTAATGAACGTCCCATTGTTGGTTTGTTTGATTTGCAATCCGAGAAAGAACTTCAGTTCTCCCATCATGCTTATCTCAAACTCATTCTGCATACACTTAGAAAATTCTTGACAAAGAGATTCATCAGTGGATCCAAAAATGATATCATCAACATAGATTTGAATTAAAAGCAGCTTGCCATTAAAAGATTTAATAAATAGTGTAGTGTCAACCTTTCCTTTTGAAAAACTGTTGTCAAGTAAAAAAGAGCTTAGACGGTCATACCAAGCACGAGGGGCTTGTTTCAAACCATATAAGGCTTTCTTCAACTTGAAAACATGGTCAGGATTTTTGAAATCCGTGAAACCCGGAGGTTGTGCTACAAAAACTTTCTTTTATAAAGCCATTTAGAAAAGCACTTTTTACATCCATTTGAAAAAGTTTGAAATCATGAAAACATGCAAATGCACATAACATTCAAATGGATTCTAATCTCGCAACTGGGGCATAAGTCTCATCGTAGTCGATACCCTCTTCTTGATTGTATCCTTGAGCTACGAGTCGAGCCTTGTTACGAGTTACTAAACCATCCTCATTCAGTTTGTTTCAAAATACCCAACGGGTGCCAATGACCGGATGATCAATAGGCTTGGGAACAAGTTCCCAAACTTGATTCCGTTCGAATTGGTTCAATTCCTCTTGCATGGCATCTATCCAGAAACTATCACTACATGCTTCATCAATGGATTTAGGTTCTAGCTGTGAAATAAACGCAACACTAGAAACAATATCTCTACTGGATGATCGAGTACTTACTCCTTTGGTAATGTCACCAATTACCAAATCTTGTGGATGATCAGCTGTGAATTTTAACCTTTTCGGTAGACTCTGTAGGTAGCTGGTTCCTGGATCTCCTCTAGGGGGTTCAGCTAGTGCAGAGCTTGGTTTAGGTTCAGCTGATGTTGAGCTTGATGTAGGCAGATCTTTATCACTGTCATCGAGAGTCATTTGGTTCATTTCATCAAAAGTGACGTTGATTGATTCTTCGATGATCATGGTACGTTTGTTGAAGACTCTGTACCCTTTGCTCTTGGCCGTATAACCTAGAAATATACCTTCATCGGCCTTTTCGTCAAACTTTCCCAAGTTGTCTTTAGTATTAAGAATAAAGCACTTACAGCCAAAAATCTTAAAGTATGAAACTGAAGGAATTCTATCAAACCATAACTCAAATGGAGTCTTCTTCGATTTGGGTCGAATTAGAACTCTATTGAGCACAAAGCAAGCTGTATTGACAGCTTCAGCCCAGAAGTATTTGGGTAAGCTAAATTGATTTAACATCACTCTGGCCATTTCGGTTAGAGTTCTGTTCTTACGTTCCACAACTCTATTTTGTTGTGGAGTTCTAGGGCAGGAGAACTCATGTATAAAATCGTGTGTGTCACAAAATTGCTCGAAATCAGCATTCTCGAATTCGCCTCCATGATCGCTTCTAATACGAGTGATCATGTAACCTTTTTCATTTTGTACTTTCTTGCAAAAGGCGACAAATTCGAATAATGCGTCATTCTTGCGTGTCAAGAAAT
The DNA here is from genome assembly GCA_029216955.1 of Iris pallida. Lineage (NCBI taxonomy): Eukaryota > Viridiplantae > Streptophyta > Magnoliopsida > Asparagales > Iridaceae > Iris > Iris pallida. The sequence goes on along the minus strand of JANAVB010015467.1, from coordinate 710,162 downwards.
ATACCCACGTGTATCTAGAAAAATCATCTACAATAACAAACGCATATAATTTACCTCCGAGGCTAGCAACTCTGCTAGGACCGAATAAATCCATGTGTAGAAATTGTAGAGGTCTAGTAGTACATACTGCGTTTACAGACTTGAATGTGGATCTGGTAGCCTTGTTCTTTTTACATTGGCTGCATACCGAATCCTTCTTGAATGTTATGTCTGGTAAACTGCGTACTATCTTCTTTGTGGATAATCTTGAAATTGTATCCATGTTTGCATGACCGAGTCTCATGTGCCATAGATGACTCTCATCACTTTTGGCCATTAAGCATCTACCTGAAATGTTAGCTTCTTCCAACAGATAGAAAACATATATATTGTCTTCCCTGATTCCTTCAAAGATAGTACTACCAGTTGAGCTATCAACTATAGTACATTTGTCTTTGCCAAAGTTGATACCATAACCATGATCAGCTAGATGACTTATGCTAAGCAGATTATGTTTCAACTCGGTAACCAGACAGACATCTTTAATCACAGGATAGGGAGACTTACCAATATCACCGATACCAATAATGTACCCTTTCAAATTATTACCGAAGGAAACATAACCTTCCTTCTTCTTCTTCGACAGTGTTGTAAATAGGGTAACGTCACCGGTCATATGCCGTGAGCAACCGCTGTCGAGGATCCATTTGCTTCTAGCATGTGAAGGGTGTTCCACCTACAAAACAGTTTGCAAATGAAACCTTTGGTACCCATTTCTTGTAGGGTCCTGAATTGTTAGCTTTAGGTATCCAAGCATAAACATTTAAATCTACAAGCTTTCTCATTCTACATGCAGATGATATATGACCAATGAGGCCACAATAATGACATTGTGCATGTCGAGTGTTGAAAGCTGAGTGGTGTGCATGGTTGGTAGGTTTGGGTTTTCTAGTATAGAAGAATGCATACCTATGATCATGTTTGGGCTTAACCTTTTGGGGTAAAGGTTTTATATGGTTTGGTCCGACAGTGTTTGGCTTGGGAATGTTCCGAATTCTCGGTAAGTGACACGTGTTAGGATAGGAAGCAGTAGCCTCAGGCTGTTTTCCTAACCTAATTTCCAACCTTTTGGAAGTGTCATATAACTTAGTATAATCAGAAGTGAGTGATTCCATTCTGATTTGTGCAGATTGAAGACTTTTCTTTTCTTTAGAAAGATCTTCTCTCAATTGGTCTATAATCTTGTCTTTTTCTTCGAATGACTGTTTAGTCTCGTGTAATAAGAGCTTTATAGAGGAAAGCTCACCAGACTCACTAACATTAGCTCTAACCTCAGCTAGTAGGTCGGTAAGTCTTCATATTTCTCCTTTGTACTCTTTGAGTACCTTCTTAGCGGTCTGATATTTACTACGCAGTTTTCTGTAGTCAAGCATCAGGTCACTGGCAAATCGACTAGAGGTATTCTTCAATCAAGCATCAGGTCACTCGTCCAACTTCAAATGTGAAGAGGTATTCTTCAATCAAGCCTTCTGATTACAATCTCTCAGAAACTTCTAGACCGTACCGCACTGGCAAATCGACTAGAGGATTGTAACTGGCTTGGGATCTAAAAATGAAAGCTCTAGAAAACTCTTTGGAAGGCAGAAAGCTTTTTAGATAGAGAGAAGATTGAAAGTGAATGAGTGAATTGAAATGATCGAAATCCATCTCTATTTATAGGAATTCCAAAGGGAGAACTCTGTCAGAATTCGGGCAGAATTCGGGCAGAACTCGATGAGCAAATCTCGGTCAAATCCGCAACTGCAGGAGGACCAAGTTTCAGAGAATTCAAAAATCAAACGGCCACCAACCGAACTCTGGCCGAACTCTGGCCGAGTTCTGTCAGGGTTAGGTTAGAGTTTTAAAATAGATTTTTGATGATTTTTGAAAACCTTTTTGTAAACATTTTGATAGGTCATTTTAAAACATTTTGAACTAATTTGGGGATAGCCTATTTGCCAGTACGACTCGGTGTACAATGTATTCCTAGACTCAAATAAAGTGAAAAATTATATTGCATAGGAAGTACAGACTCAAGTAGGCAAACAGATCTTCAGTCTTGAACGGAGTGAATATCCAATCTTGCTTATGTCCAAGAAGCTAAGATGTCCCAACAAGCTTCGTATATCCAGACAGAGTTTTGATCAATTATTAAAATCAGGTTGACCATATGACCAATGGGCCAACACGTTCCCCTCAATAATTGCGGTAGCTTTAGGACTCCAAACTTTCGTCAATCCTCTAACGATTTTTCTGATCTTTTCATGAGCCGGATATTCCTTACCAAGAGAGGAGAGAGGATTAATAATATCACCAAATCGAGTAAACATGCAAGTAATAGATTCATCATGCTTCATTTTAAAAGTCTCATATTCTTGCGTGAGTCTACTAATCTTAGACTCCTTCACTTGTGAAGTTCCCTCGTGTGTGACTTCAAGTAATTTCTAAATCTCATTGGAAGTCTTGTAAGTAGAGATTCGGTTGAATTCACTACTGTCGAGAGCACGATAAAGAGCATTCATTGCCTTGGCATCTCGACTTGCAAGCTTCTTGATGTTTTCAGAGAGAGTGAACCGAAGGGTCTCAGAAGCAATATCCTCAATAGCTCTGGAAGGAGTAGGAAGACCATTTATCACGCAATCCTATAAGTCGAAATCTATGGACTTTAGATAAATGCTCATCCTAATCTTCCAGTAGTTATAGTTGGTACCATCAAATAGGGGAGGCCTATTTGTGGAGTGCCCCTCATTGTGAAACGTGTTGATTCTAGGGTTAGAGGCCATGGATCACTCAAAGGGGTAAATCCAAATCAAGAGAACGAGGTTCTGATACCAATTGTAGAACCCTAGAGGGGGGTGAATAGGGTAATTAAAAATTAACTACAATAATTGAAGCAATAAAGATAATTGAAAGTAAAGAGTAGAAAGATCAAACGCAAGGATGTATCCTGGTATCCTCTTTTGAGGCAATCCAGTCCCGGAACTCTCTCTGGCTTTAATCCACAATTTAACCAAATAGTACACACGAGTTTGGATCCCAAGAACTCGCCAACTTCAACACGAGTTTGGATCCGAAGACTCGCCAACTTCTACACACGAGTTTTCTTACGAAGGCTCGCCAACTTCAAACAAAAGAGAAGAGAACTTGTTGATCTTCTAACACGTGAAGATCGAAATGTACAACTCTTTAATACTCTAGCACTTTGGGAGAGGATGACAATGAAAAGCTTGGAAGAGTATTAATGGTGGAGCTTTTGGTTGTTGGAAAATTTATGTTAAGAGTTGGTGAGAAAGCTCAAGAGAGAGAGAGAGAGAGAGAGCTTTCTTTTATAGGAGAACCAAGAGTTGGTGGCATTTAATGCTCTGAATACAGACAGAGCGGCATGCCGTCGGTATGTAGCGGCATACCGTCGGTATACCGGTCAAATAGTAATGGTCATATTAATGACCGTTTGAGAGCATTAAATGCTGCCATTAATGCTAGTCAGGGCAATTAAAAAACAAAATATTTAAAATTCGGTATACCGCCGGTATGCTGGAGCATGCCGCCGGTATGCCGACAATTTTTCACAGCAAGTTTTGGGTTGCTAAAAATGGTATACCGCCGGTATGTCGGAGCATGCCATCGGTATGCCGACAATTTGTCACAACAACTTTTGGGTCGCTAAAAGCGGTATGCCGCCGGTATGTCGGAGCATGCCGCCGGTATGCCGACAATTTGTCACGGCAACTTTCTGGACACAAAAATCGGTATACCACCGGTACGTCGGAGCATGCCGCCGATATGCCGATAATTCGTCACAGCAACTTTCTGAGCTCTAAAAACAGTATACCGTCGGTATGCCGGAGCATACCGCCGGTATACCGCTCTGTAGGTATTTGATTTTTGGCTTGTTCTTTTTACTTGTCATCCGTCCTTAGGTGTTTACAAATAAACCTAGACTTGTACAGACACAGAGACTCTAAGCAGGAAGACGCCGTCTTATGCCGGGAACGCCAGTAACTGCTTCAGTCTTCAAAGTGAAAGAGATTGCGCTTGAACGGTAGAACTCCATGTAGTAGATCTTCTGAGAATATTTGAATCTGAAGAACAGAAGACTAAACTACGAAGATGCTGTTAATAATCAAAATAAAATGTGCCAACAGTTTATTCCCCCAAATGTAAACCATAAACATTGATGCCATTTGGCGGAAAGGAGTCTCCCCGTCGGTATCTGATCTACTCCACTCTGCGATAGGACATCTCCCGAAGGAAGATGCCTTCCTTACAAGTTTTTTCATTGGGGCGTTGAAGGAAGTCGCCTACGACTGGTACTACGGTCTCCCTGACAACTGTATATCCTCCTTCGATGACTTAACGTATCTATTTCTCGACCAATTCTACGACGAAAGAAAAGATATGACAATGTCATCGCTGATAGATGTGGTCCAGAAGGAGAAAGCGACCGTTCGAGCTTTCATCGAGCGCTTCCGGCAGGCATGCTTAAAGTTACCTCCCGGTATAGCAGAACATGTGCTGATCGATTCCTCCTGCATGAATATGACGTCTACAATCAAAATCTGGCTCGACTCTGCCCAGCCTCCCGATTGGCGTTCGCTAATCATCGGTGCCGAAAGTGTCGGAAAAAAAGCACACGATGCTCGGCTTCTTGGGGTTCACTTCCCTGTATTTGATGATAAGGGAAAGTGTGCATCCAACAACAACAACGGGCACGAGCCGAAGGGAATGAAGGCACTGACTATCAGTACCTCAAAAAGAATACAACGACCCACTCAAAAACCATTGTCCGCACCAAGACCAAAGGAGGTGTACTCCTTCAATGACGAAGATACCTTACAACTCTTCAAGATGCTAAAGCAAAGCGACAAAATCAAGTTGCCCAATCCAAAGTGCCCCAACGAGGTTGATAGGGTAGGTAACCCGAGGTACTGTCACTACCATCGGTTCGTCGGCCATCCGATTCGAGACTGCTACATCTTGAAGAACTACATACAACTTATGATCAATGCGAACGTCCTCTCGCTTGATTATAAATAGAAGATAGTCTCGGCCAACATGGTTTCACTCCAGTTTGGCACCTTGCCACCTATTGAAGCTCAAGATAATGTTGTCCCCATTCAAAGGCGATAATGGAAGTAATGAACCTTCCACCAACTAGTGACATTGTGAGTGGGCTAATACCACTTACAATATCCTGCAGAGAGATCATGTGGGTCGAAGACCTAATATTGACTCAACCGGGGGTACATCCTACCTCCACAAGAAAAGAAAAGAAAAGAAGGCCAAGTCTTGCCGTATGGCCACTTCCTCCTTTGAGGAAGCCCTTTATGTCTAGACACGTTCACAACAAAATATGCAGCAAGAGGCGGCTCTGGTCGATGTCACACCTCATGTTACTATGACGGCTGTCCAAGGGAGGGTCCATCCCAACCTCCAGCAGTCGACAAACAGAAGTAAAAAAAGGGTCATTTAGACAGGCCTCTTCAAAAAGACAATGCTATGGGGTTGGCTAAACCCCACAACTTCGACATACTAGCGCAACTCGCTAGTACTCCAACTCGGTTATCCCTATTTGAGCTCCTCCGGCTATCCAAAGATACTCGGGAGGCTCTATGTGAAGCATTGAAGGATGTTGAGACCTTTATCAGTCAGGTCAAGCCGCCTGAAAAAGATCCAACAGCATATCCGTACTGCCACAACAAAGGGTAAATCATCCCCAATATCACCTTCATCCAACAAGACATGCTACTCAAGAACAACCGACGCAACAGAATGCTATAATACACAGGACATGTCAGTGCCATCAAGGTGGATCGGATCCAGATCGACCCTGGGCCTTTCCTTAGCATCATCCTACAAACTCTGCTCCAGACATTAGAGATTCTGATGCATCGTCTGACAACATCCCACACTACAGACAACGGCTTCAACAGTAGTGAGAGTGAAACGTTGGGTAAAATCTACCTGAAATATCATATCAGTGATCTCCAGACAGAGGTGACTTGCTATGTTGTGGACGCGGACGATAATTATAATATCCTATTAGGGCATCCATGGATACAAGAATACATAGTGGTGCATCTACTCTCCACCATTGCATGAAATATGTGTCCACCAACATCATAGTCAGGACGGAGTTTGCTGATGTCGACCCCTTCAAAAGAATTAAGGCCTTTTTTATCGACTCCGATCTATACAAATCAATCCATCTAGACGATGAAGCCAACAATACAGATGATGAAGCAGAGGCTGACACTGAAGCAAAAATGATGACTGATGCCCTTCTAAAGGTATGACTCAATGGAAAACCTCTCGACCATTGGCCCGTATCGTGGTCGAGCTTCACGGGAGGGCCCATGCCCTACGGCTGAAACAACAACTGAAGTCCCTTTAAAGATACGACTCAAAGGGAGACCTCCCCAAGTGTCGGCTCCTCTTGTACTAAAACTCTGTGGAAAAGCACCACACTCCGAGGTGCCAGCTGAGGCACCTCAAAGTATGGCTTAAGAGGAGACCTCTCTAAACGTCGGCTCCCCTCACTGTCAAGCTATGAGGGAAGGCCCTAACATCTCCCTCAGCACAGGCTCAAGAGCCAATACGAGTATAACTCCCGATGAACTCTCCTGAATTTCCCAAGGCTACTTCGGTGCTCACTAACGAAGAACTAGGAGAGTATATTTCTGCCAATATTGATGCCCCATCTCTTAATAATGTAATTCTCCGAGACAAGTTCCTGTATTTTATCAATAAAAGGTTGTTTTGAATTATTCTACTTTTCCAGATTGGAATGCCATGTATACTCTAGATAATGCCTTTCAGTCGTTGCAAACATAAATAACGACAGTCAATCATGTAAATCAAGTCTTTCTGTATGAAGGAGTCTGTTATATAGTTTTGCCCGAAGCCAGGACGAGAAACCTAGCATCTTCGACAAAGTTGAGCGTCATCAAGACCTCCCTTCCGTCAAGCCAGAACCCGGCATCGGTCGAATACAAGTATATCGATACACCGATCAAGCAAAGTACCTTATCTAAAAGATGGGTCATGACCTGAAAATGGACCAGGGTCTAAACTATGGAAAAGGTCGACATCTTCCTTTACGGCTCCCAGTTTCCAAAAAAACCACAAGAATACTACCATCGTACCAGACGGGGGATAGGCTATATCACACCTTCGACAACCCCAAAAAGCTCAGAAGCGGAGGAGGCTATACACTCTTACTCGTCTGAAGCTTCAACTTGGGATTCCGATACCAGCATCGGTCCGATCTTCAGGAAAGTGTTACCAATCAACATGATATCTACACACCCTTCAAAAGAAGAAGGCGACGATCAAGCAGTATAGTTCTTCGAAGAGGAACCTAGGCTCAATTTTTAGGTGTATACTAGGAATCTTATTTCGAGTTACATGAACGACCTACTGAAGATGAAGTCGAGCAGATCGACTTAGGGGACGAATCCTCGTCTAAACCCATCTTCATTAAAAAAAGCCTAACAGGAGAAGATTGAAAATCCTTGATTCAGCTTATCAAAGAATGCATCAACATTTTCACTTGGAGCCACGAAGACATGCCAGGGCTCGACCCACAAGTCATAATACAGAAGCTTAACATCTTGTCTAATACTAAGCCTGTTAAGCAGCAACAATGGTGCTTTCATGCTAACATCATGGATGCCATTGAGAAAGAAGTTGATAAACTCCTGGGCAATAGATTTATTCGTGAGGAACAACACCCAGATTGGGTAGCTAACATAGTTCTTGTTACTAAAAAGAACATGAAGATCCGAGTCTGCATCGACTTCCGGTACCTCAACTCTGCTTGCCTGAAAGACGAGTTTCCACTCCCAATTATCAACGTAACGATCAACAATATATGCGGCTTTGAATGAATGTCATTCATGGACGGATATTCGGGCTACAACCAGATCAAGATGTTCCCGAAGGACAAGAAATGTACGTAGTTAAGGACTCCAAAGGGGGTTTACTGTTACACAGTGATGCCCTTTGGCTTAAAGAATATATGTGCCACATACCAATGGGCTATGAGCACCATCTTCCGCCAATACCTCCGTAAGACTATCGAATGCTACGTTAACGACATCGCCGTCAAAAGCCGCCTACTAGGTGATTACTTACAAGATTTGAGGACTATCTTCGATCTTGTGCGTGCATATTAGCTCAAGATAAACCCTGCAAAGTCCTTCTTGGGGGTTTCTAGTGGCAAATTCTTGTGCTTCATCATCACTACAAAAGGCATATATATCAATCCGGAGAAGACCAAAGCCACCCTTGACATGGACCCACCGAAGAACCTTAGAGAACTTCTAGGCCTACTGTTTGCCATGAGAAAAGGTTATACGAACTTTTTGTATTTTAAACGTAAAAAAGGTAAAATCGATTTCTAAACAGGAGATCTAAGTACAAAAATTATGGAAAAGTGTGACGGTGAAGATCGAGCACTGCAGCGACTCCTTTATTCTGTTGATGATCTGATGACAAGTTAAACTTGTTTTGGCTTTCTGGTGCTGGTGATTGAAACTCTAGGGTTACCAAGCAAGAGGATGCCGAACTTGAAGATTTTGAAGCCTCTTTATTAAAGAAAAACTCCTTCTATTTATAGGGAAGGGGGCACATATACGATTTGCATTAGGATTTGAGATATAAAACAATCTGCTGCCATTGCACGGTGAGACCTACTACTATGTTGATATGTAGCGGACGTTGAGATTCTACGCTATAAAAATCTCGGGTGGTTATCAACATAACCGAAGTAAAGGACATGTGGAGCGCGTCCATTATTCAAAGTTTTTTGTTCAAATGAAGCCGAATAGATCTTCGATTCCATCATAGAGTTAGATTTTGTCTTATCTTAGAAGGCCATTGGTTTAAACAAACCGATTAGATATGGCCTTTATCCATAAGAATAAACTTGGTCGTTATCCGTGATTTTAAAGCAACTGATAAGATATTGTTGTTATCAACAGAATCAACCTCTGTCTTATCTGTGAGAGCGGTTGTTTAAATAAACTGATTGGGTGGGACCATGATGTCTGTGCTTCTGGTGAAGCTTCAGTACTACTGCACTTCTAGGCGACTAGTAGATCGTTCTTCTGAAGACAACGGAGCCTCTGTACTTTTGGGTAACGAGTAGACTTATGTTTCAAAGACGACGGAGCCTCTGCGCTTTTGGGAGATAAGTAGACTTGTGTTTAGAAGATACGGAGCCTCTGTGCTTTTGTGCAACGAACATGCCGCATTTTGGAGCATATGCGCTTTTGGGGCGATGAGTAGGCTTTGCCTCAGGCAAGGGTGTCACCAACGTATCAGATGAAGGGGTCATTGAATGGGCTGAGTGCATAAATCAGCTATCTGTGCTTCTGAGTCGAAGAGGGAGCACAGGTACTTGGCTACGCTTCTGAGTCAAAGGAGCTATTTTTTGTCAAAATCTTTTTTAAGATCATTTAATGACTGTTCTCCTTGATGTCTGAGTCAGTCGCCATCATCTTTAATTGCCACTATTACTTAGAAGAATTCAAGAATTTAGTGGCCTAGAATTCAGTAGAACGAACCTATCAAATAAGGTTTGTTGTGCTGAGTTGTAGGTTCATTCCGTTAATTTGGGCAGTTTGATCGACGACCATGCGGCATGTTTCCACACTTACCCTATATAAAGGGGAGTTTTTCTTAAGCATCATCTTCCTCTCAAAGCATTATGCTTGATCCTGACTTAGCTTCGAACGACCATTGGCCTAGCACAAATCGGCTGATGGTTGTAGATTCTTTCGTTCAAAGAGGCTATGTCTTTGTAGAAGAACACCTAACTGGTTTTAGGAAGTACTCGAATGTCCACCATAAGGAGTTTGAACCTGGACGACATCTTGGAGTTCTAAACTATGGGGTTAGGATTGGTTTCCAACCCGATGAGCCCTCTGTTGTGCTCTGCCCCGCCCATCAGCGGCTATGTGCCTTCGTTATGCTTGAAGAGCCGCAGAAGCTGTGGACTGAGTTCTCGCTCAGACAATAACTACTTTATTATCTATATTGGAGTTCCTCCGTGTCTGGCTATGAAGTGGTTTGCTCTGGCGAGGCTGTACGTCTGGGGCTATATGGGAGCAGACTTCGATGGCGACTGTATTCACATCTTCTATCCACAGTCCCTTGAGGCATTTTCTGTATTTGTCCATGACGATCACACTGTGAAGATTAACCCCTTTATAGATCTTTAGAAGTTTTTTAGAGTCTGTAATAGATCCTTGTAGCCATGATTTTAACAAAAAGAACTATTTGTGATCTTTTTTGTTCTATGATTTGTCTTTTCTGTCTGTTTATTTGCTCACCTACGCTTTTGGGAAGCTTGGTGGGTAGCGGGAACATCTACCTGTGCTTTTGTCAATATCTACACATTTCCCTGCTTCTATAAGACCCCTTCAAATTGTTTCGAACTTGAATTAAGTTCAAAATACTTTAAACAGAAGTATGACACATGTCCTTTTCGAGCGAATGCTTGGCGTACATATTGACAGGCAGTCATCACGCTTAGGCTTCAGCATTAAATGCCTTGAGCCGTCACTTCATCAAAGTTGATCTTAATTCCTTGTTTTTGGGGAACGGTCATCATGATCCCAACTTTTTATTCCTACGTTGTTCGAAGAGTTCCCTTGATCACGAAGTGTTTTGTCTTCTTCTACTGACGTGGCAATTCCCTATAAGTAGGGTTTGTTTGGAGAGAGAAAACATTCTTGTTTCCGCTTATCTTCCCACAGAAGCTTTTTGTCAGAGTCTTCTTCTTCTTTCAAACCCTAACTTTTCTACCATGGCTTCTAAGAAATCAAGAATCTCGAAAGCTTCCGGGGCCAGCTCTAAGAAGACTGACTAGCCCCCGATCGGTTGCAGGAATTGTGAGGCAGACTAGGAACTTGTCGACGAGACAAGCTGGGAAGGCCACTCGTCAGGCCAAAGGAAACCAGTTGGCCTCTCAAGCATTGTCGTTCAGCAAGCTCCTATTGTAGGGGATGTGCGGCCACCCGTTGCTGGTAGACATCAGATTGTTATTGACTTCCTGGTTTGCTGATGCTTATGAGCGTCGACTCTTATAGCATCGTCTTAAAGATATGCTGATACTTTTTTTCTTGCTGATGTGCATGGACACCTCTCGGGGTGGTGTTCCAAAGATGTGCTAAAGCTCCGTCGACTGACGCGCATAGTTTCTACTTTTCACAAAGTATCGGCTAGACGGGAAAGCATTGTGCAGTCAATATTGACACGCAGTATCTTCTATAAAGTACCTGCGTGAATGCATGTTAGCCGATGTGCATTGCACTTTGCTAGTGCCTGTGCGGATGCTCCCTGCAAGGGCCACTTAGATGCTTCTTTTTATGGCACAGTGCTTTCGTTTTATTTTTCTGACATATTTTTGTTTGTATGTAGTTCCTGTGTCCTTGTCTCTCTTTGAGGATATTTTTTTCGCAATAATGGGCTATGCCATGGGCAATGACGTCGACGAGGCCCTCACCCACTCTACTGAACAATTGATGGCCTATGGTCAACCGAGAAGTCGACTAACAATAATTCAGAATCAATAGCCCACATACTTTTATCGTATGATAGATCGAGGCAAGCTGTCTCTTCCGTCTGATGCCGTCAAGATATTGAAACCTTTGTTTCGTTTTGGTGATCAGTTGGTTTTAGAAAATGCCAAGCTCTTTGACATAACCGAAGATTGGTATTTCGAGAACTACGGTATTCCTCTGTGCGTTCCTTCCGTCATCCGTTATATTTCGCTCTCGACTTTCTTTTGTATGGCTGAAAAGCATTTCATGAAGTAGGAACTGACCCCGATGCGAGGGGTTTGATGACCGGCCATATCAAATTGGTAGGGTGTTCTAATCAGAAGACTCCTTCAAGAGCTTGCCCGACGATCCATCAGTTACGCTGCGAGTGTTACTCCCTGGTCGCCTACTCGTTGATTTTACCAATGAAGTACATCCGTTCTGAGCCCCTCCTTTTTCTAGTAGGCTATTGGCTACATGCCTTATCTATCTGAAAGGTGCCTTCCGTGTCGCAGGATGGATTTATTCTAAGTCTGAGTGGAGTGAGCTAACTCAGTGGGCGGTGGGTAGGTTCAAGAGGGATTTGATAGGTATGGGCCATCGTCGTGCCATCAGGGCCACCGAGCATAGGACAGAGATCAACCGCCATTTGTTCATAGCTTTGTTGGAGTTATTTAACCTCCATACCGGGACATTCTTTACCCCTTGTGGAGAGATAGGTTTGGCCCTTCATGAGATGCGTGCCATCTCAAAGTTACCATCGGTGGGCGTGCCATATGAGGAACATACCCCTTACAAGGAGGAATTCTTGGTATTAGAGGACCAACATCCCGAGATGATGGCTGTGTATAAGGAGTTGTTGTTCCATCATCAAGTATGCACGTGCATGGGTGGGGCGTAGGATTTTCCATACGTCAAGGCCTGGGTGGATTATATTTTTACAAAACATCCATCGATGCCAGAGAAGGTCCACTTTACCGCGTGTCGGGCATATACTGCTGATGAAGTAGATGATATGATGGCCGAAGCGGGGGTATCTACTCCCTCAGTGGATGTCGAGGGGAGGCCTACCTCCAGAGTTCATAATTACTTCTGTCAGAATCTGATTCCTTTAAATCCGACGATGATATGGCTGTGGAGGGTTGTGGCTTCTGGAGGATCTGGGCCTGTGGGATGGCTCATTCAGTACTTGATTCTGCAAGCTGTGAGGCTAGCCTTTCGACATTCCCTGGCTCTGTTGTCGGCCATATGCGACATCCTGTATGGCTTGTGGGAATTTTCCAGGAGGATAATACAGTACCGTAGGGAGGACTGAGGAATTACCGTGGGTTGGACTCCCTTACCACTACTTGATGTGTCGGTTAGCTTTGCACCAACCTGGCCTAATAGTCCCCAGTACTCTTGTTGGCTACGAGGCAGGGGATGCAACACTGCGTAACTATCAATATGCGAAATGGCTTCATCAGAATGTCTCCATCTCTAGATGGATGTTGGGCTGTTTAGACGGCAATGTTCTTCACAGGATTTTGCCTACATATAACGGTTTCCTTGCAGATGATGAGTTATTAGACAGCGATCTAACTTTCAGGGCCTTCCACTAGTTGTAGTCGGGTAAATTTGGAGCCTTATTGCCTAGCCACTTCGTACGTCAATTTGGCTATAGCCAGGCTATGATGGGCAATCCGAGCTCCTGCCTTGGTTATGAGGGAAGTCATCTGGATGGCGCCAGGACATGGCGCTATTATAATGCCGGTGGTACTGGAGAAGAATTTACGAGCCCTTCACTGCTGGAGGAGACTTATATCTTGTATTCTGCTACAAAGTTTTATTGTGTCACGAACAACTTCTCAACGAAGTACGAGCGAGAGCGAAGTTTGCTTGAGGAGACGAAGTTTGAGGTCCCTTTATTGGCTTCTAAACGTCTCCATGGGCTTGCACCCTCGGAGAGTAGATCAACAGAAGGCTCCAGTTCATCACGAGAGGGTAGGGAGGAGGAAGTGCTTCTTAATAACCCGCAGAAACGTCAGGTTTCTTCCGGGGTGAGTCCTTCTCCAAGTAAAAGGAAAAGAATAGCTATTGTACCCCCAACGGGGTGGACCCTCCCAAGAACCATCATTTGAATCGAGTGCCCTACTCATTGGATCTTCTTTGCGGGTAAGTCTGAGTGTTTTTTTTGAAGTTTTTGTTCCGTACTTTTTGTTCTTCGCCGCTTTGTTTGTGTAGGCGAGGCCCACATGGTCTGAAAGACTCAGGGACTTTTCTGAGGAGCTTGCCCCGGTGGTGTCTCAACTTGAGGGGGAGACCGTAGCTGATGAAACTGCTGACTCGGAAGATGTCCCTCATCCTGCTTCTTTTTAATATGAGACTTAGGATCTTTGGAGCCATTGGCTTCGCTTCGTGTCATGACCCGCTCCCTGTTTAGGTGCATGAGCACGTGAGTACGTCCAGCCTACGCCGTAGTATCGGCAATAGAGCGCTGTAAAGGTCATCTAGAATATATTGAATCTAAGACACAATAATAAAACCTGTCATCTCCGTACGGAGGAATACAAACACAACTCAATCACATAATCTAAGGAAGATAGGCACGAATATGATAAAGAAACAAGATGAATAAATATTCTGAAATAGTACTGAGTCACAATCACAAATTCAGAATTTAAAGACATCACAAGATCCCAAATAAATACTACAAGTCTCAAAGTATCAAGCTAGAATATAGTCCAAACAAAATCTAGCTAAACTAAGTCACTACAGGCGGTGCGTCCTCTACGAGCACCGGGTCCACAGGCTGGTCCTAGTTGTAGGCTTCATCTATGCCAAACCCGTGGTAGGTCGGGCAATCTGCATCTAAATCCTCTGAAAAACAACGAGGGTTATCCTGTCAGGATATGAGCAAGTATAAATACTATCAACAGTTCCATATGAATTGACAAATATTATAAGAGACAATTATAATAAAATATAAGATGAAATATCAAGATTGAAAGTAAAAAAGTACAAAAGGACTGGATATCATGACATGTGTGAGATATAAGATAAAACTGGAATATAAACAATGGAAAGTAATCTGAAGTATGATGTAAACATAAAAAAGAAAGTGCCATGAGATATTAGAGCGTTATGTGATCGACTTGGGTCAAGATCTGGCTATTCCAATTGACCGACAATGTACAGGTAGTACAATAGTATACGAATCAGGCCGGCCAAAATGGAAAGCTATGCACAAGTAGTTTGTCAGGCTACACCCTACATATGGTGAGGGTGGAGGTATACACAAGTAATAAACAAGTAGGGGTAATGATCACATAACCTCTAATAACTCCCCATCCCCGCATAGTATAATGGATCAAGACATGACAGGTCATGACACAGAATTCGAAGAGCAGGGGCCAGCCCACTCCAAAATCGGTGTCTATATAAGTACTTGAAACAATATCGAGCAATGTACTCATATACCAGGTAAACTAGGAATGACATATCATGACGAGATTCACGTATACTAGTCCCTGTATCCTTGTGTCGAGAATCAAGTATAATACTACAACTGAATTAGATATAGTAGATATCAAAGCAATAAAAACTATCAGAGAATATACTTGCCTGCTGTCCTGAGCTGAGAAAATCGAACTATAAACCACTCAATGAGCCACGAACGGTCAACTCACACAACAGTGTCCTAATGCTGAAATAGACATTACCAACATTCTCAGAATGGTCAAATTACCTAGAAACGTCAACCCATAAGTATAATTCTGTATACATGGGCAAAACGGTAACTTTTGGTCAAATGGTGTCCAACGTTAGACCCAATTTATACCGAAAAATGTGCCAGAACCTACAGTCTCTAAAGTCAACAAACTATATGTCTACGGGTCTGATTTGACGAGACGAACCCAACCGTATGTCCAAAGTTGGATTCCGGTCGGCCATGCACAAATTTGCCCGTTGGATCGGGTCGCGGGCCCGCCAAAATAGCGTTCCGGATGACCTTCTCAGAATCAGACCGAACTAGGCATACAGGACCAGAAAAAATGATACGGTCCTGTTGGCGCAAGTTTCATCTCGATATGATGAGCATGTACAAAGTAATTGATAAATTTGCAAAAAGGTCGATACGTTGAATTTCGACGGATACGCATCAAATTTATGCACACACGCGACCAATTTGAATTCTGCCAAATCCCACGCGTCCATGAAGTCGATACACACCTTTCGATACTTTCGATTTGTGACCACGTCACCCAGATTGACGAGACGGACGTCGTATCGGAACAATTTTTTCTAAAAATTTAGTTTTGAAAACCAGTTTTTTCTCGATCTTGACAAACCAATAACTTTCTGTATAATACCTAAAAACTAAATCTACAAGAAGGGTTTTGATCTCCTATATGTTTTCTACAAGCCTCTTCAGACAGATTTTGAAAACTAGCAACACGCTGGTCGCAAATCGGCTACGAAGTTGGGGTTTCGGGACAGTTTATAACGTCCAATAAATCAAGTTTTTCTCGATTTTGGAACTCGTTTTTTGTCGCACATGATACGAATCGGCACAAACTATTTGAAGGAATACGAAGACGTATATGTTGTGAACATACCAGAAGAAATGGATCGTGAAACGATCGACCGAGCGTCGTGCAAGATCAAGGCAAAGTCGGGTTCGCGGCAGTCGTGCGCTGCTGTACTGTCTTCGCGTCCTGTCACCGTTGCGAGCATCCTGGCCGGCCTCCGGCTGTCGTGTTGGTCGCCCAGGGTCGACGGCGAGGTGAGAGGGTCGTGTGGCTAGGGTTTTGATAAAAAACTCTTCCTCTCTCTCTCTCTCTGTCGAAATATATATAAAGGCGGAAGGAGGCTCGGTTCGTTCGGTTATAAAGAAGGGCTCGGTTATGCAAAAGGGCTCGGCCCTTTGCTGCTGCTGTTGGTTTTGTATATGTGTGTGTATTTGCTTTGTGTTTGTTAATTTTGACTTTTTTTTATTTTGACTCTTTTTTTATTACTTAATACTTTATATATATATAACAATTTATATGTATACATGCATGCATATATACATACATATATACATACAAACATACATACATTCATACATACATACATAATATATATATATATATATATATATATATATATATATATATATATAAAATAAAAAAAAATATTTATATATGTATATATACATATATATATATATATATATATATATATATATATATGTATATATACATATATAAATATTTTTTTTTATTTTATATATATATATATATATATATATATATATATATATATATATATATATATATATATATATATATATATATATATATATATATCCACAAAATACCTATTTAACTAATAATGTAAAAACACTAACAATAGTAATTTAAATAATATTAAAATAATAAAATAACATAAATGACTATATTAGCCCTATTCAGGAAAGTGGGGTGACAAATCTACCCTCCTAAAAAATTTTTATCCTCAAAATTAGAGCAAACTAGCACAAATCAAGAAAGCAATAACAAGGAGAATAATACCTCAAGGCTCAAAGAGATAAGGGTAATGCTCCCGCATCTCGTCTTCTTTCTCCCAGGAAGACTCACCTGGAGAGTGATGCCTCCATGCGACACGAATCAAAGGAATAACTTGGTTCCGGAGCACCTTCTTCCGACGATCCAGAATCTCCATAGGCTGCTCTGGTTAGCGGAGAGTAGGCCCCATCTCTAACTCAGAGTGATTTAATACGTGACTAGGGTCTGCCACGTACCGCCTCAACTGCGACACATGGAACACGTTATGAACTCCCTCGAGCATAGGCGACAAGTCTAGTCGATAGGCCACTGTACCGGCCCTTTCAAGAATAGTAAAAGGTCCTATGAAGCGCGGACTAAGCTTCCCGCCTCGGCCAAAATGAATCATGCCTCGTATCGGAAAAATCCTCAGGAATACGATATCGCCAACCTGGACAACAAGACAATACTTAATTCAAGACCCTAAAGCAACAATCACAAGCAAGCACAAACAGAAAAGCTGATACTAACCTCGAACTCTAACGGTCTCCGGTGGCAATCGGCCCAATGCCGCTGTCAATCCTGAGACACCCGAAGTCTATCACTGATCAACTTAACCTTTTCTGCTACATCCATCACCATATCCGGACCAAGCAAAACTCTCTCAACGACATTGTCCCATGACAAAGGAGTACGACATCTCCGTTCGTATAGAGCCTTGAATGGCGACATCTCTATACTGGCCTGATAGCTGTTGTTGTAAGAAAACTCTACCAGGTGAAGATGGTCCTTCCAAGATCCCCCGAAATCTGACACACAAGTGTAAAGCATATTCTCGAGTGTCTGGATGGTCCTCTCTGACTGTCCGTCCATCTGGGATGATTTGCTGTAGTGTACTTGAGCTGGGTGCCCAAGCTAGTATGCAAACTCCTCTTGAAGTGGAAAGTTAAACGACTATCCTGATCCGACACTATGCTCATCGAAACTCCATGCAATCTGACTATCTGTCGCACATACATCTCTGCTAGCTTCTTCGTAGATAGTCCCACCTTGAAAGGCAAAAAGTGGGCTGATTTGGTTAATATATCAACGATGACACAAATCGCGTCTTTCCCTCCTGGAGATCGTGGAAGTCGAAATACATAGTGATGTGCTCCCACTTCCACTCTGGAATGGGTTGAAGCAGACCACCTAGCCTCTGTCTCTCGGCTTTCACCTGCTGGCACACCAAGAATCGAGATACAAACTGAGCTACCTCTCGCTTTATGCCATACCACCATACGTGCTCCCTCATGTCTCTGTACATCTTGTTGGCTCTATGATGCATAGAATACTGAGAAATATGTGCTTCATGTAGAATCTCCTCCCAAATCTCTCCACTCGGAATGCACAATCTAGTACCGTGCCTCAGCGACTCATTTTCGGCTATAGAGAAATCGTCTAGCAATCCTGCCTGCACCTGCTCCCTGATGCTTCTCATGGCCATGTCATCAAACTGTGTTGATATGACTCTTTCCATCAACGCAGACTGAATCTTTAAACCCTACGTCTAAACCCCTATGCCCGGAACGATTACCTCGATACTCAAACTATCCAGATCGACCAATAGATGACGATCTGCCATCAAATACATAGCGACTGGATACCTGCTCAGGGCATCTGCAACTACGTTGCCCTTCTTTCCCAGGATGGTATTACAAAGAGATATCGAAGTCCTTTATCTGCTCAAGCCAGCGCCTCTGCCTCATGTTCAATTCCTTCTGGATGAATACGTACTTCAAGCTCATGTGATTTGTGAAGGTCTCAACTTACTGACATACTCCATCCAAGATACTATACTATGCTTATCGGATACTACCTTCTATTATCTTCCTCAAATGAATGCGGGTAAATAAGTAGCATACGGGGCTAAGTTGAACGAGACACAAGTGTTATGTGGGTAGTATGCTTAATGTGGGTTATGTCCACATTTTGGGTCAACAAGTTTGGGTCGAAATGGTGCCCACAATTCAAGTCGAAAGTAAAAGAGACTTCGAGGGGTGAATCAAGATTGGGCCTTGTGTCAGGAAAGTCGTATGATAAAATGAAGCACAAGATGGTATGCCTGAGCAGAACACGAAGGTCATGGATGTAGGTTGTCTTGTCTAGATCATGCATATGAAGTTGGTTTTGGGAAAATAACTAGTCTTATGCTCCTAAATTAAAAGTCATGGTAATGTGCATATGATAATCATAAATAAAAGTGGGAATGGTCAATGGCCTAAAATGAACTGAAAGTTGTACGATACAAAGATAGTACAAGAGAATGAGTTTGAGTGGGACTTGATATATCAAAATGAAGATAATCTTGTCTACTACAAACTCATGAAGGAAGTTTCCAGAGATTGACATCTCTGACGCTCCAGAAATCAAAGTCACGGAAGAACATTCGTCTATCTAGGATACTCTCTCTGGGGTGTCTACCCAAGTCTTGACGGTGTCCACACAAGGCACTAACTCATCTATATGATACTTGGATGGTACCCCTATACAAGGTTGTTCATGTCTCTCCTCCAACTAGACACTAACTGTTGGTGCCTAAACTTCTATAACACTTGAAATACTTTGTCTCTAGCTACGAGGGTACTCCTCCTATTCTGGTACCTAGTACAACTCCTACCTTAACACTTATTAGTCATTCTAGGGTTCTCATCTATATTTAATTATCAACAATCATATACAATACTTTCTAACCATACTCTAAACTATTAACACAATTACTCAAGGACACAGACCAATTGCAAATCACCAAGCCATCATACTACGAAGAACCTATAAAGAAATGAGAATCTACAAGTACCTGAACTAAAGAACCAAAAGTATCCTTACTCCTAAGCTACTTGATGATGGAATAGAATCTATAATAACAGAAGTGAAATGATAGAGATGATATGTTAGGACCCTTACCAAGATATAATCTGATAATCATACGCGTCTATCCAAAATCATGATACTCAGAATCCACGCCACGCTAGTAAGCAAGGTTGCGATAAACAGTAGATTCCATAACTGGGTATGAACCTCTATAATCATATCAATTGGAATCCTCGCCACGTCGACTAGTATAGCTGCAATAAATCTCAAATCTCATGTCCAAGATATGTACATCCGATGTTAGGTCTCTACATTTCTGCCATGCCGGCTAATATAGCTGCAATAAACTCTAGGTTCCATAACCAAGTAGACATTTACCTTCCCTATTATTCCTGTCAACATATGTTATCAGAAGATACCGTAATTCAGGCCATAGAATTCATCTCGATATGAAAAATCAAAATCAACGATGATCTAACAAAAATCAAATTAAATAATAAAGAACAAGGGAGAACAGAAACAAAAGGAAAGGATTTTAAATTGACGTTCAACCAAGATTCTCAAGGATCGTCCCAGGAATCTCTCAAAAGTCGTAAGCAAAGAGATCAATATGTCACATGATAGAATATCATCAGGGAAGGACAATTTATTTAGAAATGCAATAAGAGTTTGTCTTGGTAATCAAAAGATTGAAATTTTTCTAATATGTGATTAACTAACTCCTATCATAACCTAAAACCTACATCCCAATAGCTGGCTCGTAATTAGTACTCTAAGTCGAGTACCATTACAAAATCACACTAATTACGACACTGACCTGCATGGGCCACCATAAAAATGTATCACGACCCGCACCCTATTTAGGGGCATGAACACGTGGGTACGTCTAGCCTACGTCGCAGTATCGACGGTAGAACGTTGTAAATGTCATCTAGAATATATAGAATCTGAGACACAATAATATAACCTGTCATCTCCGCACAGAGGAATATAAACACAACTTAATCACATAATCTAAGGAAGATAGGCACGAATATGATAAAGAAACAAGATGAATAAATAGTCTGAAATAGTACCGAGTCACAATCACACGTTCAGAATTTAAAGACATCACAAGGTACCAAATAAATACTATAAGACTCAAAGTATCAAGCTGGAATATAGTCCAGACAAAATCTTGCTAAACTACGTCACTACAGGTGGTGCGTCCTCTACGAGCACTGCGTCCACAGGCTAGTCCTGGTCGTAGGTTCCATCTATGCCAAATCTGTAGTAGGTCGAGCAATCTGTATTTAAATCCTCTAAAAAATGGGGGCTATCCTGTCAGGATATGAGCAAGTACAAACACTAATAGCAGTGCCATATGAATTGATAAATACTATAAGAGACAATTATAATGAAATACAAGATAAAATATCAAGAGTGAAAGTAAAACAGAACAAGCGGACTAGATATCATGTCATGTGTGAGATATAAGATAAAACTGGAATATAAAGAATGGAAAGTAATCTGAGGTATGATGTAAACATAAAAAAGAAAGTGTCATGAGATATTAGAGCGTTATGTGATCGGCTTGGGTCAAGATCAGGCTATTCCATTTGACCTGCTATGTACAGGTAGTATAATAGTATGGGGATCATGCAGACAAAATAGAAAGCACTGCACAAGTAGTATAAGGTAAGGCTACACCCTACGTATGGTGAGGGTGGAGCTATGCACAAGTAATGAACAAGTAGTGGTAATGATCACATAACCTCTAATAACTCTCCATCCCCGAATAGTATAATGGATCCAGACATGACCAGTCATGACACGAAATTCGAAGAGCAGTAGGCCATTCTACTCCCAAATTAGTGTCTATACAAGTACATGAAACAATATCGAACAATGTGCTCATATACCAGTTAAACCAGGAATGACATCTCATGACGGGATACAGGTATACTAGTCCGTGTATCCTCATGTCGAGAATCAAGTATAACACTACAACTAAATCGAATACAGTAGATATCAAAGCAATGAAAACTATCAGAGAATGTACTTGTATGCCGTCCTGAGCTGAAAAAATCGAACTACAAACCACTCAATGAGCCACGAACGGTCAACTCGCACAAAAGTCTTCTAATTCTAAACCAGACATTACCAACGTTCTCAGAATGGTCAAATTAGCTAAAAATACCAACCCATAAGTCTAATTCTGGACACAGCAGCAAAACGGTAATTTCGGGTCAAAATGGTGTCCACCGTTGACCCTCTTTGCACCAAAAAATGTGCCAAAACCTACGGTCTCTAAAGTCAACAAACTATATATCTACAGGTTCGGTTTGATGGGACGAATACAACCGTTTGTCCAAAGTTGGATTCCGGTGGGCCATGCATAAATTTGCCCGTTGGATCGGGTCGCGGGCCCGCCAAAATGGCGTTCCGGTCGACCTTCTCAGAATAAGACCAAACTTGGCATACAGGACCAAAAAAATAATACGGTCCCTTTGGCATAAATTTCATCTCGATATGACGAGCATGTACAAAGTAATTGATAAATTTGCAAAAAGGTCGATACGTTGAATTTTGACGGATACACATCAAATTCGTCACGCACACGCGATCAATTTGAATTCCGTCAAAGCCCACACGTCCATTAAGTCGATACGCACCATTTGATACTTTTGGTTCGTGACCACGTCACCCGGATTGATGGGACGGACGTCGTATCGGTATAATTTTTCTAAAATTTA
>JANAVB010015467.1:357500-682500 GCA_029216955.1 Iris pallida | reverse complement strand
ACATCTGCCATAATAGTGGGCTAGTAGTAGCCCATGTGACGCTATCGGTCCGGTAACTTGGGACTAGCCTAATGGGCTCCACAGGTGCCAGTGTAACTCCCGGAGCGCTTCTTGTGCTTCTGTCTTGGATAGACATCGCAAGATAAGCCTGTTGTATGAGCGACGACACAACATCTTAGTAGCTGTGTCATAGAAGAACCGAAAAGAGCGTCCCTTGACAGAAGTAGCTTCCTTCGGGTCTTCGGGTAAGATTGTAACGCCCGTAGGTCGTATTACATATTTTGGTATACGCGTACGTATTTTGACTCATATTGCGTGTCTCATTGTGTGGTTTATTTTGGCATTTCAATTGCTTGGTTCGGGTTCGGTTGGGTTCGGTCTGGTTGGGTTTAGTTTGAGTTAGTATGCAAACCCCTACTTACCACCATGCGCCATTTATTAACCCAACAACCCTTCTCTCTCCTCATTCGTTTTCCCGTTACTACTGTTCTTTCTTCTTCATTTCTCCACCGACCACCCGCAGTAGGCAAGTGCAACTTGTTTTATGGAGGAACTCAAATTTTGTTGCTCCATTGTCTTCCTCACGAGATTCTAAGACACTTTAGTACTTAGCATTTTTAATTTCTGTGACTCATTTCATGTAGATCAGAGTTTAGTATTATTGATCTACATGGTTTTGATCTACGAAACTTGGTTATTTTTCGAAATGGGGAGTTCCATGTGGTGGGAATTTCGATTTTACACAAGTTTGGCTCTTGAATGGCTAGATTTTACCGAGACTAAACCGAGATGAGGCTTCCTTGAGCTTTTACGCCTGCTTCTACCGGCCTTGGGGAGAAGATGCAGTTTTACGCACACGTTCTTACGTGCTAGCGTAGTATTTAGTTTTTATGCACACGTTTTATATGCCCGCGTATCAATTACCCTTTACGCATACGTATTTGCGTGCCAGCGTAATCGCTTCTACGCCGAGTTCATTCGAACTCTACGCAGGGGCTACTCCGTTTGGGTGGAGTGCTTGCCCGCGTAGAGCTCTGCTTGCGTAGAGCGTTTGCTCGCGTAGAGCGTTTGCTCGTGTAGAGTCTCGCCCGCATGCGACTTTGCTAGCGTAAAGCGCTTGCTCGCGTAGAATTCCACACACCTGCTCTCTTTCTCGTATAGAGCTACCAATCCTTAGGTCTTGCCCACGTGGAGCTATTTTACGCTCGGGGTCTCTTAGGCCTAGTGTAGTCTTGCTCGCGTATAGACCTTGAGTCCCTATGGCGTGCACCATTACCCTTTTTTATCCATATGCCTTTTGTCATGAACTTGATAATCATGAATTTATTTAATATGAATGGAATGATAATTGTACATGGCATGGTATGGCAAATAATTGACATGATGTGACATGACGAGACATGACAAGCAAGTCTGATGGGAACTATTGAAAGCTGTTACGACGGCTAGCATGACATGACAAGAATGAATGGCCTGGACACCGTGGACGATTGTGTTTGTACAAGTGAACGAGTATTGTCTCGCATCATGTCTAGGGAAGGGACCCCTGAGTACCACGGTCAGTGGTACCTACTTAAACTGACTAAGGCTAATAACTAGAATAATCCATTAGTCATGAAGAGATTTCCCAGCTACAGGCAATCTCGTTATCTGGGCGCCCCATCATGGGATCTGTAGCCTGCCGTCGAATAGGGAACATTTCCAGCACACTGTCATGTGTTGCACTGTTCAAGCTACCTAAGGGTACATGTGTTCTTTGGACAATGTACCCACATGAATTGAACCCCTAAACTGCATCCGGATAGCCTGGATGGTCTACTGGGCTTGTGGCTGTGGAACAATCTCACTGCATCTTGCCAGTAATTAGGCTTATGATAACCCTAGTTAGTTAAATTATAAAGCCTACTCATTGCTTGGCCGTGATTGATTGGGTGGATTCTAACCCAGTCTAGTCTTGTCCTGATCCTGTACAAGATCGTTAGCATGACCTGAATGCTTGTGCTTACCTTGTCGATAAATGGTGGAAAACCAAGTTTCGTTCAGATGAAGGGTTACAACCCCGGTCCTTGTATGGTTTACGGGTTGTAACTAGGGATGGCAATGGGGCGGGTAGGGGCCGGGGACCATATCCCCCATGAAGAATAGATGACAACTCTAGAGGGGGGTGAATAGAGTTTATAGCGATAATAGCCAATTAAAAAATAAACTCTTTCACAAGCAAAAGTAATCAGAGTAAATACGGAAATAAATAAGGAGCAAGAAAGCATACGCAAACACAGCCGATTTTAACCTGGTTTCCTCGTGGAGGACTAGTCCAGGCCTGAGAACTCTAGCTCAGGATTAAATCCACTATTTGTGAAATAGAAGTTACATCCCGTGCCTTTTCTTCAGAAGAGCACGTCAACTTCTTACAAAGATCGCAGTGGCGATGCTTGGAATTTTCCAAGCGACTTCTTGAACTCTTGCACAAACTCCTGACAGAAAAATGCTAAGCACTTGAGGCTTAGGGAGCTTGTGGCTGGTGGATGAAGAAGGGTATGGCTTGTATTGAGCTTTAGAGAGAAGAGAAGAGAAGATTGGATGATTAAAAATGAGAGAATTCATGGCCTATTTATAGGATACCAAGTAGGTAGAATTCGGCCAGAATTCTGGTTGGAATTTTCAAAAATTTGGCCATTGGACAATTTGCAACCAGCCAACCCTAAAAATTAGGGTACTGATTTTTAGGGGACAGAGTTTGGCCCGAACTCTGTGTGGAGGCAGAGTTCGGCCGAAACTCTGTCTCCAGAGCACAGAATGGGTCATTTGTCCAATGGGCTTATTTGGATGTATGTGGAGCTTTTGGATTATGGGTAGGGTATAGGTTAAGTCTCAGGTGCTCAGCACAACTCATCTTGCATAAGTCTAGACTCAATAAAATTATAAAATATAGACTCAAAAATGACTTGTATTTGCAAAACTGAGCTGTCGTCTGACATGTGCTGGATGTAGTCTTCATGTGTCGTATTGAATTATCACAAGTATTATTTAGTCAATTCTATCAATATTTGGTTGATTGTGACTTTGTGCCGATACCCCATCCCCATCCCCATCCCCGAAATAGTGTTGGAATCCCCATCCCCATCCCCGTCTTCGATCGGGTTTAATTTTTTGGCCACATCCCCATCCCCATTAAACAATGTATTCCCCATCCCCGTCCCCGTTAACATTTTCGGGTTTTGGTTTCCCCATCCCCGTTAACACTTTCGGGTCCGAGTTCTCCGTGCCCGTCCCTGTTATCACTTTTGGGAATAAGTTGTCTTACAGTAGTCCTAACAACGTGAACACTAGCTACATATTGTTTATCACTATCACACAACAATTAGAGATTTGAAGTTGATATAGGTACTTTATCATAATAACATGTTTGGAGATATATTACTATGATATCTAATGATACAAAAAAACTGTTTCAAATAACTTAGAAAAAAAGTAACAAATCTAATACCTTATCAATGTTCATAACTGGAGCATACTCTTTATCAGTTGACAGCTTGCAAGGATGGCCTTCAAGAGCAAAAGAAGCGGGAGCTGCAGGACTCGTTGGGGAACCACAACCATCTACAGGCTACAACAACTCAACTTCTTGAAATAAGACGAGATTTCCATGGCAATCTATTTTTCGAGGCCTAAAATAAAAGCTAACAAGCAGCACAAATTTTTAAAGACCCATTTTTATGCAAAGGTCCCACATAATAGGTTCCTATTGGAACCTTATTGTACAATTGATAGCAGATAGAGCATTTGATAAAAATAATATTTAATATAAAGTAAAAAAGAAAGGAAAAAGAAAAGAATAGAGCATTCCAAATAGAGTAACAAGAAGGAAAAAAAAACATAATTTTTATTTTTAAAAAATGTATTCCAAATAGAGATATATTACACTACAGTTTCATGCAACAAAAATAATAATGTTAACCCCATGAAGTTCCAAAATAAATATTTAAAAAGTTTCTTTGTCAATCACAAAGCCATCTAAACTCCCTTGTTATCATCCACCCAAATTCAGAACGATCCCAAATCGTGCACAAGTCTAATCCTGTGAGAATGGCAATAAATGACAGAAATTAGAAAAAGTTAAATGCAAAAGAAAAAAATACTAAATGCCTCCAAAATATTAAACTTGCCTCGTTAACATCTTCATCGTCTTCAACAGTTAAGCAAGATGAATTAATCTCCATAGGAGAAGAAGCTAAAGGCAAAAAAACAAGAAGTAAATCATTAGGTTTTTAAAATAAAATAAATACCAAATAGTATATAGAATAAAAAATATGAATCAATTTTTATTACCTCGTATATCACTTCGTAACCAACTTTGAACACACATTAATGCTTCCAAAGTGTTTGGGTGAAGCCTACTACGATGAGGACTTACCAATCTGCCACTAGTACTAAAAGCCGACTCTGAGGCAACTGTCGAGATAGGAATAGCCAAGACATCCCTAGAAATCTTCCGCAATGTTGGGTATTTTGTTCCATGGGTCTTCCTCCAAGACAATATTTAAAAATCCGCACTTCTCGGCAAGACACCGTCCCCCAAGTAGTAGTCCAATTCAGATTTCATAACCGTATTACAAAAAGAACTACTAACAAATGCATCATAATTGCATAGAAAGTCTTGCTCTTCAGATTCATGTACCGAACAAGATTGGTTAGATGAAGATGCAGTGTTCTTCTCTTTATACTCCTCAAGTAAATCATTACAAAGTTGGTGAACTCTTTGGATTTCAATGGAAGCATGTTCCTTATATATTATTGGAAAGTAAAATTCCAATAATTTCATTTTGTATCTTGGATCCAAAACAGCAGCCAATCCCATCACACCATTAACTTCAGACCAATACTTGTTAAACTTAAGCTTCATCTGCATTGCCATATCTCTAATCACCTCATTTGAAGACTCAGACCACTGAGATAATGACATTCTAATCTCACATATTTTAGGAAAAAGAATGTTTGCTGTTGGATATTTAGTCCCAGAAAAAAGTTCAGTTATAGTATGAAACAACTTCAATTTCCCACAAAATACTCCAACTAACTCCCAATCCATTTCCGTTGGCACACATTTATAATGAGTTTCACGCTGAGTGTCATGCCCCAGAACCAGAATACTGGAGAGCGGGGGAATGACTCAGCCAGCTACGTATTACGGGTAGATGAATACCATATAATATGATCAATGTTGTCTAACCAGACGAGGGGGTGCATACTACATGAAAGTCTTACTATGGTCACTCCACATCTATTGTCTCAATCGTTCAAACAAGAAACAGTAAAAGAGAACATGTAAGATAAAGCAGTAAGGCATCCCATACGCTTAAACCAAAATGTTCTTGATATCTGGCTTTACAAAACATAGCCAGAAGATATGGCAAGTATACACAATTGTTAGCAGCTGCAGTCTGACTTAGTTACAATTATGTAAAGGTAAGTACAAGATAATCCGACTAACATGTCGGTGCCAAACGGCTAAGTATAAAGTAAATAACAAAATAAGCGGTGGAGTAAGGAATCCACTCGAGTCCTCCTGCGATCATTCCTCTAGTATTGACCATCTTGGAGGTGGAAGTAAGCTGAGTCCTCGGGAACCGGCTCTAAATCTGGCCATGCAAAACCAGAGAGGTTAGACCTCTAATAGTAAGTGCCACAAGGAAGCACGATATGAAGGATTAAACCAGTAAGAAGAGAATATAATAATAGATCTCTGCTTTCCACTAGGATTCACATAACATCACGACACTTCGAACCAACCTTCCAACCAAATAAGGACAGAAGTTGGCCCGTCATGTCCTGACATTCTGATCATCTTAGCTAGGCAATAGAGTAGGTACAATACACAAACAAATCATCTTGAACGGCCAATCAACTCCTACGGCTTGCTATTGTGAGTCCCAAGTTATCCTGGAATTATGTAATAAAGATTCCTCAGTTCTTACTATGTGCGAGCAAGGCCAGTCTATCTAGTCAATCAATTACGCCAATCATGAATTAGACGAGTCCCAGCGGGACGCCCGTCATCAATATACAATATACAATAATAATATAAACAGATACCTTTCCCTGCCCGTGTGGCAGGTTTACAGTATCTGTGGGAACCAGCCGGCCTGTCGAGCACTAATAGTCCCGTAGAGGGCTGCCATATAAGAACTCAAAAATCCATTCTCTCCATGCCATCATTATTTTATTTGACTTAATAGTCTCTACGTTGAGTGAAGTCCCATGCCGTGGATCATGGTCATTCAGAATGAGTACTTCTGTACAAAGTACGATATGCCCGACTCTACAACAATACCCGTGCGGTTAGGTTGTAGGTCTTACATAGCGTAATGCAACAATTAAAACTAACCACGGAATAATCATGCCTTGATCATAAAGTACACATGCTGCTCGGTAGAAAAATAAATAAATTAAAGCCTGCACATGCCTGTATGTCAATATTCGGGATCGACTAATCGATTACAATAGTTCATAACATGAACGTGTCTCATTCATTCAATTCAATAAGACGACTAGCCAGTCTCTTAGTTCCAACTTAGGAACGCATGATCAATTTTAGTCAAGATAACCATCGTCATCAATGGTGACAAGGCATGAAGTCAATTAGTATGAAATGGGGTTGAGTCTATAACTCTCAAGGTTAAGTTCTAGTCTTACTGGGTATCCATAAACCAGTCAAGACACAAGGCACGTTCTACACAACCATATGTATCAAAAATATTAATATGCTAAGATTATCGAGTTCATAAAAAAAGGCGTAAGGATATAATAGAAGAATTATCATGCCACCATTAAATGAATAAATTATAGAGCAAATAGAAACACCCAGGTTAGATTACACCAAGTCTATGCTAAGGCCAACAAGTCACGCCAAGTTAGTAGGTAAGAGTGAGCGTATAAAGTGATTCACGCTGGTACGCACAGCGTGAGCGTAAAGAGTAACGCACGCACAACGTGAGCATGAAAAGTAATTCACGCACGCACAGTGTGAGCGTGAAAAGTAATTCACGCACGCACGCACAGCGTGAGAGTGAAAATTAATTCACGCACGCACGCAAAGACGTGTGCGTAACTCAAATGTCACGTACGCACGCAAGACGTGAGCGTAACTCAAATATCACGCTGGCACGTAAAGACGTGAGAGTGACTCAAAATTCACGCTGACACGTAAAGACGTGAGCGTGACTAAAAATTCACGCTGGCACGTAAGAACGTGAGCGTGACTAAAAATTTACGCCGGCACGTAAGAACGTGAGCGTGACTAAAAATTCACGCTGGCACGTAAGAACATGAGCGTGACTACCCAAACTCTATTCTTATGGAACCTTCGTTCTAAGCCAGAAATGAAGTTCCCATGGTTCAGAATGATGTAGAGTGAGGAGCTCCACCACACGAACCATCTACTTTCGAAAACACGCCAGTTTGGTAGATCAAAACCCATGGACAACCGAGAATACAAGAACTTAGATCTGGAGAAAACGAGCCAAAGAAATCAAAAATGCTAAGTACTAAACTCTCTTAGAATCATGAGAAGAAGACAAATGAACCATAAAAATGGTTCTCCAAGTGAGAAGCAAGATGCACTTGCCTGCTGTTGGTAGGTGGAGAGAGTGATGAGGAAGAAGAAGAAGTAATGGTGAAGAAGATAAGGGGATGGGGGCTTTAAATGGGAAAGGGTAGTGGTAGATGGGGGTTTGTGGGGTTCGGTTTAAGTGAACCACCATGAACCCAAAAATAACCAACCATGGCCGAACCTAAAAATAAGACTGAAGCAGAGAATAAAAGCAGGAAGAAAAATACAGATAATTAATTAACATAAAATTAAAGAAATTTAATTACAGGATAATACATGATAAATACTAAATAAATATATATGAGTTGTACATGTATAAAAATACGCATTCTGGGAACGGAGAGTGACATCTCTACCCACCTTAGAAAAATTCTGTCCTCGGAATTTCAAATCCAAGCAGGTAGAAATATCGAAGCTAAACTAATACAAGCAAATCTAGTGAGCAAGCAATTATTTTTACCATATCAAAAGCAAGTATTATATATGTAAATTTATCAATCCACGATATCAAGTAGCTCTACCCATAAGGTGATAAGCATGAAGAATCAGGACAATCAAGGTATACAGAAAGAGATATACCTTGTGAGTCAAACATGTGTGGATACCGTGATCGGATATCATCCTCACGTTCCCACGTTGACTCTCCCAAGGAGTAATAACCCCAAGCAACACGGACAAGACTAATTGTTCGGTTCTTAAGTATCTTCTCTCTTCGGTCCAAAATGGACACAGGATGTTCCTCGTAAGACAGGTTGGTACCAACAACCATCTCAAAATGATCGAAGATATGGCTTGGGTCCGATACATACCTGCGTAATTGAGATACATGAAACATGTCATGCACCTCTCGTAACGAAGGTGAAAGGGATAAACGATAAGCAACATCGCCTATCCGATCAAGGATAACAAATGGACCCACGTACCGCGGGCTCAATTTCCCTCGAACGCTAAATCTAATGACCCCACGAGTCGGTGAGATCCGCAAGAATACATGGTCCCCAACAGAGAACTCTAACGGCCTACGATGCTGGTCCGTCCAATGACGATGCCGGTCCTGCGCAACTCGAAGTCGCTCTCTAATTCCCTTAACCACTTCAACCGTCTGAATAATCATTTCTGGGCCTAACAACTTCCTCTCTCCGATATCATCCCATGCAAGCGGCGACCTACACTTCTTACCATATAGTGCTTCGAATGGCGCCATCTGGATACTGGCTTGATAACTATTGTTGTATGAGAACTAGACTAAGTGCAGGTGACTCTCCCAAGACCCTCTAAAATCTAGAGTGCAAGCTCGTAACATATCTTCTAAAGTCTAAATCGTTTATTCTGTTTGCCCATCCGTCTGCGGATGGTAACCCGTGCTAAATCTTAACTTGCTACCCAGATTATGATGTAAGCTCTTCCAAAAATGTGATGTAAAGCGGATATCTCGATCCGACACAATACTGACAGGGACTCCATGCTGCCTGACTATCTGTTGCATATACAACTCTGCCAACTTTTCTGTAGATTGCCCTACTCTGAAAAGAAGAAAGTGTGCTACCTTTGTAAGTCGGTTCACTATTACCCAAATAGCGTCCTTACCACTTGGTGATCTCGGTAAACTGGTCACAAAGTCCATTGTAATATGCTCCCATTTCCATTCCGGGATAGGAAGCGGTTGTAATAACCTAGCTGGCCTCTGCTGTTCTGCCTTCACTTGCTGACATACCAAGCAACGGAAAACAAATCTAGCTATCTCCCTCTTTATCCCGTTCCACCAGAAATGCTGCTTGATATCGTGGTACATCTTGGTCCCTCCAAGGTGAATAGAATACTGAGAACTGTGAGCTTCTGTCCTAACCTCCTGTCTGATATCTCCACTAGGCACACATAGACGTGATCCAAACCTAAGTATACCATCTTCATGAATTCTCATCTCCTTCTTGAGTCCTGACTCACATTCTGCCCTAAGCTTCTGAATCCTTGGG
The DNA here is from genome assembly GCA_029216955.1 of Iris pallida. NCBI lineage: Eukaryota > Viridiplantae > Streptophyta > Magnoliopsida > Asparagales > Iridaceae > Iris > Iris pallida. The sequence goes on along the minus strand of JANAVB010015467.1, from coordinate 672,918 downwards.
TCTTGTGCCTGAGCTGCCTTGATCCTGTCTACCAAGTCGGATTGAACTTGCAAACTTGTTAGAACTCCTATATCACTAGGAAGTATAACTTCGATGCCCATCTCCTGAAGGTCTTCTAAGATATGCCTCTGTGTTGTCAACATAAATGCGCCGCCTCTCCTGCTAAGAGCGTCTTCTACTACATTAGCCTTGCCTGGATGATACTGAAGCTCTACGTCATAATCCTTGATCAACTCCAGCCATCTTCTCTACCTCATGTTTAGTTCCTTCTGAGTAAAGATGTACTTCAGACTTTTATGGTCTGTGTACATGTCCACTCGGTCACCATATAAGTAATGCCTCCATAGCTTCAGAGCAAACACTACTGCCGCTAACTCCAAATCATGAGTTGGCTAATTCTTTTCGTGGTCCCGAAGCTGCCTAGATGCATATGCTATCACCTTTACATGTTGTATAAGGACACATCCAAGTCCTTTACCTGACGTATCACAATATACTGTAAAACCTCCGGGTCCAACTGGCAATGTAAGAATAGGTGCTGAAATCAACTTCTGCTTCAAAGTCTCGAATGATGCCTGACATTCTGTCGACCAAACGAATGGTACATCCTTCCGGGTCAAGCGGGTCATGGGTGCTGAAAGCCTTGCAAAGTCCGACACAAACCTTCTGTAATATCCTACCAATCCCGAGAAGCTCCGTACATCTGCTACGGTCTTGGGTACTGGCCAACTTTCTACTGCTTCTATCTTCTTGGGATCTACTGCTACTCCTGCTCCTGATATGATATGACCCAAAAATGAAATATGATCCGACCAAAACTCATACTTGCTGAGCTTGGCATACAACTGGTTCTCTCTCAGAACCTGTAACACTTTTCTGTGGTGGTCTTCATGCTCCTCTTCACTAGCAGAGTATACGAGTATGTCGTCAAGAAACACAATGACAAACTGGTCTAAGTAAGGCATAAAGATGCGATTCATCAAATCCATGAATATTGTTGGAGCATTGGTCAAACCAAACGGCATTACTAAGAATTCATAATGCCCATACTTCGACCTGAATGCTGTCTTAGGAATATCTTCCTTCCGAACCCTCACCTGATGGTACCCTGAACGAAGATCTATCTTGGAGAAAACTCTTGCTTTGCTCAACTGATCAAATAAGTCGTCGATCCTGGGTAATGGGTACTTGTTCTTCAATGTTGTCGCGTTAAGTTTTCTGTAGTCAATGCACAATCTGGATGACCCGTCCTTCTTCCCCACAAGTACCACTGGTGCTGCCCACGGCGATATGCTAGCTTGGATGAACTTCTTCTTCTTCAGTTCCTCTATGTGCTGATATACCTTGACCTGCTCTGAATCCGCCATTCTGTAAACTTGATCTGATATCGGTTTAGTTCCAGGTGCCAATTCTATACTGAACTCAATATCTCTAACCGATGGTAGACCTGGGAGTTCTTCAGGAAATACGTCTAGAAACTCTTCAACTACCTTCGGAACCTGAACTTCTTCCATTGCCGCTACTACTCCCTGCTCTTGTGGAGTTGCCCCGGATCTGACTAAGGTGAACCGCTTCATGCCCGGAATATCAAAAGACACACTCCCTCTACGACAATCTATTGTCGCATGACTGTCTTTCAGCCAGTCCATGCCTAAGATAACGTCGAAATTTCCAACAGGAAATTCTATCAACCGGGCGGGTAAGGAATACTCGCAAACTATAATTCTACATGCTAAAATAACTCTACTAACTCCTACGAGCCCATTACCAGTGAGTATATTCAACCTCCCTGGTAATGCCTCGAACTCCATTCCTAGTCGTACCACAAATTGTACAGATATAAATAAATAGGATGCTCCCGAATCAAACAATGCTACTGCGGGATATGAGAGGCAACGAGAATGTTACCTTCTACAACATCACCCGATGCCAATGCCTCCTCCAAGGACAGAGTGAATGCTTGCCCTCGACCTCCTTGTTGGTTTTTATGCTGCGGCCTAACTTGATGTTGTTGCTGGCCCCTTCCTTGATTATGCTGGGGTGGTCTATGCTGGTGTTGCTGTATCGGTGGCCCCTGCTGCCAAAACATCTGAGCCTACGGCATTAACGGACGCTGTGCCAATGGCCTTACTGCCACCGCTGGTCCTCGATACTGGCCTGCCCCTGGTGCTGGCAGAGCAGGAAACTGTTGCCCTGGTCCTCGTGACCTCGAATTCATGGGACATGTGGTAATCCGATGGTCTGGATTTCCACATATCAGACACAGTCTATTCAATATCCGACATACATCTCTAGTGTGTCCTACCTTCCCACAATAAGTGCAGCCCGCCGAGGGTTGCTGGTTCTTTCTCTGTTGCTGTTGCTGCTGTCTTGGTGGTGCTGGTCCTCGTATCGCCACATCGTGGATACGAATGCCAGTGGATGGTGCTGTTGTTCGGGACGCGGCTTCCCCTCCTCCTTCAACCTGACTGTGGGATCTCTTCTGACCCCCAGTCCTTACCGCAAGCCTCTGAATGGTGATCTCATGCCTTCGAGTTGCCGTCAATACTTCGTCAAAAGTTTGGTAATTGTGCCCCTCTATCAATTGCAAGAGTTCAAGATAAAACCCTTGCTGAAACCTCATGGCCCTCTGGCTCTCTGTTGCTACCATCTCTGGGGCGAATCTACTCAATCTGTAGAACTCCGCTGCATAAGCATCTACAGTCTTGCCGGCCTGCCTGAGGTTGATAAACTTCTGTTGTAGCTCAAACCGTGCCACAACTCCATAGTACTTGGTCTTGAATCTTGTAGTAAAATCGTCCCAAGCCACAGGACGTCTGATGCCCACTTCCTCTGATTCCCACCAATCACGTACGAGATCCTGAAGTAACAACTTCACTAGATCCACACGTTCTTCCGCCGGTACCTTAGCTGCTGTCAGAATAGCCTCAATATCCTTAAGCCATGCATCTACTGAGATGGCATCCTCCGTGCCCTCGAAACGGCGGGGGTTGTACTTGCAAAACCTGGCTGATACTCCTGAATCAGTCCTCACTCCTCTTTCCAAAGCCGTCTGCAACCTTTGGTTGAGCAATACATTCTGCTCTTGTAGCTGAGTGTGCATGCGTTGCTGGGCCAACATCTGATGTTGCTGAGTAGCCATCATTCCTCTTATGATCTCCAGAAAGGCTGGTGTGTCCACTTGGGTAGGTGGAACTATGGGTGGTATTGGAACTTCCGGATACTGCGGTTCAGCTGCTGGTTCTACTATCACTTCTCCTTTGATAGTCTTCTGAGGTGAGACTGGCCCTTGTTGTTGACCAACCTGGTCATGTTGCCCATGTTGCCCCTGTTGTTGTCCAGCTCTGACCGATGCGGACGAAGTGCCCCTAAGAAAAGGGACAAAAGAAAAATCAAACAACCGGACATGAAGGATCAATGAAGTCAAAGGATACCGGAATGTCAAGCAAGGGTTGAGAATAATGAATCATGAGATCAAGGGGGGAACATGTGTGATTGAGACATCCTATAAATCAGAACACCCCACAAGTCTGAAATCAGACCTGCATGGGCCACCACTAAAACCTTGTCACGCCCCAAAACCAGAATACTAGAGAGCGGGGGAATAACTCAGCCAGCTACGTATTACGGGTAGATGAATACCGTATAATACGATCAATGCTGTCTAACCAGACGAGGGGGTGCATACATGAAAGTCTTACTATGGTCACTCCACATCTATTATCTCAATCGTTCAAACAAAAAAAGTAATAGAGAACATGTAAGATAAAGCAGTAAGGCGTCCCATACGCTTAAACCAAAATGTTCTTGATATCTGGCTTTACAAAACATAGCCCGAAGATGTGGCAAGTATACACAATTGTTAGCAGCTGCAGTCTGACTTAGTTACAATTATGTAAAGGTAAGTACAAGACAATCCGACTAACATGTCGGTGCCAAACGGCTAAGTATAAAGTAAATAACAAAACGAGCGGTGGAGTAAGGAACACACTCGAGTCCTCCTGCGATTATTCCTCTAGTATTGACCATCTTGGAGGTAGAAGTAAGCTGAGTCCTCAGGAACCGGCTCTAAATCTGGCCATGCAAAACCAGAGAGGTTAGACCTCTAATAGCAAGTACCACAAGGAAGCACGATATGAAGGATTAAACCAGTAAGTAAGAGAATATAATAATAGATCTCTGCTTTCCACTAGGATTCACATAACATCACGACACTTCGAACCAACCTCCCAACCAAACAAGGACAGAAGTTGGCCCGTCATGTCATGACATTCTGATCATCTCAGTTAGGCAACAGAGTAGGTACAGTACACAAACAAATTATCTTGAATGGCCAATCAACTCCTACGGCTTGCTATTGTGAGTCCCAAGTTATCCTGTAATTATGCAATAAAGATTCCTCAGTTCTTACTATGTGCGAGCAAGGCTAGTCTATCCAGTCAATCAATTACGCCAATCATGAATTAGACGAGTCCCAGCGGGACGCCCGTCATCAATATACAATATACAATAATAATATAAGCAGATACCGTTCCCTGCCCGTGTGGCAGGTTTACAGTATCTGTGGGAACCAGTCGGCCTATCGAGCACTAATAGTCCCGAAGAGGGCTGCCATGTAAGAACTCGGGAATCAATTATCTCTATGCCATCATTATTTTATTTGACTTAATAGTCTCTACGTTGAGTGAAGTCCCATGTCGTGGATCATGGTCATTCAGAATGAGTACTTCCGTACAAAGTACGATATGCCCGACTCTATCCCGTGCGGTTAGGTTGTAGGTCTTACATAGCGTAATGCAACAATTAAAACTAACCACGGAATAATCATGCCTTGACCATAAAGTACACATGCTGCTCGGTAGAGAAATAAATAAATTAAAGCCTGCACATGCCTGTATGTCAATATTCGGGATCGGCTAATCGATTACAATAGTTCATAACATGAACGTGTCTCATTCTTTTAATTCAATAAGACGACTAGCTAGTCTCTTAGTTCCAACTTAGGAACGCATGATCAATTTTAGTCAAGATAACCATCATCATCAATGGTGACAAGGCATGAAAGTCAATTAGTATGAAATAGGGTCGAGTCTATAACTCTCAGGGTTAAGTGCCAGTCTTACTGGGTATCCATAAACCAGTCAAGACACAAGGCACGTTCTACACAACCATATGTATCAAAAATATTAATATGCTAAGATTATCGAGTCCATAAAAAAAGGCGTAAGGATATAATAGGAGAATTATCATGCCACCATTAAATGAATAAATTATAGAGCAAATAGAAACACCCAGGTTAGATTACACCAAGTCTATGCTAAGGCCAACAAGTCACGCCAAGTTAGTAGGTAAGAGTGAGCGTATAAAGTGATTCACACTGGTACACACAGCATGAGCGTGAAGAGTAACTCACGCACGCACAACGTGAGCGTGAAAAGTAATTCACGCACGCACAGTATGAGCGTGAAAAGTAATTCATGCACGCACGCACGCACAGCGTGAGCGTGAAAAGTAATTCACGCACGCACGCAAAGACGTGTGCGTAACTCAAATGTCACGCACGCACGCAAGACGTGAGCGTAACTCAAATGTCACGCTGGCACGTAAAGACGTGAGCGTGACTAAAAATTCACGCTGGCACGTAAGAACGTGAGCTTGACTAAAAATTCACGCTGGCACGTAAGAACGTGAGCGTGACTAAAAATTCACGCTGGCACGTAAGAACGTGAGCGTGACTAAATCACCCGAACTCTATTCTTATGGAACCTTCGTTCCAAGCCAGAAATAAAGTTCCCATGGTTCAGAATGATGTAGAGTGAGGAGCTCCACCACACGAATCATCTACTTTCGAAAACACGCCAGTTTGGTAGATTAAAACCCATGGACAACCGAGAATACAACAACTTAGATCTGGAGAAAACGAGCCAAAGAAATCAAAAATGCTAAGTACTAAACTCTCTTAGAATCATGAGAAGAAGACAAATGAACAATAAAAATGGTTCTCCAAGTGGGAAGCAAGATGCACTTGCCTGCTGTTGGTTGGTGGAGAGAGTGATGAGGAAGAAGAAAAAGTAATGGTGAAGGAGAGAAGGGGATGGGGGCTTTAAATGGGAAAGGGTGGTGGTAGATGGGGGTTTGTGGGGTTCGGTTTACGTGAACCACCATGAACCCAAAAATAACCAACCATGGACGAACCTAAAAATAAGACTTAAGCAGAGAATAAAAGCAGGAAGAAAAATGCAGATAATTAATTAACATAAAATTAAAGGAATTTAATTACAGGATAATACATGATAAATACTAAATAAATATATATGAGTTGTACATGTATAAAAATACGCATTCTGGGAACGGGGAGTGACACTGAGCTAATCGGAAAAAAACTTGTTTATAGTTCATAGCCACATTCAACATCAAATATGTCGATTTCCATCGAGTCTTGCAATCAAGACACAACTTTTTAGTGCTCGAAATTTTCAATTGGCGAACAGCTTCTTCAAATGTTTGCTCCCTTTTAGGTGAAGATATCCAATATGAGACACTTTCCCTAACCCTTTCTATGCCTTCTTCAATAAATTTTAAACCATCTTGGACAATCAAATTAACGATATGTGCACAACATCTCATTGTAATAAAGATCCATTCAACAAAAGTGAACTCATGCTAAGAATGTCCAACAGATGTTTAATGATTCCATCATTAGTAGAACTATTGTCTAATGTCACTGTGGATAATTTTCTATCGATATTCCAATCTAACATGCAAATGGATAAGGCATCAACAAGAGCTTTTGATGTGTGAGAAGAAGGCACATGGATAAACCTATAAATACAGCTTGTCTCATTACAATTATAATTTGTTGATAATAATCATAATATAGAAACATGTAAAAATTTGTAATATGTAGACAAGTGTAAACATAATTTGGTATAACAAAAAGAGAGAAAATACCTCATAACCAAACTTTGCAAAGTCCAGTTGTCGTCAATGAAGTGAGCTGTAACTACCATGAATCCTTTTTTTTGGTTGCTTGAAATCCACAATTCAGTAGTTAATGCTATTCTACCTGGGCTCTGTTCCAATAACATCATAGTTTTGGAATTTTTTTGATAAAAAAATTTGAGAATGTCATTTTTAACGGTGTTTCGTGAAGGAACCTTGAATAAAGGTTGAAGACCACATAAATATTTTCTAAATCCAAAATGGTCCACAATAGAAAGGGGGTACTCATGTAAGGCAATCATAGTAGCAAGATCATATTTTGATGCCTCTTGATCAAAGTGGTAATTACCAATTGCCACTTTGGAATCCAACTTCTTCTGTTCATTTGCCAAGATAAGTTGTTTTATGTCACTATGAGGTCGTCGTTTACAAGTTTTAATGTGATCGAGCAAATGTTTTGTCCCATTTCTACTTTCTCCTCCAAGTTTATTACCATAATGAATACACTCAGCCTTTTGCACACCTTTAACATTGATTAATTTAAAATAATCCCAAGCTTTAGATCTCTTTCTCTTACCTCCAGTTCCAATGACCATAACTTCAGTAGAATCAGAAGGATTTGAGACATCAAGATTAATTGAAGAATGATTGCTATCGGCTGCTGATTCAGTAGCTGTTGGTCTTGGTGTTTGAGAGCTCTCGGGATTAGTATCTTCCGCTGCCATATTAAGACCGCTACAAAAATGAAACAAAATTTTCAGTTAAACAAAATGAACATATGTGATTAATTGTACATGTGACATGTCTGAGTTTTTTTTTTTGGGAGAGAAAAAAGATTAAAAACATAATCAAATATATACTCTCTCAAATTAATTATATTCTCTCCGTTTTATATATATATATATATATATATATATATATATATATATATATATATATATATATATAAAATATATATATATTTGTCCGCGGATAATGGATCCATGACTTTTTTACATCTTCTAGAAACAAAGCCCAGATGAGCATAAGTGCCAAAGCCAGTGAATTCTTTTTTTCTTTTCACAAAATGATGGGTACTAGGAAATAGCCTTAGAAGAAACTGTTAAACTGGTCTGTGAGAGAACCCTTCAGGTTGGAGTACAATATATATATATATATATATATATATATATATATATATATATATATATATATATATTGCACATGAATAGCAAAAAATAGAAAAGTTTATAATCAAAGAGAAAACACAAGTAAATTAAACAAACATACCAATATGTTGAGTTGACATGTTCAGCTTATGGCTGTGACCTACGAATTATAAACTTCGTTGAAGAATGACCATGCAATTAATTCAAATAACATGCACTAGTACCACCCGACGCCAAATCCTATTTATAGTTTAATTATAAATTTTTTTTTACTGAACTCGGAAGAAAAGAAGCACTCGAAAATTGGAACTTTACTGTAAAGTAAAAAAATTACTAAAAATTTGATTAGTAGGGAGTTACTACACTATGAAGAATGCATAAAAAAATTAATAATATAGATGGTAGCATGGTGGCGAGGAGGGGACTTGGAGATAAAAAATTAGAGAGAGGGAGAGAGAGAGAGAGAGGGATACCTGTAGCTAGCTATAGGTGAACGTGGGGAGGGGGGAGGGGGGCGGCCGTCGGGATTCGAAAATTAGAAGAAGTCACCCGCTGAACAGAATAGTAAGAGAGAGAAACCCTAAAAAAATATTATAGATAGTGGGCTATGAGTGGCTGAGCCTATGAACTATATATTATAAGCTGCATTGGCCATTGATGTTGTTTATACGCAATGATACAGACTCTAAGCTGCATGGAACCCACTATAGTCTATACATAGTGCTATATATTATAAGCACTTAAAATATATAGTTCATAGGACTATATATTATAGTATATAGTGATGGAACTGGGGATTCCCAGGACCCTTCCTTTGGTGTGCGTATTGATCGATAGAAAGTTAAACAGATCAAATACGTGTTCTAACCCTTCATAGGCGGAAACTAGGGGTCACGAATTATACCTGCGGCGGAAAGGAGACAAGTAATTCTTGGCAATCTCGAGCGGACGACCCCAAGATCTTCTGCACGTATTCTTTCGTCGAGTTGGACGTCGTGTAGGCGACGATCTCCCAACCTTTTCTTTTCCTTGGCAGCACTCTCTTTCTCTCCTTATGTGAATCACGAATTTAGAGAAAATTTTAAATTTCTAATCAGTCATCTGGCGGCCAGAGAATAGAGGATATATATAGGCTACGGCAGGGACCATAAGAAGAAATTAGGGTTAGGCCTCCTAAGGGATCTGGATATCCCGTATTCAGCCCGAACACACAATCCAGGCCCATTAACAATAGCTCGGTCCACTAATGAGCTATTGTTGCACTACCTTCCTAATCCCAAATTATGTTTGTGGGCTCCTTTTATTATATGCTCATTTGGCTCCCCATGTTAAGGTATCGTATGTCCGTCGATCAAATTAAGTTACTGACAACTATATTGATTCGACATCTTTTATCCTTTAGTACCGCTCAACTTTAATTGTCATGTCGGATATAATCCACCTGCAGGGTTTACATGACAATCCTTATGAGATCCTTAAGAGGACATCATCAACCCGATGTATCGGGATATGGATTCCATTTATAATCAACAGCCCATCATACATACAATGTTATTACCCAATTCATAGAGGTTGTTGATCCATAATGAATCTCACTCTTTTATGAGTCAAAGTAATGCATATTGCATATACATGTCCATTATTATATCCGGATTAAGAGTACAAGCATCCATAATAACAGAGGTGTTTGTTCTCTTATGTAGTCAGTACAAAGAGAACAACCTCAAGTGGTCCTGTTCAATATACACAAAGTGTACTAGTGTAAACCTATAGTCAAGATAGACTAATACCAGATTACACTACAACCTTTCCAATAGATTGTCCAAGTCCATCTAGGTTGTGAACTATTTATATACTCCATAGGAAACTGATAATATGATCTTCTGTGTGACACCACACACCATATTATCTACAATATAGAATATCAGACATTTGCATTAACACTTGCAATAAATACAATATGCAAACATTTGCCCATATGATTCTTATTCAAAATTTAAGAAAATAAGGTTACTACAAAAGTGATGCTTTTAGTATATAACCCTAACAATCTCCCAATTATACTCAAAGCATTGCTTTTCAGTATACTGTTACAAATCTCCCACTTATACTTAAAGCCATGCTGCTACACATCTGACTTCCATTCCCTCAACATGACTGTCAAAAGCCTTAGCTGGTAAGCTCTTTGTAAAGGGATCAGCTAGGTTGTCGGCTGATGCTATCTTGATCACAGTAACTTTTCCTTTCTTTACGAAATCTCGTATCAGGTGGTACTTGCGCTCAATATGTTTGCCTGTCTTATGGGCTCGTGGTTCCTTCGAGTTTGCAACTGCACCACTATTATCACAATAAAGTGTAATAGACTTAGGCAAACTAGGTACCACATCCAAGTCCAACAGAAAGTTTCTGAGCCAAACCGCTTCTTTGGCTGCCTCAGAGGCTGCCACATACTCGGCTTCCATGGTGGAATCAGCAATACATTTTTGCTTGATACTCCTCCACACAATGGCTCCACCTCCCAAAGTAAACACATAACCTGAGGTAGATTTCCTGGAATCCCTATCTGACTGAAAATCTGAGTCTGTATACCCCAAGGGAATTAAACTATCTACCTGGTAAACTAGCATATACTCTTTAGTCCTTTTCAGGTACTTCAAAATATGCTTTACGGAAGTCCAGTGCTCTTGTCATTGGTTAGACTGATATCTGCTGAGCATGCCTACGACGAAGTAGATGTCTGGTCTCGTACATAGCATTGCATACATTAAGCTTCCTACTGCTGAAGCATAAGGAACTGCCTTCATGTTCTCTATCTCTTTAGGTGTCCTCGGACACTGCTCCTTTGATAGAGCAATTCCATGTCTAAAAGGTAAGAAACCTTTCTTAGAATTTTGCATACTAAAACGAGTTAGTACAGTATCGATATAGGAAGCTTGGGATAAGCCCAACATCCTTTTCTTGCAATTTCGTAGAACTTTGATCCCAAGGATGTGACCTACTTCTCCCAAGTCTTTCATATCAAACTGTTTGGATAACCATACCATTACATCAGATAATACCTTCACATTATTTCCAATGAGCAAGATGTCATCCACATAAAGTACTAGGAACACCACCACGTTTCCGTCACACTTTCTGTATACACATGATTCATCCTGACATTGATCAAATCTATAGGATTTTATCACCTGATCAAAACAGATGTTCCAAGATCTGGAAGCTTGCTTAAGTCCATAAATGGACTTTTTGAGCTTACAAACAAGATGCTCCTGGCCCTTTTCAATGAACCCGTCTGGTTGCTTCATATAGATGTCTTCCTCAAGACTTCCATTAAGGAAAGCTGTCTTAACATCCATTTGCCAAATCTCATAATTGAGATGAGCTGCAATAGATAAAAGAATCCGAATAGACTTAAGCTTGGCTACAGGAGAAAAGGTTTCCTCATAATCAATACCCTCTCTTTAAGTAAAACCTTTTGGTACAAGCCGAGCTTTAAAGGTTTCAACCTTACCGTCTGATCCTCTTTTTTTCTTATAGACCCACTTGCATCCAATGGCTTTTACACCAACGGGTGGTTCTACAAGCTCCCAGACCTGATTAGAATCGATAGATTCGATTTCAGATATCATTGCTTTTTGCCAAGACCATGCATCTTTATCTTGGAGTGCTTCATTGTAGGTACAGGGATCATAATCTTGTTCCTCAGGGACGAAGTCTGACGACTCTTCCAAGAACATATATCTATCAGGTTGTATCACAACCCTCCCACTACGACGAGGCACTATCGGTTGTGGTGTAACATTTATAACACGTTGTGCAGTTATTTGTGGTTCATCCTCTTGTACTGTTGGTACTGATGTACTTGGTATCTCACATCTCAGTTCTTCTAGAACAACTCTACTTGTGGGTTTATGGTTCATCACATAGTCTTCCTCTAAGAATCGGGCATTGGTGCTAACAATGACCTTCTGATCCTTAGGACTATAAAATAAACCTCCTTTTGTTCCTCTTGGATAGCCTACAAACAAGTGTACTTCTATACGAGATTCCAACTTATCTGCTTTCCTATTTAGCACATGTGCTGGACTACCCCAAATGCGAATATGTTTCAGACTAGGCTTACGCCCAATCCACAGCTCTGTGGGAGTAAGAGGTACTGACTTAGAAGGAACCAAGTTCAAAATATAAGCTACAGTCTCTAAGGCATATCCCCAAAACGAATCTAGCAAATCCGAATAACTCATCATTGATCTAACCATCTCCATAAGAGTTCTATTCCTTCTTTCGGCTACACCATTCTGTTGGGGCGTTCCAGGTGCAGTCAATTGGGATGCAATCCCAGCCTCTGATAAATAATTCCTAAACTCTCCAAAGAGGTACTCGCCACCACGATCTGATCGTAATGACTTGATATATTTTTTATGATGTTTCTCCGTTTCAGCCTTGTACTCTTTGAATTTCTCAAAGCACTCAGACTTACGGCGCATCAAATAAATGTATCCATACCTTGAATAATCGTCAATAAAAGTGACAAAATATTCAAAGCCACCTCAAGCTTGGATAGTCATGGGTCCACACAAATCAGAATGAACCAATTCCAACACATCTTTGGCCCTATACCCTTTTGCCGTAAAAGGCCTTTTGGTCATTTTATCTTCCAAGCAGGATTCACAGACTGGTAGTGCCTCCACTTCCAATGAACTCAAAGGTTCATCTTCAACCAGTCTTTGAATCCTTCTTAGGTTAATAGGATTAATAACATACAAATTATCAACCAATGCACCAGAACAGATAAAATGTTTATTCTTTCTAATAACAATATTGTCATTAAAATAAACTGAATATCCATCCTTAACTAACATAGAAACAGAAACTAAATTCTTTCTAAGTGAAGGTGCATAAAGACAATCTCTCAATGTCAAAGACTTATTTCTACCAAAAGATAAAGTAACATCTCCTAATACAACGATCGATACTTTTGTAGCATCACCCATAAATAAGCATATCTCTCCATCACTGAGCCGTCTGGTTTCCTGGAACCCCTGTAATGTATTACAGACATGATTAGTGGCTCCTATATCTACACACCAGGTGCCGATAGATAACACCGCTAAACATATTTCAACTACTAGTAAATGAGATATACCTTCTTTGTTCCCTTGTTTGTGAAGTGGACAATCTGTCTTCCAATGTCCTGACCCTTTGCACTTGAAACATTTGCCTTTCGGCTTTTTCACCGCGCCTTGAGGTCCCATGCCCTTCTTCGCTAAGTTTGCCTATTTCTGAATGTTATTCTTCTTCTTACCGCCTTTTGGCTTAGAAGTAGAAGCCTTTTCAGAAACAAAAACATGACCACTCTGCCTAAAGAGAGATTCAGCATCCTGTAGCTCTTTTGGAAGTTCTGCCAAACTATACAACCTTTTGTTCATATTGTAATTAAGGCAGAAATTATCAAAACTTTTAGGCAGAGTCCCGAGAATGATATCGACCTTGGTTTCCCCATCGATTTTAGCTCCAAGGATCTCCATCTCATTCAGATGACCCTTCATCTTGAGAACATGATCCCTTACTGGTGTGTCCTCAGCCATTTTTGTATTCATCAAATATTTCATAGCAAACTGCCTAGCTGCTCTACTTTGATGTCCGAAGAGTTCCTTGAGGTTATACATCATGTCATAAGCTGTGGCCATGGCCTGATGTTGATGTTGCAGTACATTTGACATAGATGCCAGAATGTAACACCGCGCCATCTCATCTGCCTTTTTTTTACTTCTTATAAGCCTCTTTGACCTCTTCATCAGAGTTAACATCAGGCTTAGGTGGGCATTCCTCAACAAGTACATATTTGTACTCCTCAGTAGTCAGAACAATGTCCAAATTATGTTTCCAGTCAATATAATTAGGTCCAGTAAGTTTATTTTCTTTAAGAATCACCATAAGTGGACTGAAAGAACCCATTTTTGAAATCCTGAGAATCACATAAATAAAATTATGTAGGGCAAAAAAAAACTTTTTGAATTAACTAAATATTGATTCCCTCAAAACAATAATAAGAAATTCACCAACACCTTGAACACCATGAATTTAGCATGCCACGATAGTGTGGACGTATACAAATTCAACTTTGTTCAAGTAGATTTTTCTTATTAATTTTACTATCATGTCAATATAACTTTATAACAAATAAAATTAATATGCTGGTCTTTCTCTGGTCATACAAATAATAGCAGTGACTCCGATGGGGAGGATACCATTATTTGTATCTAAGTGTATACCATTACTTAATACTAAGTCCATTACCTTGTAATGAGTTCCTTCAGATGGAGAAGTGAACACATACTAGGTAACTTTCTACAATTATTCCTAAGGAAGTTTGTACTGGTGATCCATAATTATACTCATCCGATATGGAGGAAAGCACTAAAGCCAACACGCAAGTATAATTACATCACCTACAAACCAGTATTGGAGACCATAGGATTTATACTAAATAAAAATCCTCTCTCACTTAGTTATTTAACAATGAGGGTTTTTCTAAAAGTTGATATTATGTCCATGTTGTCCATTATTAATGTAGGCTCGGTTTTTTAAAAAAACAACCACACAATAATAAACATGCATAATTAGAAAAAGCAAAATGACAAAAATAAGAAAAAATATCCAACTATTATGGTCATCTTTGCTGCTCCGTCCTCAATTATCCGAATCTAAAATCTGACGCTGCACAGATCTATACGGGGTTCGACGTGCTCGGTCAGGTCGCGGGGTTCGGGGCAGCGTCCCGAATTTTTTTTTTAAGGTTTTGGCTGTCGATTCCTTCGTCGAAAATCATCTGTCGGCCTCTGGATTGCTCAAAACCAGCATCTCGTTCGGCGTCAGAAACAGCCACCACCGCTAATACTATTGATAAAAAATAATTAAAATTACGTCAATCCTATGTCTCCCGAAGGAGTTCACACATAATCTAGATTGAAAAATTAAATTAATAAGCACGATCAACCCTCGTGATTTTAATTACATCTACAGCAACAACAATATCCAAGACATGTCCGTGGTTTAAACAACACAATCAAAAAACATGCATTGGACCATAATAGTTGGATCTAAGATGCCTGCAAAACCGAATTAGAACAGATCTACATCTACCGACTATTACATAGCGCAAGTTTTATTGGACAACATGGATGTATCAATCAATACGTAGATCCAAAGTGGCTCTGATACCAATTGATGGAACTGGGGATTCCCAGGACCCTTCCTTTGGTGTGCGTATTGAACGATAGAAAGTTAAACAGATCAAATACGTGTTCTAACCCTTCATAGGCGGAAACTAGGGTTCACGAATTATACCTGCGGCGGAAAGGAGACAAGTAATTCCGGGCAATCTCGAGCGGACGACCCCCAGATCTTCTACACGTATTCCTTCCTCGAGTTGGACGTCGTATGGGCGACGATCTCCCAACCTTTTCGTCTCCTTGGCAGCACTCTCTTTCTCTCCTTACGTGAATCACGAATTTAGAGAAAATTTCAGATTTCTAATCAGTCATCTGGCGGGCAGAGAATAGAGGATATATATAGGCTACGGCAGGGACCATGAGGAGAAATTAGGATTAGGCCCCCTAAGGGATCTGGATATCCCGTATTCAGCCCGAACACACAATCCAGGCCCAAATTATGAGCTATTGTTGCACTACCTCCCTAATCCCAAATTATATTTGTGGGCTCCTTTTATTATATGCTCGTTTGGCTCCCCATGTTAAGATATCGTATGTCCGTCGATCAAATTAAGTTACTGACAACTATATTGATTCGACATCTTTTATCCTTTAGTACTGCTCAACTTTATTTGTCATGTCGGATATAATCCACCTGCACGGTTTACATGGCAATCCTTATGAGCTTCTTAAGAGGACATCATCAACCCGATGTATCGGGACATGGATTCCATTTATAATCAATAGCCCATCATACATACAATGTTATTACCCAATTCATAGAGGTTGTTGATCCATAATGAATCTCACTCTTTTATGAGTCAAAGTAATGCACATTACAAATACATGTCTATTATTATATCCGGATTAAGAGTACAAGCATCCATAATAACAGAGGTGTTTGTTCTCTTATGTAGTCAGTACAAAGAGAACAACCTCAAGTGGTCCTGTTCAATACACACAAAGTGTACTAGTGTAAACCTATAGTCAAGATAGACTAATACCAGATTATACTACAACCTTTCCAATAGATTGTCCAAGTCCATCTAGGTTGTGAACTATTTATATACTCCATTGGAAACTGATAATATGATCTTCTGTGTGACACCACACACCATATTATCTACAATATAGAATATCAGACATTTGCATAACACTTGCAATAAATACAATATGTAAACATTTGCCCATATGATTCTCATTCAAAATTTAAGGAAATAAGGTTACTACAAAAGTGATGCTTTTAGTATATAACCCTAACATATAGTTCATAAGGACTCTAAGCACTTAAAACAAATTTGCAGCACTATATATTATAAGCTGCATAGAACCCATTATATATTACAAATTTTTGTAATATTTTTAGTAATATTTAGTGGGCCATTGAACCCAATAAATAATTGATGTTGATTATAACTGCATCCGCCGACATGTATAAATTATAAAGTGGCAAATTTGTATTTTTAAAAGATATTGATGTCTAAATAATTTCATGTATAGTAATTAATCGGGGTCGGGGATATATTGGGGCGGGGAGTACAATACCCATACACATCCCCAAAACGACCAGGGATTTTTTTTAATCCCCATCCCCGTCTCCGTCCCTATTTTCAAATCCCCAATCCCGGCCCCGTCGGAAAAAAAAATTCGGGTCCCCATCGGGTTTGGAGAAAATTGCCATCCCTAGTTGTAACTTGGTTATCTGAATAGTCCCATGGTTATCTTATCGTATATTATCATGATTTTTTGATTTCCAGTCTTTTATTTTATAATTATTTTTTGTGCTAATTTTTGGTTTTAGCTCTTATGTGAAGCCTCCTTTGTGGCACTTGCTTTTTTTAGGATCTGACCCAGCTGGTTGTATATAACCAGATACTGGAGCGGCTCCAGAGGATCTTCCTACCTTCCATCTAGATGGTGACCACCAGGCATAACCCTGGCAAGGAGTGAGTTTTATTTTGCTCTCCACTCTATTGTAAAAATATTCTTTTGAGGCGTTCAGCCGACGAGCACGTGTTAGCTCGATTGCACTTTACTTACTGTCTACCTATGGGCTGTAGCATGATAAACAAATCCTAGGGTTGATCATGTATGACTGAAACTCTTGCTAGTCTTCACATGGTGGATGACTAGCTTCTTGATCATTCAAATATGTAATGTATGGGATGCCTTACTATTGTATATTTGATGCTCTGACATCTTATAACTGTTATTACTTGCTTGAGATTGAGATAATAGGCTTGTTCATAACCATAAGAGACTGATGGCTTGTAGTTAAACCCTCATGTATCTAGACAGCTGTGACCGTATAGCGAGGTGGATTGCACTTCAATATAAGTAGCTGGCTATGTCCGCCCCCGCTCTCCAGTATTCTTTTTCTGGGGCGTTACATGGTTTAAGTGGTAGCCCACGCAGGTCTTATAAATCAAGATATGTGAGGGTTTACCGAATATATGTCTCAATCAGCACTCGCCCTTGATCTCTGCTCGTATCCTCTAAATTTCTAAAATCTTGACCTGATCACATGCTTGTATCTTTGATCTGTCCTGGTCCTTCCTTATTATTCCTTGTGTCATTTTCTTCAGCGACAGTGTTCCTGGTCCTGCCAATCAGCCAGAAGGAGCTCAACGAGTACTCCCGCAACAAGAGGATCAAGCTCAGCACTCAGGAGCAGCTTTCCGAGTCATGCTTTCCGGAGATCCAGAACCCCTAGTACAGCCAACCCAGCCTACGAGGCAGGATGATAGAGTTTTGGTTAGACTCATCATGGACTTGCTTGAATCATAGGATCGTCGAGGTGATGCATTGCACCAGACAGTACAAGATGCCTTGAACAGAGGTGGTCATCAAGGTAACAATGCGGCCAACAGCTTCAAGCATTTGAACCCTCCCTTCTTCGATGGTAGCGAAGATGCTATAGCCGCAGATGCTCGGTTGCAGGATACTGAGTTTATTCTAGAAGCAGCCAGGACCCCAGAAGACGAGAAGGTGGCCGTGGTGCGCCTACAGTTATTGGATCTAACCCACAACTGGTGGACGGCACAGGCCGTTGGATTAAGGTCACCTATTGCATGGATAGTATTCCATGAGAGATTCCAGACCAAGTATTTTAATATTGTAGCTTGGTACGATCTACAGACGAGGTTCACCAATTTGAAGTAGAAGGGCAGGACGGTCGATGGATATACGACCGAGTTCTCCAGGCTTAGTCGGTTTGCTCCTACCTTGGTGGCGATCGAGTTCGATAGAGCTCAGCGGTTCCAGCAAGGACTGTACCTGGAGATTTTGCTGGCGGTAGAGCAGTTCGAGCATCAGACTTTTGATACAGTATTTAGAGCAGCTAGGAGGCATGAGTAAACCTTCCAGAGGATTGTGGACCGGGCCGAAAGTCGAAAGCGGTCTCACGGCCAGATGATCCAGTCTTCAGCACCAGCCCTGACAGCCAGGGCTTTGACCATTGGAGCTCCGAGGTGGGCGGCTTCTGTTGCATCAATTTAGCATTCGACCCCGGTATTTTCCTAGCAGCAGCAGAAGCAGTCTTCCGCAATGGGTTGCACTCATTATGGGAAGTCAGGGCACGTGGTGTCAGAATATCGCAGAGCACAGGGTTTGTGCTTGGTTTGTAGGGTACCGGACCATAGTGTTCGGAACTGCCCGAATAGGGGGAGTTCCTCTTCATCAACCTTTTCTAGCCCCTCGGTTAGGGAGCCAGCCCCAGTTCTAGTTCAGCAGCAGCAACAGCAGTACCCATTTCCGATGCCCTTGCCGCCTCAGGCCCAATGTTTCAGCAGCATAACCTCCAGCAGTATGCACAAATCCAAGCTCAGAGCCAGAATCGCCAGGGAGGTTTCCAGCAGAGGGGACCAGCACCCAGAGGATATGGTCAAGTGATGGCTTTGACCGTGGAGGAGGAGTTAGCATCAGGTGAGGTAGTGGCAGGTACTATTCTCGTTAACTCCTTCTTAGTATCAGCATTGTTTGATTCTGGTGTATCACATTCATTTATGTCTGCATGATTCGCGACACGAATAGGGCTGGAGCTCGAGTCATTATCAGTAAGGCTCAATATACTTAATGGTAACGGACTTGTGGGAGTAGATAGAATGTTTTCCTTGTGTCGGATCGTAGTTAGCGATAGAGAGTTCCCCGCTAGGTTGATAGAATTTTCGATGGCCGATTATGTTGTAGTCTTAGGGATGGATTGGTTGAGGGACCAGTATGCTAGAATAGATTTCTATATCGGTAAGATTATTTTTAGTATTCGTGGTGAGCCAGAGTTTTTCATTTTTCGAGGCAGAATAGAGCCTTCTCCGCCAGCATTTCGGATGGCAGTTGCAGCGGCAGTCCAATTTCCCAAAATTGTAGAAGAGTTTCCTGATGTCTTACCCGAAGAGCTTCCAGGTTTGCCACCAGTGAGAGAGAGATCGATTTCACCATAGACTTGATCCTCGGGTCAGCCCCAGTGTCAGAGAGAGTCTACCGGATGGTGCCGTCAGAGTTGGAGATCTTGTACAAGATGATTGAAGAACTCAGGACCAAGGGATTCATCCGTGCTAGTCGATCACCTTGGGGAGCCTCGATGCTTCTTGTGAAAAAGAAGGATGGTACGTCCAGATTATGTGTTGACTATCGTACCTTGAACTCGATAACAATCAAGAACAAATACCCTCTCCCGAGGATAGATGACTTGTTTGATCAACTCAAATGGGCGTCCATATTTTTGAACATTGACTTACGGTCAGGATACCATCAGATCAGAGTTAGAGAGCAGGACATCCCGAAGATGGCTTTCAGATCTAGGTATGGGCATTGGGAGTTCCTTGTGCTATTTGGAGCAACCAATGGCCCGGCTGTTTTTATGGACCTCATGAATCATATCTTCATGCCTTATTTGGATCAGTTCATGATTGTGTTCATAGACGACATCCTGGTCTACAGTAAGAGTGAAGCAGAGCATGAGGAGCATCTCAAAGTTGTCCTCCAGATTTTCAGAGAGCACCAGTTGTACTCGAAGTTCAGTAAATACGAGTTCTGGCTCGATCGCATATCATACTTGGGTCATATCATCACCAGAAAAGGAGTAAAAGTGGATCCCCAGATGATAATGGCCATTGAGGCATGGCCAATACCCAGTACCATTGTAAATGTTTGCAGTTTTCTTGGCTTGGCCAGCTATTACCGGCGATTTGTTTTGAACTTTGCACGAATTTAAGCACCTATGACCCAGTTGACCTGCAAGGACGTACAGTTTGCTTGGACCACAGAATGTCAGAAATCTTTTGAGAAGTTGAAGCGAGCCTTGATGACGGTACCCATTCTCACGCTTCCAGATGGGACCGAGGGATTCTCAGTACATTGTGATGCTTCAGGCAGAGGTTTGGGATGTGTTTTGATGCAGCATGGAAAGGTAATAGCTTATGTATTACATTAACTTCGTGATCATGAGAGAAATTACCCGACCGACCACTTGGAACTGGCAGCAGTAGTATTTGCACCTAAGCTTTGGAGACACTACTGTTTGCCATTAAAATTGTTTGATAAAAACTTTAACACAAATAGAACAGTGTTACAATATAGGACTTAGATGTAGTCCTAGGAGTACACTTTTGTTTAATTTGGGTACTTAGTGCCAATGGAGTGAGTGGTAATGCGTTGACTCCGTTGACGGGCTGACGACGGTTATCGGTTCTCTGAAGGTGTAGATTGTTCTGGGTGCTGGAGCTTGCCGAGAGGAGGAAGACGTTGAGTGTCTATCTCTGCCTCTCTGGTGATTCTCTGTATGTTTGCTGTGGATTCTGTACATTGTCCGTATGTGTGTCTGGAAGAAGGAAATGATCCCTCTATTTATAGCTGGGCAGGTTGGCTGCTCATGCGCGCATATGTAGGATGCGTCGGTACGTAGGGACGCCACGTAGAGATTGTTGATGGAGGCGCATGGATGATGCGCCCTACTCAAGGGGTTGAATTCTTCATACTGCTGTTGTGAGCCGACACATAGCAGAGGAGAAGATCTTTCTGTTGCTGAAATCTTGGATGAGTTGAGTTAAAGGACACGTGTCGTCGACTCATGGCTCGGAGATCTCGGATCTGATGGGGGGATGATTTGGTGGGATACGCCTTGGATTGGGCGCATGATGAGATTTTGGCTCGTGACCTTTAGGAGTCACGAACCGTTCTGGGCGCATGGCTTTTGAGGCGCATGCGAGCGACTTTTCTTCTGTCTTTCGGGATCAGAGATCAGTCTGGGGTGCATGGCTTTTGAGGCGCATGCAAAGCTTCAACAGGAGACTCTTCTTTTGTCTTTAGGGATCAATGAAGGGTCTAAGGCACATGGCTTTTGAGGCGCATACGGATGGTTGGGTGGCCACGTGGCAGTAGCCGTCGGGGTAAAGTCATGATGATGCTGACGTTGTGGACGCTTTATTTTCTGTAAAAGCTGTCAACCGTTCAGACTTGGGGAGGCGTGCTGCCAACTCTGTCAGTTCAGCATTTAATGTTGGTGACATTCGATGGACAACTGAGTGGGTGCGTTGGTTGACGTTCCACTAAGCGTATGGGGACGTATGGGGGCGCATCCTCTGTGATGCGCTCGGTACAGGGCGCATCTGTGGGAGGTACTTGGTGTTTGAAGGGGTGTGATGTGCTGTCCAGCTGGCGCATCCGACACGTCTTTAATGATGTAGCTGTTTCGCTTTTCGAGTGCTTTTAAATAGCCGTTTGGCTGAAGTCGAGGCGTCTGGTTCATCCATTTAATGTGAGTTTATTGCACGGAATTCGGAGAGCCATCCACTTGGCGCGTGGGTTTGATCTGCCCGGCCTATAAATAGTGGCACGGAGAGAAGGTTTGCTTCTCGCTCTCTCACGTACCTCCAATATGAACTTGGGTATTTGGGTGCTTTCTGTTGATGAAGTGTTCCCGAGGGTGAAGATGAGACGCCATGTCGTCGTTGATGCGCTTGAAGGTGACTGTTACATCCAAAAGACGGAGTCGAGGGCTTCTGAGGCAGGCGAAAGGTGTCTGTTGCATCCAAAGATAGGGATGTTAGGGCCTCGTCTCCGTTGTTCCGGAAGAGCCGGAATGGCGGTGCTAGGCTCTTTCTTCCTTCAAAGTGGGTGTCGCCCACTCTGGTTGTGTTGAAAGCTGCTCCTTTAGCCGTATTTCGATTACGGTCTTCCTTGGTCTTTGGAAGCTCTTTCGAAGCCTCCTATGGCTACAGATTTATGGTGCTCTTCTCTTTCTTGGTTCCAGCCAGAGGGTTAAATGCTTTGTTTAGTCGAAGCACTTATCAGGTGAGCCTGGCTGGAAGAGCGGCACATAACTGGGCTGCTGAAGGGATGCACATAACTGAGCTGGATGCACATAACTGAGCTGCTGAGGAGATGGTGGGATGCGCCTGGTTGGAGGCGCATGGTATCTGCTGCGCCTAACTGGCGGCGCATGGTGACTGCTGCGCCTATCTGGAGGCGCATGGTGGCCGCTGGCTGTAGACTTAGGATCTTTCCTTTGTAGAAATTCTCCTTTGTACAACCTTTTCTAGACATGTAATAGACTTTTGTATATAAATAAAAAGTCCTTCTTCAAATGTCTATACTTATTGACTTTGCTGTGAAGTGTTCTGTCCGAGTTCTGGCGCATGTAGTGTCTGGCGCATGGGCTTTCTTGGTTGTGAAATTCCATGCTTCTACAAGACCCCCTTCAAAGTTTTCAAAACTTTTGAATAAGTTTTGGAATACTTTGAACAAGAAGCATGGAGGTCAGGGCGCATGATGGTTGGGCGTATGCCTGTTCGGGCGCATGCTCCTCTCAGTTAATGTATATGTTGATGCCTTGGTAACCGAAAAGATTAATGATGATCTTTTGGTTTTATCTGCTGTTATCTTCACAGGACCCGAGGCGACGGCTGAGATCACTCGTCATCGGTTCACGCGTGCGACCACGGCCTATAAATAGGTGAGAGATGGAGAGAGAGAGAGTTCTTCTTCTCTGTGCCCTTGCCTTATTTAGAGTCTTTCTTCAAAAACCCTAACTTTTTCCTCTTTGAGAACATGGCTCCCAAGACTCCTCGCGGTGGTGCTGGCAAGGGGAAGGAGAAAGCAAAGGAGTTCGTCGACGAGGATGCACATATCATCCTTGCGACTCCAGCCGACGTTCGTCCCGAGGTGTCGGGTGGGTATCGTCTCTTTCACACAAGTTTTGGGCCATACTGTGCCCTAACTCAAAACTGCCAATGCGTATGGACTTCTGTCTTGATAATACGTCGAGGTTTTATCCCGCCGACGTGCATAGGTTTAGGCCTTTATTATGCATCGAGGTTTAATTGCTGAAGCGCATGGGTTTTATTCCCTGATGATGTGTCGAAGCCTTCGCTGACGCGCATGGGCTCACGCCTTGATGATGCGCCGAAGCTCCAATGCTGACGCGTATGGGTTTACGCCCTGATGATGCGCTGAAGCTGACGCGCATGGGTTTATACCCTGATGATGCGTCAATCTATTTGACACCTTTTGTCTTTTTGCCTGACTTCCACTTTTGTTGTGCCAGTGTCGATGACGATCCCTTTGTTCAATGAGGTCCTCTTGGACGCATTTCTTTGCCAAATGGGAGTTGATTTTGATGAGGCGGTGATCAACCCTGCAAAGGATGCTATCTTACAGAACCAACCCCGGGAGAGAATGCTGCAAATCCAGAACCAGTTGCCGCTTTTCCTCCAGAGTATGATGGAGAGTGGTAAACTGAAGTCTGCTGAATCTGAAGATTTGTCTTTCTTAAAACCTGTCTTTCTGTTTGGCGATCGACTAGTCTCTTCTGAAGCGAAGATACTGAAGATCAAAGAAGACTGGTTCTTTTCTGCCAAAGGCATGGTTCTATACATGCGGCAGGTTGACCGCTAGTTGCCGCTGACGGCCTTTTATCGTTTAGCTTCAAAGAGAAGGATGGGTTGGGAACTTACTCCTTCTCAAGGAGGGGCCTTGGGAGGTACCCTTTCGATCGACGCCACCTCGAACCAGCGAGATACTTTGGCTGCTTCACGAGCTGGTTCCTCGTTCAGTTACCGAGCCTTGCGTCCCGGGAGCCTCTACAGTGAAGTCCCAAATGACACGTTTCCCTTCAGTATCCCGTCTTTTGCAAATCGGATGCTGACAGCGAAGGTCATATACCCGACAGGTGGCTTTAGAGTCGAAGGTTGGTGTCACTACATTCCGAGGTGGGACGAGTTGACCACTTGGGTGCTTTCAAGGTTCAAAGTTGAGCTTAAGGAGATCGGGCTGACAGCCGCCATTCGGGCTACGCAGGCAGGCGTGGATCTCAATAAGCCTATGTTCCTTGCGCTCTTAGAATTATTCAATGCCCATACTGGCAGCTTTTTTACTCCGGTGGGAGAGTTGGGGTTGGCTCTCGATGAGATGTACGAAGTGTCTAAGCTTCCTTGGGGCTCGGAGCCGTACGAGGAATATTTCCCGTCAAATGAGGAGATCCAGGTTCTGGAAGATAAGGACCCGGAGATGATGGCTGTATTCAAAGAGGTGACGAGCCACCATTATCTGATGTACCGGAGGGATAAGGGCAAGACCCAGCCTCATGTGACTGCTTGGAGGGACTATGTCTTTAAGCAGGATTTGGCGGATCCTTCGAGGATCCGGTTTGCAACTCCGCAGGGACTGAAGCCCGCGGAGGTGACTTCTGAAATAAGTCGGCTGGACGAGATGACCCTACGTTCGGATGAGAGCGGCAAGGATACATATAGCTGCTTCTGGCACTGTGGGCACCGGATGTCATCTAAGGCAGTGTTGACAGCCTACTTGATGATATGGCTCTGGGATTGCGTGTTTGCAGGTGGATCCGGTGCCGTAGAGAGGGTACATCGGAATCTTATTTTGCCTGCCGTGAAGTTGGCTTTTGGACGACCCTTAGCTCTCCTCCCCGCGATGGTGTGCAACCTGTTGCGCGGTTTGTGGTCTTTTGCTGATGATGTGATCAACAAGAAAGGTAACAATGACAACTTCCCCGGACCGAGCTGCCTTTCCATTATCTTATGGGATGGCTGATTTTGTATCATCCGAACGTGATGAGTCCCGGTCCGGAGGAGGATCATATTGAAGGGGATGCCTTCATCCGTCGCTTCTACAAGTGGAAGTGGTTATACACTGGCGTCTCCGTTTGCAGGAGAGTCTTGTCCTACCTTCAGGGGTGGAAGATTGTCAAGGTTGGCCCGATCTTCAAAGATTTCGAGGCCGACCAAGATTTAGTTAACTCTGGCGAAGATGCGGTCACTTTGCCGAAATAGAGTTTTCGTTGGTTGCAAAGTATCCGGCCTTCTCACCTGGTCTACCGCAACCAGAATAGATGTTATCTGGAGCCATATCTGCCAAGCCGATTTGCTCGTCAATTTGGCTATACCCAGCTGATGTTGCAAAATCCCAGTAGCAGTCTAGGCTTTATCGGGAGTTTGCTGGATGGAGCCCGGGGCTGGCAGTATTATAATGCTGGATGTACTAGCGTTAATTTTACTACACCAATCCGCAACCCTCGGCCGCAGATCCTATATCCGGCCGCCAAGCTGTATTGTATTATGAATGCTGCATCTCCTGGTTATGACAGGGAGACTAGTTTCATCATTGAAACTCAGCTGGAGGCCACGGCGAATATGTTGATGGCAGCCCGATCATATCGTCCACCAGAATTGGCAGGATATCGGGCTGCTGCTACAGCACCAGTGAGAGATCTGTCTGTTGGGAAGAGGCGGGCTGACACAGAAGCTGGTTCTTCTGTACCAAAAAGGTCAAGAAAGACGTCGACTCCAAAGGTTACGGAAGTGCCACTCGTAACGCCAACGGGATCAGTTCCTGCTGAGGTAAGGAGTGCTCCGCAATTCTAATTTATTTTGTCATTGTGGTGACTTATGCTTTTCTTCTTGCAGGGATCGTCGAAGAAGAAGTCCCGTGTTTCAAAATCGGGTGCTAGTAAACCGAAGAAGGTGGCAGGCTCTTCTGATGAGCGTATTCCACCGATGATAATGTCTCCCATGGAGGAGGGTCCCGAAGACGTTCCTGCGGAGGTTTTAGTATCTCCTGTCTTTGAGGTTGCAGCAAATTCCGGGAAGGTACAGTCTGCCGTGGAGGCCTTGGACGTTGAGGGTCCTACGGACTCGAGGCATCCTGATGATGAGGTGGATTGGAGTTCGTCGCCTTCGGATGACGTTGCTCCAGAGCTGCAAGAGTCTGTTCCGGGGGCAACAGATATGGTTGGGACAGAGGAGAGGGTTAATTCCCCTCCTTATCATGATGTGGGGTGGTCGGCTATATCATTGCCGAGTCCTACCCCAGCTTCAACCGTGGAAGTTGAGGTGGCTATCGATCAGGAGGTAGCGACAGATTCTGTCCCTGTAGAGGGACTTGAGAAGGATGAGACCCTTCTGCCGGTCCTGTCTTCCGGGGCAGGCCAGGAGATGAGTGTTGATCTCTCCGTTCTGCCGGGGGAGGTACCGGTCGCTGATAGGACGTTGGGGGTAGAAGAGGTGGCCGTTGACGTTGGTGGTTCCTCCGGGCTTGAGAAAGGCAAGGGTGTGGAACCCTCTGTTACTCCTTCTACTTGGGGTACTATCTCGACGCCTATGCCGACTTCCTCTGTTCCTTCGGCTCCTCGGGCTAGCAGTCCAGCCCCTGTTGATGAAGAGCCTATTGATGCCGAGGTTCAAGCCTCGCAGGTTGAGGTTGGCGGATCTTCTTCCGGTCCGCTAACTGTAGTAGCTCCTCCAACTCCTGCTATGACGCCGCAGGTACTGGCGGACGCAGACGAATATGTGAAATTCCTCGTCGAGGGGGTGTACAAAATGCTGCAGAGGGGTGTATCTGCGGTGATGGATGCCAATAGGAGCTTTGCGACGGCAAGAACTCTAGCAATGCCCTGTATCGAGCTGATCCGCGTTCACCAAGGCCACGACCATATGGTCAAAATTTTGGAGGCTTCGGTGATCGAGCTGGACGAGCGACTTGCGAAACATCAGCGCATCCAGCGAAATGACCTCTCCGTCCTGATAGATGCGGAGAAGGGGAAGTTGATTGCCGAGATCGAGTCTTCCTACCAGGCCACTGTGGGCATTTCGGAGCGCGAGGTGGCTGAGACTGAGGCTGCGGTAGAACAGTTGTCTAAGTCCATGAAGAAGATGATGGAAACGCGAGCTGCGTTGGATGCTAACATCGCAGAGATCAACACCCAGATGCGCCGCCTTGAGGACCAACGGGCCCGACTCCAGTTAGATGCCGAACGTGTCTGGGCTGAACACGTAGCATTCAAGCAGGAGGAAGCGACTTTTACTCAGCGGACTCTTGGCTTGGCTCAGCAGCGACAACTGCTTGATGAGAAGCATGAGAGCGAAACTTCCGCTGAGGCTGTTGAATTGATGCGTCAAGAAGCTGAGCGTCGAGTCCTGGCGACTGTGGAGACCCATACAGCCGACTTAAGATGTCGAGTCAGAGAGCTCTCAGCCTACCCTGGAGAGGTTCAGGGACTGTAGCTTCTTCCTTTTTTATATTCTTTTGCAACCCTTGCTGGAGGATAGTGCAGTTCTGTACTCTTTTTTTTTTAGAAAATAAAGAAGCACACAACCTTTTTTGTGATGTGTTCATTTTTGTTATCATGAACTTGATGATTTGTGTGGACCTATTATCTTTTACGCACCTTGGTTTTTAGGTACAGATAATAAGTTTGAAGGAACCAACATGTTTGCTCAGAGGTGATGTGGACATGGCAATCATTGGGTTCAAAATGATAGAATCTTCCTACTCAGAGGTACTATAGACGTGGTAGGAATGATCCTGGGGGATACGCTGAACAACTCAGAGGTGATGTGGACGTGGAAGTTCTGCGATCAATGTACGACAACGCAGGGGTTGTTTGTACGGGATATTTACTCAGAGGTAATGTGGACGTGGTAAACATGAAGGGTAGCGTCGGCTTACGTAGTGTAAGATTCTGCTTTATAGGGTGTAGAGGAACAACTCAGAGGGGATGTAGACGTGGTTGTCTTTCTACTGAAGGATGCCACGGAACAGCTGGGTTCCGGAAGCGTATGGTTTTGTTGGAAGGGAATTGTTTGTGAATCCTGATGATCGGGTCCATAGATCCCCTTGTGGAAGCACATATTTGAAAGATGTCAAGAGTAGTACTTCTTCAGGAACTTGCCGTTGATGGGCATCATGAACAAGTCCCCATTGGGTTTGGCGAGGCGGTAAGCACCGTTTGAGTATACCGTCTCAATGATGAAAGGTCCTTCCCACTTGGGCTCAAACTTTCCTAGTGTCTTGTGAGTTAACACCATTGGCCTTATGACTGCTAGAACCAGGTCACCAACTTGGAAAGTCCTCTGTTTGACCTTCTTGTTAAAAGCCTGTGATATACGGGCTTGGTAGAGTTCGATGCGTTGTTAAGCCAGGAGATGCTTCTTATCGAGTGCCTCCAGTTCCCGCAGACGACGACGTTGATTGTCCTTTTATGTGAGTTTGTTTGTTATTGCTACACGAAGTGAGGGTATCTGGATCTCGGGAGGCAGTACCGCTTCGCTCCCGTAGACCAGGGAGAATGGTGTGTTGCCTGTTGGGGTCCGTACCGTTGTGCGGTAGGCCCAAAGGCATTCGCCAAGCTTTCGTCCCAGTCGCGTTTGTTGGATGACACTACTTTTTTGAGCAGCCTAACGATAGTCTTGTTCAACGCCTCGGCCAATCCGTTTGCTGTCGGATTGTAGGCGATTGATGCCACGTTTTGAATGCGATTCTTGTCACAGAATCTACTGAAAACATGGCTGATGAACTGAGGACCATTATCGTGGATGATCCTCCGGAGTACTCCGAAGCGGTATATAACGTGGTGTTTGATAAAGCTGACCACCCTGGAGCTCTTTACTTCCGCCAATAGGACTGTCTCTGCCCATTTGAAGAAGTAATCGGTGATGGCCAGGATGAAGCGGTGTCCTCTTGATGAAGGAGGGGTGATTGGTCCCACAATGTCCATGCCCCAGGCTTCAAAGGGCCAGGAGGCGACTGTAGGATGTAGTGGTTCAGACGGTGTATGTATGAAGTCTGCATGTAGTTGGCATGCGTGACACTTCTTAGCATATTCAACAGCGTCAGCGGCCATGGTTGGCCAGTAGTAGCCTATACGTCGTAGTCGATCCTGCAACTTAGGACCGGGTTGATGAGCTTCGCAAGTTCCGTCATGAGCTTCTCAAAGAGCTTTGGCTGCTTCTTCGTTGGACAGGCATCGAAGGAGGAGTCCATCGAAGGAGCGTCGGTACAGCATTTTGGTAGCTGTATCGTAATAGAATCGAAGAGAGCATCTCCTGACTGAGACGGCTTCCTTCGGGTCCTCTGGAAGGATTCCGTAGACAGCGAAGTCGATGAACGGGAACCTCCAGTCTCGGATATTAACGCCAGTGTTCGTCGGCATGGCGTGAGCCACTCGCAAGCATAGGTTATTTCTAGGACAAACCAAGTCTCAGCCAGTAACCGTAACATAGTGTTGAGTCCCAAAGGGCGCTGCCAATGAGGCCGCGAGGCCAGCCAGAGCGTCGGCCTCCAAGTTTTGTAGACGGGGTACATGTTCGATGAAGAACCCAGTGAAGGTTGAGATGATATTCAATACAACTTCGTGGTAAGGGATCAGATCTTCATGGAGAACCTCGTATTGCCCCCGAATCTGGTTCACGACGAGTTTTGAGTCACCGCAGGCTTCCAGATGGTCCACCCCCAGCTGTTGTGCGAGTTGGAGTCCCATGATGAGTGCGTTGTACTCGGCAACATTGTTGGAGCACGGCTCCGAAAGGGAGTAAGCATGTTGGATGACCAACTGATCGTGGGGAGACTAAGACTACCCCCACTCCTGCGATGATTTGGCCTTTGGGGCCTGTTCTTGAAGCGCCATCGAAAAACATCTGCCAAACGGAGCTTCCTTCGGTGACGTTGGATTCTTGGACCTCATCCGGGATGTCTTCATAAAGTTTTGAGGATTCTGGGATGGGGTGTGCAGCTAAAAAGTCAGCCAGAGCTTGACCTTTAACAGCTTTTTGCGGGACAAACACCATATTATACGGTGTTATCAAGATCGCCCATGTGGCTAGCCGGGAGTTCAATGATCCTGGCTTTGTCATGAGGACTCTGAGCGGATTGACTCGGGAAATGACATGAATTGTGTGGCCCGAGACATAATGACGAGTCTTCTGGATGGCAAACACCAAAGCCAAGCACTCCTTTTCAACGGGGTTGTTCCGGTGTTCGGCTCCGATGAGCGTTCGACTGAGGTAGTAGATTGCTTGCTCATAGCCTGTATCGCTGTTTTGAGCCAGCAGAGCGCCAAGGGAATGATCCATGGCCCGGACGTAGAGGAGAAATGGTTTGCCGGCGACAGGTGCCACCAGGACTGGTGGGCTCGTCAAGTAGGCTTTGATGTCGTCAAAAGCCTTTTAGCACTCCTCTGTCCAGACATAAGAGACTCCCTTCTTCATGAGCTGAGTAAAGGGTTGACATTTACCAGAGAGGTTTGCTATGAACCTCCAGATGTATGCCAGACGTCCCTGTAAGCCCCGAAGTTCTCGAAGATTCTTCGGAGGGTCCATGTTGAGGATGGCTTTGGTATTCTTGGGATCAACATGAATGCCTTTCGTCGTGATGACAAAGCCCAAGAATTTGCCGCTAGAAACCCCCAGGAAGGATTTAGCGGGGTTCATTTTGAGTTGATGTGCCCGCATGAGATCGAAGACTGTCTTCAGATCCTGTAGGTGATCTCCTTTGAGGCGGCTCTTGACTGCGATGTCGTCAACATAGCATTCGACTGTCTTGCGAAGATGTTGACGGAAGATGGTGCTCATAGCTCGTTGGTATGTTGCACCGGCGTTCTTCAAGCCAAAAGGCATTACTGTGTAGCAGAAAACACCCTTCGGAGTCCTCAATGACGTGTGTTTTGCGTCATCGGGGAACATCTTGATTTGATTGTAGCCTGAATACCCGTCCATGAAGGACATGTGTTCAAAGCCACATATGTTGTCGATTATCACATCGATGATTGGAAGCGGGAATTCGTCCTTCAGGCAAGCAGAGTTGAGGTCCCTGAAGTCGATACAGACTCGTATCTTCCCATTCTTCTTGGTGACAGGTACGACGTTGGCTACCCAATCTGGGTGCTGTTCCTCACGGATGAAGCCGCTGGTCAAGAGTTTGTCCACCTTCTGATCGATGGCATTCATAATATCCGGACGAAAATGTCACTATTGTTGTTTGATAGGTTTGGCATCAGGTAAGATGTTCAACCTATGCATTACGATCTGTGGATCGAGTCCCGGTATGTCTTCGTAGCTCCAGGCAAAGACGTTGATATACTCTTTAGCCAGCTGGATTAGAGACTCTCGATCTTCTACTTCTAGGCTTTTGCTGATGAAGATGGATTTGGAAGAAGATCCGTCCCCAAGGTCGATCTGTTCGACTTCGTCTTCGGTGGGAGGTTCACGTAACTCAAAACGAGACTCCCATTGTTCTCTTAGGCGTTGAGCCCAGGGTTCTTCTTCGAAGGGTTCCGGTGCTTGGTCTTCGCCTTCACCTTTTTGAGGTTGTGCTGACGTCATGTTAGCTGACAGCACTTTCCTGAAGACTGATCCGATACTGGTATTGGAATCCCAAGTCGATGCTTCGGACGAGTGGGAATGTTCTACGTCTTCTGCGTCTGAACTCTCTGGAGTTGCTGGCGGCGTGACATAGCCTACCCCCCGCCGAGTCCGATTGTAGTAGTCCTGCGGCTTTTCCTTAGGTGTCAGAAGCCGGAGAGGGAGACGTCGACCCTTGCCGTAGTTTAGGCCTTTGTTGCTTTTTAGGTCATAGCCCATCTTTTGGATGATGTGCTTTGTCGTATCCGTGTACCGATAGACTTGTACTCTGCCGGTATCAGGTTCTGGCTCGAGTGGCGGGAGGTCTTGATGACGCTCGACTTTGCCCAAAATGATGGATCCTTCGTCTCGGCTTCGTGGAGGGGCTATGAAACAGACTCCTTGAGACGGGACTACTCAATTTACATAATGGATGGTCATTATTTGTGTTTGTAACGACCGTAGAGCGTTATCTAATGTATACATGGCATTCCAGTACGGAAGATAAGAATAATTAAAAGACACTCTATTATTGATAAAATACGAGATCTTATCCCGTGGGATTATATTGTCTAAGAAGGGTGCATCTACATCAGCAGAGATATATTCGCCAAGCTCCTTATCTGTAAGCACTGGGGTCGGATCAGGAGAATCCACCACAGCTTTGTCTTTGGGGTCTGAGAGGGTTATGTGAGCCCTCTCTGGCATCTTGGATGACTGTGGGGGCTTGCCCTTAAGACGCACCTTCAGAGGTGCCTCAACTGTGCCTCCTGTGAGTGGTGCCTTCCCCTGTAATTTTTCCACCCGGGGAGCCGATGTTTGAGGCGGCTTTCCCTTGAGGCGTATCTTCAGGGGAGCCTCAGGAGTCGGTGCTTTCCCTGATAGTTTGATGCTCATTGGAGGCACCTTCTGGGGTGGTTTGCCCTTCAGTCGGATCTTCAAAGGGGCGTCTGGAGTCATCTCAGGCTCCGTGTCCGGCTCAGTTGCCGTCTCTGCCTCATCATCAGCGTCGTTGGCTTCCTCCTCGTCAAGCGGCTTGTACAAGTCGGAATCGGTGAAGTAGGCTTCAATCCCTTTGAAAGGATCGATGTCTGCGAACTCCGTCCGGATGACGCCGTTGGTGGATACATATTTCATGCATTGGTGGAGCATGGAAGGCACCACCATGTACTCATGTAGCCATGGTCGGCCAAGCAGGATGTTGTAGTTGACCTCGGCATCCACCACATAACAAGTCACCTCAGTTTTGAGGTTGTCGATGTGACACTTCAGTCGGATCTTGCCCAGTGGCTCACTTTTGCTAGCATTGAAGCCACTGATGGTTGTGTTGGAGGGCGCCAGCCGGTACATTGGGATCCCCAGTTTTGATAGCAGTGCCTTCGGAATGATGCTGAAGGAAGACCCCGGATCGATCTGAATCCGGCTCACCTTGACTGAACCGATGTACCCTGTGTAATACAGCGGTCGGTTATGTCGGTGGTGCTTGAACAGCATGTCTTGTTGGGTGAAAGTTATGTTTGGGATAACTTCATCCGCACAATGACAGTGCGCACAAGTAGTTGGGAGGTCTTCAGGCTGCTTGACCTAACTGAGAAAGGATTCAGCATCCTTCAGAGCTTCACAGAGAGCTTCTCGGGAGTCTTTGGAAAGACGCATGAGCTCAAACAAAGACAGGCGTGCAGGAGTACTGGCCAGTTGTGTCAGTATATCAAAGTTGTGGGGCTTGGCTAGCCCCGAAGCGTTCTCCTTCCGTAGAGGTCTGTCGAAACGAGCCTCCACCTGCTTCTGCTTATTGGCTACTGAGGGTTTAGACGGGCCCTCATCAGGGATGGTGCCAGGAGGCACCACCTCGACGACAGCTTCGCCGGGCTGGGCATTCTGTTGTGCGCGCGTCTGCACTGGAAGTGCCTCTTCCGTTGAGGAAGAGACCGTACGGTAAGACTTGATCTTCCTGCCTTTTGATTTGGAGGTAGAGCGTACCTCCGGTTGAGTCACCTCGGAGACGAGGTCGGGGTGAACCCAGAGGACCTCTCCTCGAGATGTGGTAAGTAGGATGAGTCCACTCGCATTGTCACGGGTAGGTGGCAAGTTCACCACCACCATTGTCGCCTTAGGGAAGGGGACGATGCCGTCTTGTGTGGTGGTCGACGGCAAGGTGTCGAACTGTAGTGACACCACATTGGCTGACACTGTCTTCTATTCATAGTCGACGGAGATTACATCGACATTGATCATGCGCTGGATGTAATTCTTGAGGACGTAGCGATCCTTGGTCGGGTGTCCGACAAACCGATGGTAGTGACAGTACCTCGGGTTGTCCACTTTTCCGACTTCATCGGGCCGCTTTGGGTCCGGGAGCTTGATCTTGTCACCCTGCTTCAGTATTTCAAAGAGTTGTAGGGTGTCTTCGTCATTGAATGAATACACCTCCTTGGGTCTCGGTGCCAGTGGAGGCTTCTGAGTAGGCGCAGATGCACCTTTTGAGGCATTAACAGTCAATGCCTGTTTCCCTTTTGCTTCTCGTTCGGAGTTGTTGGATGCAGACCTTTTTCCCTTATCATCAAAGGCGGGGAAGCTGACACCCAGAAGTTGTGCATTGGCCGCCTTCTTTTTTGAAGCTTCAGCTTCGATGATCAGGGAGCTCCAGTCGGGAGGGGGAGTAGAGTTGAGCTAGAGCTTCACTGCAGGCAGCATGTTCATGCTGCAAGAGGAGAGGAGCGCATGTTCTGGCATGCCCGGAGGTAGCTGAAGCAGGCATGTCGGAAGCGTTCGATGAACACCCGAACCGTTTCTTTCTCCTTCTGGCGTATCTCTATGAGACATGCCATCGTCATGTCCTTCCCACCGTCGTAGAAGCGATCGAGGAAGAGGCACGTCAAGTCATCGAAGGATGATATAGAATTGTCGGGGAGGCTGTAGTACCAGTCATACGCCACAACTTTTAGGGCCCCAATAAAGATGCTGGTGAGGAGCGCGTCCTCCTTTGGAAGATGCCCCGTCTGTGACTAGAAATATGTTAGGTACCGACGCAGAGAGTGCTTCCCGTCGTACGGCGTGAGTGTTTATGGTTTATACTTTGGGGGATAAACCACCTTGTTCCACTCGAGGGGATAAGGCTGGGGAATGCCCATCTTCTGGCGCTCCTTTTGCCTGTTTTTGGACTCGAAGTGCTCTCGCAAGTCCTTGATCATTTCGACCACATCCTCCGTGGAGCTAGGAGTCAGGGAAAGTGGTACATTCTGGAGTAGAGCGTTTGAGGGCTCCGACATCCGGGGTGCTTCTGTGTCTGAGGGTGCCCGTTGAAGGGGTACACTCGACTCCCCATTGGCTCCTGGGTCGGGACCGGTTGAACGTGTTCTGGTCAAGGCCGACCGGATATCAAATACTGCTTGAGTCAGTGCTTGTATAGAGACAGAAAGGGTTTTGAGTCCTCCCTCTAATGAGTCTATGCGCTGGACAATGTCCTGCAACGGCACATCAGACTCGGAATCACCCCCAGTCATGTATACTGGCATGACACGGCCGGGAGTGGATGGATTGGTTGAGGCTTCGCTCTCGGCCTCACTTTCATGTGGGGGAGTCACCTCTCCTGGTGTTCCACCTTGGCCACCCCCAGCCATATTCTGGAGGTCATTCTCGACGGGCGCATCTGCAAGGGCCTGATTGCCCTCAGCTCCGTCTTGAAGGGCCTCTTCGTCTCTACCCCCAGCCGTGTCCTGGGGGACATCCTCGTTTTGAGGGGCTTCTGGGAGGATAACTTTGCCTCGAGGATGAAGATCCGTCGCAGCTGTGCTTTGGACATCTTCGTTTTCGGAAGGAGGCTCAACAAGGGTCTGACTACTCCCAGCTTTCTCCAAGAACTTCTTCCTCGACCGAGTGCCTTCGAACACTCCAGAGGTCGAGACAGCTGCCTTGGTTTTCCTCGGCTGGCTTTTGGATGAAGACAAGGAATTGCCAGTCGTCTTCCGAACTGACGAGGAGTTGGAGATCACGTTGCATGAAGCAACCCTTGGCTCCTCTTCTGTTGACACCTTCATCCTAAGGCGATGTCGGAGGGGTGTCGATGATTGCAACCGCTGGAAGACTGACTGCCTTGGTGGTACTGTTGCCTTGCAACAGCAGTTGATGGTGACCACCGCATAAGTATGCCCCGTGAGAGGCGCATCGTGCATGTTGGTCGACTCTCCTGACCGGCGCTTGTGAGTGATCACGTTACGCAGGTCGTTGGAGGAGAGTGCTTCCTTCACACCCCCTTCAGGCGCATGACAAGGCCAAACGCCGGGGTGGTCAGGTGAGTGCTGCACCCCCTGATCTAATACCAAGCAGGCATCACGATCAGTAGTGGGGTAACCATAACATTTGAAGTGACTTGAACGGACCTCAAATGCACAACCAGAGGAGGTGCGGGAGTTCAAGACCACTGAATTTGCCTCACTCGACTTGGTTGTACACGCAGTACATGCGCCCAAGTGAGATGAGGACTTTGAAGGTCGACTCATTTTTGGTGGAGAGGCACCTGATTCGACCTTGTACAGCTTGCCATCGGCAGCGTGCGTGATTATGAGCGCGTGCCTTTGGCCTGCTGCTGGCATAGCACGTTTGTGGCGCATGGCCCGTGCCACCTTGGATTTCTTTGGACTAGCCCGCTGGGGCACATAGTACTCAGCATCCAAATTCTCCTCGCCATTAGAGCGAGTGAGTTTGTCAAAGACAGAGACTTTTTATGGCGCATCAGAGGTGATGCGCGGGGTATTGGCTGCGCCCCTGCTTCGTCGACGCATCTTTCTCGCCTGAGAGGGAGATGGCTGGGGAACGTGGTCAGTCGCACGCTTTCCAGAAAGATGCACTGCATCAGCGGGCGCACCTTGGTTGCTGAGAACGTCAGCAGGAAGGGAGGGCTGGATTGGCGCATTCCCTTCAGTGGTGGTGCCCGAGGCGTCGACCTTGCGCACCCAGACATGGCGGGTCTTCTTCGACTTTGGCAGCCGCTTCGAAGGACTCGCACTTCCTTCAGAAATAAACTCCTCGTACGCCTGTTGATTAAGGCGCACGACCAGCGTCTTATGGGAGGAGCCCACCTTCACGTCGTCGGCCTGTGACACAACTTTTTCGGAAGAGGAGAAAGAGGTCCCCAGCAGAGTCGCCAGCTTGTTTGCCATTAAAATTGTTTGATGAAAACTTTAACACAAACAGAACAGTGTTACAATATCGGACATAGATGTAGTCCTATGAGTACACTTTTGTTTAATCTTGGTCCTTAGTGCCAATGGAGCGAGTGGTAATGCGTTAACTCCGTTGACGAGCTGACAACGGTTATCGGTTCTCTGAAGGTGTAGATTGCTTTGGGTGCTGGAGCTTGCCGAGAGAAGGAAGACGTTGAGTGTCTATCTCTGCCTCTTTGGTGATTCTCTGTATGTTCGCTGTGGATTCTGTACGTTATCCGTATGTGTGTCTGGAAGAAGGAAATGATCCCTCTATTTATAGCTGGACAGGTTGGCTGCTCATGTGCGCATATGTAGGATACGCCGGTACGTGGGGACGCCACGTGGAGATTGCTGATGGAGGCGCATGGATGATGCGCCCTACTCGAGGGGTTGAATTCTTCATACTGCTATTGTGAGCCGGCACGTAGCAGAGGAGAAGATCTTTCTGTTGCTGAAATCTTGGATGAGTTGAGTCAAAGGACACGTGTCGTCGACTCATGGCTCGGAGATCTCGGATCTGATGGGGGGATGATTTGGTGGGATGCGCCTTGGATTGGGCGCATGATGAGATTTTGGCTCGTGACCTTTAGGAGTCACGAACCGTTCTGGGCGCATGGCTTTTGAGGCACATGCGAGCGACTTTCCTTCTGTCTTTCGGGATCAGAGATCAGTCTGGGGTGCATGGCTTTTGAGGCGTATACAAAGCTTCAACTGGAGACTCTTCTTCTGTCTTTAGGGATCAGTGAAGGGTCTGAGGCGCATGGCTTTTGAGGCGCATGCGGATGGTTGGGTGGCCACGTGGCAGTAGCCGTCGGGGTAAAGTCATGATGATGCTGACATTGTGGACGCTTCATTTTCTACAAAATCTGTCAACCGTTCAGACTTAGGGAGGCGTGCTGCCAACTCTGTCAGTTCAGCATTTAATATTAGTGACATTCGATGGATAGCTGAGTGGGCGCGTTGGTTGATGTTCCACTAGGCGTATGGAGACGTATGGGGGCACATCCTCTGTGATGCGCTCGGTACAAGGCGCATCTGTAGGAGGCGCTTGGTGTTTGAAGGGGTGTGATGCGCTGTCCAGCTGGCGCATCCGACACGTCTTTAATGATGCGGCTGTTTCGCTTCTCGAGTGCTTTTAAATAGTCGTTTGGCTGAAGTCGAGGCGTCTGGTTCATCCATTTAATGTGAGTTCATTGTACAGAATTCGGAGAGCCATCCACTTGGCGCGTGGGTTTGATCTGCCCGGCCTATAAATAGTGGCAAGGAGAGAAGTTTTGCTTCTCGCTCTCTCACGTACCTCTAACATGAACTTGGGTATTCGGGTGCTTTCTGTTGACGAAGTGTTCCCGAGGGTGAAGATGAGATGCCATGTCGTCGTTGATGCGCTTGAAGGTGACTGTTACATCCAAAAGACGGAGTCGAGGGCTTCTGAGGCAGGCGGAAGGTGACTGTTGCATCCAAAGATAGGGATGTTCAGCCCTCGTCTCCGTTGTTCCGGAAGAGCCGGAATGGCGGTGTTAGGCTCTTTCTTCCTTCAAAGTGGGTATCGCCCACTCTGGTTGTGTTGAAAGCTGCTCCTTTAGCCGTATTTCGATTACGGCCTTCCTTGGTCTTTGGAGGCTCTTTCGAAGCCTCCCCTGGCCACAGATTTGCGGTGCTCTTCTCTTTCTTGGTTCCAGCCAGAGGGTTAAATGCTTTGTTTAGTCGAAGCACTTATCAGGTGAGCCTGGCTGGAAGAGCGGCACATAACTGGGCTGCTGAAGGGATGCACATAACTGAGCTGGATTCACATAACTGAGCTACTGAGAAGATGGTGGGATGCGCCTGGTTGGAGGCGCATGGTATCTGCTGCGCCTAACTGGCGGCGCATGGTGACTGCTGCGCCTATCTGGAGGCGCATGGTGGCCGCTGGCTGTAGACTTAGGATCTTTCCTTTGTAGAAATTCTCCTTTGTACAACCTTTTCTAGACATGTAATAGACTTTTGTATATAAATAAAAAGTCCTTCTTCAAATGTCTATACTTATTGACTTTGCTGTGAAGTGTTCTGTCCGAGTTCTGGCGCATGTAGTGTCTGGCGCATGGGCTTTCTTGGTTGTGAAATTCCATGCTTCTACAACTACTTGTATGGAGATAGGGTAGAGATTTTCATCGACCACAAGAGCTTGAAGTATGTATTCACCCAGAAGGATCTTAACATGCGTCAGAGGAGATGGTTAGAGCTGCTTGTGGATTATGACATTAACCTGCAGTATCATCTTGGAAAGGCCAACGTTGTTGTTGATGCATTGAGCAGGAGAGCCGGAGTTTATTTTCTAACAACGCAACCAGAGTTATTAGCAGATCTTCAAAAGATGGATATATAAGTTGTCCTTCCGACCAATGTAGCTTTGATGGCCAGTCTGTAAGTTCAATCTAGTATAGTTGATAGGATCAGGTTAGCTCAGTCAACAGATTCCAAACTTCAGCAACTCAGAACAGAGTATGAGGTAGGACAAAGACCAGAGTTATGTGTCCATGAGGAAGGTATACTTCGACATGGGAGGCGTCTTTGTGTTTCCAGTGGAGATATCAGGCAGGAAGTCATGGCAGAAGCTCACAGTTCTCAGTATTCGATTCATCCGAGCGGTACGAAGATGTATCGTGATATCCGGCAGCATTTTTGGTGGAATGGTATGAAGAAAGAGATAGCCCGGTTTGTCTCTCGGTGTTTGGTTTGCCAACAAGTTAAAGCTGAACATCAGAGACCGGCTGGACTTCTTCAACCTTTGTCGATTCCAGAATGGAAGTGGAAGCATATAACCATGGATTTCGTGACTGGATTACCTAGCTCCCCGGCCGGTAGAGATGCTATTTGGGTTATTATAGACAGGCTCACGAAGGTGGCTCACTTTCTTCCGTTCAGAGTTGGTCAGTCGACGGCTCAGCTAGCAGAGATGTACCTCAGGCAGATCATCAGATTTTACGGTATACCAGTCAGTATTACCTCGGATGGAGATTCAAGATTTATGTCGCACTTTTGATGTAGTCTGCAATAGAGTTTGGGAACTTACCTCCAGTTCAGCTTAGCTTATCATCCGCAGACAGATGGTTAGTCAGAGCGTACCATACGAACCTTGGAAGATATGTTGAGATCTTATACACTCGACTTCGGTGGTTCATGGGAAGATCACCTGCACCTGGTGGAGTTCTCGTACAACAACAGTTTCCAAGCCAGTATCCAGATGGCACCGTTCGAGGCACTGTATGGTAGGAAGTGCAGATCCCCGCTAGCATGGGATGATGTTGGAGAGAGGTAGATGCTCGGTCTGAAAATAATTACTCAGACAGTTGAGGTGGTCAGAAAAGTCAGAGATCATCTTCGTATCGCACAAGATCGCCAGCGCCATTGGGCCGTTTCTCATCGACGTCCCTTGAATTTTCCGTCGGCGACCATGTATTCCTCAGGATCTCGCCTACCCATGGCGTCATTCGTTTCGACGTACAGGAAAATCTTAGTCCTAGGTATATTGGGCCATTCGACATTCTAGAGCGAGTAGGAGATGTGTCATATCGTCTCGCTCTTTTTCCGTTGTTGTTGAGGTGCATGTTGTCTTCCATGTATCCCAATTGCGACGGTATATCCCGGATCCAAGTCATGTCCTTGATCATTCAGAATTGGTTGTTGGTACCAAACTTTCATATGAGGAGAGACCCGTATCCATATTGGATAAAAGAGAGAAGATACTCAAGAACAAGACTATCAAGTTAGTTCGTGTTGCTTGGGGTCAACACTCTTTGGGTAAGTCAACGTGGGAGCGTGAGGATGACATCCGATCGCGATATCCCGACATATTTGACTCGTGAGGTATAATATTTTTCTTAGGCGTCATGCCTTCGATTCCTTGCTTGCATGATTGATTGTTTGATTGATTGCTTAGTTATATCTTGCATGTGATTAGTGTAGCTTGCTTGACCTCTTTAGCCTCTTAATTAAATTCTGAGGATGAAATTCTTTTAAGGTGGATAGAGTTGTAACGCCCGTAGGTCGTATTACGTATTTTTGTATATATGTACATATTTTGACTCATATCGCGTGTCTCATTGCGTGGTTTATTTTGGTATTTCAATTGCTTGGTTCGGGTTCGGTTGGGTTCGGTCTGGTTGGGTTTGGTTTGAGTTAGTATGCAAAATCCTACCTACCACCATCCCCTATTTATTAACCCAACAACCCTCCTCCCTCCTCATTTGTTTTCCATTACTACTCTTCTTTCTTCTTTATTTCTCCACCGACCACCCGCAGTAGGCAAGTACAACTTGCTTCATGTAGGAACTCAAATTTTGTTGTTCCATTGTCTTCCTCGCGAGATTCTAAGACAATTTAGTACTTAGCATTTTTAATTTCTACGGCTCATTTTATATAGATCTGAGTTTAGTATTATTGATCTTCCTGGTATTGATCTACGGGACTTGCTTATTTTTCGAAATGGGGAGTTCCATGTGGTGGGAATTTCGATTTTACGCAAGTTTGGTTCTTGAATGGCTAGATTTCACCGAGACTCGACCGAGATGAGGCTTCCTTGAGCATTTACGCCTGCTTGTACCGGCCTTAGAGAGAAGATGCAGTTTTATGCACACATTCTTACATGCTAGCGTAGTTTTAGTTTTTATGCACATGTTTTACGTGTCCGCGTATTAATTACACTTTATGCACACGCATTTGCATGCCAACATAATCGCTTCTACACCGAGTTCATTCGAACTCTGTATAGGGGCTACTCCATTTGGGTGGAGTGCTTGCCCGCGTAGAGCTCCACTCGCGTAGAGCGTTTGCTCGCGTAGAGTCTCGCCCGATTTGCGGCTTTGCTAGCGTAAAGCGCTTGCTCGCGTAGAATTCCACCCACCTGCTCTCTTGCTCGTGTAGATCTGCCTATCCTTAGGTCTTGCCCGCGTAGAGCTATTTTACGCTCGGGGTATCTTAGGCCTAGCGTAGTCTTGCTCGCGTAGAGACCTTGAGACCCTATGGCGTGCACCATTACCCTTTTTTATCCTTACGCCTTTTGTCATGAACTTGATAATCACGAATTTACTTAATATGACTGGAATGCTAATTGTACATGGTATGGTATGGCAAGTAACTGACATAATATGACATGACGAGACATGACAAGCAAGCCTGATGGGAACTATTGAAAGCTGTTGCGACGGCTAGCATGACATGATAAGCAAGCCTAATGGGAACTATTGAAAGCTGTTGCGAATGGCCTGGACACCGTGGACAATTGTGTTTGTATAAGTGAACAAGTATTGTCTCGCATCATGTCTAGTGCAGGGACCCATGAGTACCACGGTCAGGGGTACCTACTTAAATTGACTAAGGCTAATAACTAGAATAATCTATTAGTCATGAAGAGATTTCCCAGCTACAGGCAATTCCGTTATCTGGGCGTCCCATCATGGGATCTGTAGCCTGCCGTCGAGTAGGGAACATTTCCAACACACTGTCATATGTTGCACTCTTCAAGCTACCTAAGGGTACATGTGTTCTTTGGACAATGTAACCACATGAATTCAACCCCTAAATTGCGTCCGGATAGCCTCGATGGTCTGTAGGGCTTGTGGCCGTAGATCAATCTTATTACATCTTACTTGTAATTAGGCATGTGATAACCCTAGTTATTTAAAGTATCAAGCCGTACTCCTTGCTTGGCCGTGATTG
This sequence comes from Iris pallida, assembly GCA_029216955.1. Classification (NCBI taxonomy): domain Eukaryota; kingdom Viridiplantae; phylum Streptophyta; class Magnoliopsida; order Asparagales; family Iridaceae; genus Iris; species Iris pallida. Next base: position 630,085 of record JANAVB010015467.1, on the reverse strand, counting down.
ATTGGATGGAGTCTAACCCAGTCTTGTCTTGTCCTGATCCAGTACAAGATCGTTAGCATGACCTGAATGCTTATGCTTACCTTATTGATAAATGGTGGGAAACCAAGTTCCGTTCAGATGAAGGGTTACAACCCCGGTCCTTGTTTGGTTTACGGGTTGTAACTTGGTTATCTAAATAGTCCCATGGTTATCTTATCGTATATTATCATAATTTTTTATATTTTCAGTCTTTTATTATATAATTATGTTTTGTGCTAATTGCTGGTTTTAGTTTTTAAGTGAAGCCTCCTTTGTGGTACTTGCTCTTTCTAGGATCTGACCCAGCTGGTTTTGTATGGCCAGATACCGGAGCGGCTCCAGAGGATCTCCCTACCTTCCAGCCAGATGGTGACCACCAGGCGTAACCCTGGCAACGAATGGATTTTATTTTGCTCTCCACTCTATTGTACAAATATTCTTTTGAGGCGTTTAGCCAACGAGCACGTGTTAGCTCAATTGCACTTTACTTACTGTCTGCCTACGGGCTGTAGCATGATGAACAAATCCTAAGGTTGATCATGTATGACTGAAACTCTTGCTAGTCTTCACATAGTGGATGACTAGCTTTATGATCATTCAAATATGTAATATATGGGATGCCTTACTATTGTATATTTGATGCTCTGCCATCTTGTAACTGTTATTACTTGTTTGAGATTGAGACGATAGGCTTGTTCATGACCACAAGAGACTGATGGCTTGTAGTTAAACCCTCATGTATCTAGACAGTCGTGACCGTATAGCGAGATGGATTGCACTTCAATATACGTAGCTGGCTATGTCCGCCCCCGCTCTCCAGTATTCTGGTTCTGGGGAGTTACAAAGATCTCGTAGACTATGTAGTCTATGAATGAAAACTACCAATCCCGAACATCCACATTAGTGTCTATTTGTACTGAGTAACTCAGACACGTATGTAGATTATTCTTTGGACAAACCAACTCCCGGCCATTTACAGTGATAGTATATTGGGTTCCCACTGGAGTTGCCAGAGAAGCGGCAAGGCCAGCTAGCACGTCGGCCTCCAAGTTGTACAGTCGAGGTACATGTTCTATAAAAAAACCATGTGAAGATAAAGATGATACCGATTACCGCTTGGTGGTATGGACCCAAATCTTCATGCCGGACTTCGTATTATTTCTGAACCTAGTTGATAATCTATTTGGAGTCACCATAAACTTTGATGCAGTCAACCCACAACTGTTTAGCGAGCTAAAGTTTGATAACGATAGCGTTATACTCGACGAAGTTATTGTTGCATGACTCCGTAAAAGAATATGCCAGTTTGATGACCAAGCCGTTAGAAGTGATGAGGACCACTCCGACCCCTGCGATGATCTCGCCTTTGGGCCCTGTTCTTGAAGCATCGTTAAAGAACATGTGCCAAACCGAGTTATCTGAGATGGTATTGGATTCTAGAACTTCATCAAGGATGTCGTCATTGAGTCTTGATGTCTCTGGCATGGGGTGCGCTGCTAAGAAGTCGGCTAGTGATTGGCCTTTGACTGCCTTTTGTGGGACGAACACCATGTCATAAGGAGTCAAAAGTAACGCCCATGTGGCTAGCCGTGAGTTTGAGGCCCCTGGCATGGTCACGAGGACCTTGAGGGGGTTGACTCGAGAGATGACGTGGATCATCTGTCCGACCACATAATGATGCATCTTTTGGATGACGAATAGCAGGGCAAGACACTCTTTTTTGACATTATTATACCGATGCTTGGCCCCAATCATGGTCCTACTAAAGTAGTAGATTGCCTATTCGTGTCCTTCATTTCACTTCTGGGCTAGCAAAGCACCGAGAGAATGGTCCATAGCTCGGACGTATAGTAGGAAGGGTCTCCCCACGACTGGTACGACTAGTACTATAGGGCTAGTGAGGTATTATTTGATGTCGTCGAACGCGAGCTGGCATTCTTCTATCCAGAGAAAAGAAACCCCTTTCTTCATCAATTTGGTGAAAGGTTGATATCTACCAGAGAGATTTGCTATGCATATTATGATATGCCCCAAGCGCCCTTACAGGCATCGGAGATCGCGAAGATTCTTTGGAGGAGCCATGTCCAAGATTGCCTTAGTCTTCTCAGGGTCAATATAAATACCCTTGGTTGTGATGATAAAGTCGAAGAATTTGCTACTGGAGACTCCCATAAATGACTTGGTTGGGTTTATCTTCAGTTGATGTGTTCGTATTATGTCGAGCACTGTTCTCAAGTGGTCCAAGTGATTGGATTTCTTCTTGCTTTTGGCGGCAATGTCATTAATGTAATATTCTATTATCTTTCGGAGGTGCTTCCAAAATATGGTGCTCATTGCCTGCTAATATGTTGCTCCCATATTCTTTTAACCGAAGGGCATCACTGTGTAACAGTATATCCTATTTGGAGTCCGAAATGAAGTATGCTTCTCGTCTTCGAGAAATATCTTGATTTGGTTGTAGAATGAGAAACCATCCATAAAGGACTTACGCTCGAAGCCACATGTGTTTTTGATCATCATGTCGGTGATCGACAGGGGAAACTCGTCTTTTGGGCAGGCCGAATTGAGATCCCTGAAGTCTATACAGACCCAAATTTTTCTGTTCTTCTTAGTGACTGGGATAATAATGGCCACCTAATCTAGGTGTTGTATTCACGAATAAAGCTACTCTTTAAGAGTTTATTGACTTCTTCCTCGATAGCATCCATGATGTTGGACGGAAGCACCGTTGTTGCTATTTGACAAGCTTAGCATTGGGTAGGATATTGAGACGGTAAGGGCGACTTGTGGGTCTAAACCCGACATATCTTCGTAGCTCCATGTAAAGACATCGATGTATTATCGGATAAGCTGTATCAGAGACTCTTTGTCTTCTCCTGTCAAGCTTTTGCTATCGAAGATGGGTTTAGGGGAAGCCTAATCTCCTAGCTTGACTTGGACGACTTTGTCTTCAGTGGAGGTTCGTGCTATTTGAAGCACCATTCCCATTGGGATCCAGGCGTTGATCCTAGGGTTCATCCTCGAAGTATTCGAGTATTTGGTCTTCGTCCTCGGTTAGGGGATCTGCAGAGACCATATTAAGGGACAATATCTTCTTGAAGTCCTAGCCGATACTGGTATCAGAGTCCTAGGTTAAGGAATCGGAGGAGTATGAATGCATCATAGCCTCCGGCTCCGAGCTCTCTGAAGTCGTTGTGGGTTTAACATAACCCAACCCCCGACGAGTGTGCTGATAATAGTTTTGGGACTTTCCTTTTGGAGCTCGAAGTCACAAGGAAAGGCGTCGTCCTTTGATGTAGTTCAGTCCTCTGTCACTCTTCTGGTTGTAACCTATTTTCTGGATGAGGTTTTTGTCTTGAGTAGGGTAACGGTAGAGTTGCATCTTGCCGTTATAGGGTTCTGGTTCTATCGATGCCAGTTTTTGAGGATGCTCCAATCGGTCAAAGATGATGGGTTCCTCCTCTTTCTTCCATGCTGGAACTACGCAGTAGGCATTTTGAGAAGAACAACTCGACTTGTGAGGCTGGCGGTTGTCACTTGTGTTTGCAGCATATATAGAGCATTGTCTAAGAAATACCTAGTTTTCTAATGTGCACAAGAGTAATTCAAAGACAACTTCCTATTAATGAAATGTAAAATTTTATCCCGAGGGAATACATCATCTAAAGAATGTGCTTCGATATTGGCGTATATGTAGTCTCCCAACTCTTCATTATTGAGCACCACGGCTGTTGAGGGAGAAGGTGGAGGACGTTTTCCCTTTATCTTGACTACCAAGGGGGCTGCAGTCAAAAGTTCATATGACCTCAGAGTTGTCTTCAAAGCCATCCTGGGAAGCCTTATTTGCATAGGCTCGTGGCTATCCTCTGACATGCTCGAGGATGATCTAACTGGAGCTTTGCCTCAATGCTTTGTGACGAGTGGGGCTAATGTCTGGGGAGATTTCCCCCTCAATCGAACCATCAATGGTTCTTTAGTGATAACTGCACTTTCTACCTCATTGTCGGCATTATTGGCATCGTCATCCCATGGGACTGGTTTATAGAGACCAACATCCGTATATTATGCTTCGAGTCCGTAGAGGGATCGATGTCAGCGAACTCGGCCTTGATAGTACCATCGCTGGCCACACGATCATATATTCATGAATCCAGGGTCATCCTAATAGCATGTTGTAGTTTATATCGGCGTCAATAACATAACAAGTAAAGTCAGTCTGGAGATCTCCTATTTGGTATTTCAGACAGATCTTGCCCAGGGGTTCATTTTTTCCAGTATTGAAACCGCTGATTGTAGTATTCGATGCAGTTAGCTGATGCATCACGATCCTAAAGATTGGAGTAAACTTCGAGGGATATGCTGAGTAAAGAGCCATGGTCGATGTGGATACGATCAACCTTAATGGCACCAACGTAACCTGTATAGTACACTGTTCACCTTCCCCTTCCTTTGTAAACCGAAGTTGAGCCGAGCAGAAGCTCATTTAAATTTTTTTGGATTCGAAAACCCAATCCTCACCCGAATCTTCACCAAAATCTTTCAAACAAAATTCTACTCAATCCTAATCAGATTCTCCCTCGTTTAAATCAAATTGTCGATCAAAATTCGAATTTAATTTGATCAAGAATCAAATTAAAATTTCTTATATAAATGTCCAAATAAATCCTTCGAAAGTCCACACGAACACCAAATTCCTTCAACCCCGGGCTTAGAAGGACACCCAGAGACCACCCGCGACCGAGGCGAACTTCCCTAGACCGCCACCGCCACTCGTCGTCGCCGTACGGCCGCCATCCGCCGCCTGCACACGCCGTACAGAACCCTGTCATGTAAAACTCAACTTCCAGGTAACCCTATTCTTGACAACTTTCCTATTCTAATACGTGACAAAATTTCAATCTATAAACTACTATAGAAAGCCTACATAACCACCTTCCAATCTCTTTAAATATTTTGTTCTAATTCGACCTGTATTGCTTGTGAAAATTCTTGGAAAATCAAGAAAAGTCACGGACACAGAACCCAAAACTGACAGAAATTTAGTATTGAAATCGTGTTTTGGATGTCATTTTTCGTTTCATAGATTGAAGGACTTAAAATTTTATTTGTACAGACTTATAGACAACCTATACGAGATCCAAACCCAATTTTTAATTTTTATTTTAGTTTATTAATTTCTCTTTAAATTAGATTCCAAAATCTCAAAAAATCAGTATTTCAAAACCTTAAAAACTCCGATACGAGGTCCGTCCCGACAAACCGGACAACCCCGTCACAAAAATAAGATACCAAAAGGTGCGTATCAACTTTGTGGACGTGTGGGCTTTAACGGAATTCAAATTGGTCACGTGTGTGCGACGAATTTGACCCATATCTGTCGAAGAACGTCGTATCAGCCTTTTTCGAAATTTCCCAATTACTTTGTGCACACTCGTCAAATTGCGATGAAACTTGCGCCATTGGACTCAAAATATTTTTCTGGTCCTGTGGGCCAAGATTGGTCTGATTCTGAGACCGTTGACCGGATCGCCGTTTTGTGGGCCCCACGATCCGAATCAACGGACGATTTTGTGCACGGCCCATCGGAAACCAAAATTGGACATACCGTTGGGTTTGTCTCCTCAAATTGGATCCGTAGACATGTAGTTTGACGATTATAGAGACCGTAGATACTGGCACGTATTTCGGTGCAAAGTAGGTCCAACGGCGGACATCATTTTGACCCAAATTTATAATTTTGCCCCTGTTCCAGAATTGGACTTTCGAACAGGCATTTCCTAAGTATACCTTTTATATCGGGAACGTTTTTGGTGTTTGTTTCAGCATCCGGGAACGTTTACGGAGGTTCCACTCTTGTAGCTTTTTCTCACTTGTCGATTTCATCTACTGGACGTCGTCAAAACACCTGCCAACCACCAGGCAAGTATATCTTGTGATATTTACTGACATATTATTTATTTTCAACATTTATTTAATTTATTTTATATTTTTGTTTTATTTATTATAAACTATGCGTCCAAGCCATACTTGGGTGCAAGCGACTCTATTAGTCGTTTTCCATTGCTTTATTTTATTTGATGCATGTTAACCTAGTTTTAGCAGACTAACTTCTTATTGTGGGATATCCTTATATCTCCATTGGCCATGACACTCATACTACACGGTTTGAGACAGCTTGATAGTTGCACGACTTGCATATTGACTGGCCATCTCTATGTAAGAAGTCGTGTGACGGATAGATGATCGTAACTGCTACGACTAGGGTATAGAGACTCAAGCAGTTACAAAACTGGATGAGTTATGGACATGACTTGGTCAATATTGGAAACATTGGGGGAGGACAGTCGCTAGTGTGTATGGAAAGCCAAACAGGTAAACCATAGTTTTCGAAAGAAACTGTGGCGATATATATATTTGTAGATACTCTATGACGTTTTGGACGTTACGTTCGGATACGTATGACTGGATGCCAGTTGCATACTTATAGCCTAAATTTCACCCATGCGTATGAAAGTTGTCCTCTAAATTGCATAATAGATTGTTAGAATTCCCTTTGCATATTAGTGTCTATGAGAATCTTTGCGTATTGTTATTATTTTTCTGACAGTTCATATTAGCATGTTCTTCATGTATCTTGTTACATCCCTTTGAGGACCTGGTGATATCTCTAGGTATAGACGACGTGCAATATCCCGAGGAGTACGGTTCTGGACTAGAGCCTCCATTTGCAGCTAAGGAGGTCCTGCCTTCGGAGCTTATTTGATTCTATTATTAGTTGGTGGACTTATGTAGTTGATACTCTTTTTCATATTCATTTCAGTTGATTTCATTCAGTAGCTTGGTAGTGGATTTGTTTCCACCTGACTGATATTTCTCTTTAATTTTAGTGGAGACATTTGGCTTGTAATTTCTCTTATTTATCATTGTGGATGAGATATAGATGTTGCCTGTGACCTTGATATATTGTTATGAGCTGGAGATCTCTTTTTACATCTTATGTGTGTACACGTAGATTCCATATATTGGAGTAGTCTGCGTATGCATACAGCTGGCCTGTACGTATTTCCTAGTCCTACATATATTTAGACTGGGGCATTACAGGAATGACTCGTTTATCGAGCCCTACTCCCCCTCTGGAAATAGGTGCTGACAAGGAAGAAGGGACTCACTTGCCGAATCCTACTCATATTTTAGTTTAAGATACAGGAGTATCCATTCAGCATCCTGGTACCGACCTTATTCCTTCGTCATGGGTAGAAGGATCTGCCCCAGCTGCAGATGTTGCTTAATGGTATGTTACATGGGACCCGAATGTTGGTGGACCCTTCGGGGAAGGTTCAGACAAGGGCAAGGGCCCTATGGTGGAGGACTTCTCCCTCATTCTACCTACTTGGGGGACGATGTTGCATCCCTCAAGAGATTCGGCCCCGACAGTTGGTAGTCTTGTCGACATCGTCGGTGGGGCAGAAGCCGTAAATATTGAGGCTCCTGTTTCGAACCTTGAAGGTATGGCGACCGAGGATATGAGCCAGGTAGTGGATTTATCGTCAAGTCAAGGTGTGAAGGCTTCTGCAGACTTAACTGCTCTTCCGGCTCATGTGGTGGCTCCGACGACTCCTACTATGACGCCTCATGTGTTGGCTGATACGGATGAATATGTAAAGTATAACGTTGAGGCTGTTTATAAGATATTGAGGAGAGGGGTGTCGACCATACTAGATGAAGGTGGGAAGTTCACGACTACGACGGCAATCACGATCCTGTATATCCGGTTTATCCGATTTCACTATGGCCACGACCATATGGCTAAGATCTTTGAAGCTTCCATTGCTGAGCTCGATCATCACCTTACTGAGCTCCAGAACATCTGGCAGAATAATTTTTTCGCTTTGATAGAGAAGAAGCAATACAGGCTAGTGGTTGAAGTTGAGTTAGCCTATTCTGACACCATGGCTATCTGAAAACAAGAGTTGGGCAATGTTGAGGCCAAGGAACAGAGGTTGTCAATGTCTATGGAAGAGAAGGGCAATCTTTGGGAATGTCTGAACATCAGCATAGCGTAAGTTAACGCTAAGATTTGTCTTCTTCAATGGCAGTGGTCTCAACTCCTGGCTGATTTTAAACGAGCACAGGCTGAACATATCCAGCTTAAAGAAGAAACGGTGAATTTCAATCGCTATGTAGCCTTCTTGCTCCGTCAGAAAAAGGAACTAGATGCCAAACATGAAGCTAACCTTGCCTCTGAGGCCAGACAGACGATGCATTGTAAAGCTAAGCATCGTATTTTGGTGACAGTGGAGACCATGGCTGAAGCTTTGAAGTTCTGTATTGATGAGCTGTCTATTGACCCGTAGTTCCTTCGTCTTTTTGTTACTTTTTTGTTTGAGACGCATCTGTCTCGTTTCTTTTCTTTTGCAAATGTAGTCCTTTTACTTCTTGTTTAGATGAAGAAATAAAGAATTTTGCTTTGTTCATTTCTGTGATAAACCATGTGATTATTGGTGGACCTATTGTCTTTTAAGTACCTTGGTTTCTAGGTGCATATAATAAGCTGAGAGGGGGAACCAACATATTTACTCAGAGGTAATACGAACATGGTAAATATGGGGCTAATAACGGAGTTTTCCTACTCATAGGTGATATGGACATGGTAGGAATGAGGTTAATGGTAGAGTTTTCCTACTCAGAGGTAATATGGATGTGGTATAAGTGAACTCGGTTGAGATACATAGAACAACTCAGAGGTGATATGGACGTAGATGTTCTATGATTGAATTGAAACAACACGGGGGTTATTTAGACGAAATGTTTACTCAGAGGTAATATGGACGTGGTAAACATTGTAGTTAGAATGACCTTACGGGGTGTAAGATCCAGCTCTGTAGGGTGTAAAAAAATAACTCAAATGTGATATGGACAAGGTTGTTCTTCTATCAGAGAGACAATGCAATAAAATAACTGGGCTCCATAAGTATATGATCGCCATAGGAGGGAGTAAACTCGGTTATCGAGTTTGTATTCTCTTGTTGGGAAGAAGGAAGTACATTTTGAAGGGTTTCAAGAGTAGTACTTCTTTAGGAACTTACCGTTGATGGGCATCATGAACAAGTCCCCGTTGGGTTGAGAAAATTGTAAGCACCATTAGAGTACTCCGTCTCTATGATGAAGGGTCCTTCACATTTAGGTTTGAATTTTCCTAGTGTCTTGTGAGTCATTACCATTGGCCTTTTGACAGCCAGAACCAGGTCACCTACTTGGAAGCTCCCAGGTTTGACTTTTTTGTTGAAAGCCTGCAAAATTTGGGCATAATAGAGTTCGATGCACTGTTGAGCAAAGAGTTGTTTTTCGTCCAGCACCTCCAACTCTTGCAGATGGCGATGTTGATTGTCCTCCTCCGTCAGCTGGTTCATAATCGCCACTTGGAGTGAGGGGATCTGGATTTCCAGAGGCAACACTGCATCGCTCCATAGACCAAGGAGAATGTTGTGTTGGCTATCGGGGTCCGTACCATTGTGCGGTAGGCCCGAAGGCATTTGCCCAACTTCTTGTCCCAGTCCCATTTATTAGATGGCATGACCTTTTTTAGTAGCTTGATAATAGTTTTGTTGAAAGTCTCAACCAATCTGTTTGCTGTCGGATTGTAGACGGTTGATACCACGTTCTAAATGCAATTCTTGTCACAGAATCTGCTGAACACATGGCTGATAAATTACGGACCCTTATCCTGGATGATCCTCCGTGGTACCCCAAAACAGTAGATGACATAATATTTGATGAAGCTGATCACCTTTGAGCTTTTCACCTCCGTTAGTGGCACGACTTCTGCCCACTTAGAGAAGTAGTCGGTGATCACCAGGATAAAGTAGTGTCCTCTAGATGATGGTGGAATAATTGGTCCCACTATGTCCATACCCCAGGCTTCGTAGGTTGTAGAGGTTCCGGCGGTCTGTGGATGAAGTCGGTGTGAAGCTGGCAAGCATGGCACTTCTTTACATACTCAACAGCATCGGCCATCATGGTGGGCTAGTAAAAGCCCATACGTCGGAGTCGATCTTGTAGCTTAGGACCAGGTTGGTGATCTCCGGATGTTCCGTCATGAGCATCTTGAAGAGCTTCGGCTGCTTCCTCCTTTGATAGACATCGAAGAAGAATCCCGTCGTAGGAGCGTCGGTACAACATTTTAGTGGTTGTATCGTACTAGAACCGGAGGGAGCGCTTTTTGACGGAGACTGCTACCCTCGGGTCATCAGGGAGGATAGCTTGTATCGTACTAGAGCTAGACACTCTTTTTTGATGGGGTTGTACCGATGTTCGGCTCCGATTATTGTCCTGCTCAGGTAGTAGATAGCTTGCTCGTGGCATGCATCATTATTATGAGCTAACAAAGCACCGAGGGAATGATCCGTGGCCCAGACATAGAGCAGAAAGGGTCTGCCTGCGACGGGTGCCACTAGGACTGGGGGGCTCGTTAGATAAGCTTTAATGTCGTCAAATGGCTTCTAACATTTCTCCGTCCAGACGTAGGAGACTCCCTTCTAAATTAGTTTAGTGAAGGGCGGGCATTTTTTGGAAAGGTTCGTGATAAACCACCGGATGTATGCGAGACGTCCTTATAGGCCTCGAAGTTCTCTAAGGTTCTTCGGAGGGTCCATGTCGAGGATGGCTTTGGTCTTCTCGGGGTCGACATGGATGCCTTTCGCTGTGATGATAAAGCCCAAGGATTTGTCGCTGGAAACCCCAAGGAAGGATTTAGCGGGATTCATCTTGAACTGATGTGCTCGCATGAGATTGAAGACTATCTTCAGATCTTTTTGGTGATCACCTCGTAGATGGCTCTTGACAGCGATGTCATCAATAAAGCAATCGATTGTCTTGCGGAGGTGTTGGTGGAAGATGGTGTTCATAGCTCGTTGGTAGGTGGCATCTGCATTCTTCAAGCCAACGGGCATTACTGTGTAGCAGTAAACCCCCTTCAGAGTCCTGAACGACATGTGCATCTTGTCGTCTGGGAGCATCTTGATTTGGTTTTACCCAGGACATTCGTCTATGAAGGACATTCGTTCAAAGTCGCATATATTGTCAATCATGACGTCAGTGATCAGGAGCGAAAACTCGTCCTTTGGGCAAGCAGAGTTGAGATCTCTAAAGTCGATGCAGACTCAGATATTTTTGTTCCTTTTACTGACAGGAACAATATTAGTAACCCAATTTGGATGTTGTTCTTCGCGAATAAACCTACTACCCAAGAGTTTATCAACTTCTTTGTTAATGGTGACAATGTTGTAAGAACGAAAGCGTCGCTGTTACTGCTTAATAGGCTTAGCATTGGGTAAGATATTGAGCTTGTGTATTGCGACTTGTGGGTCGAGACCGGGCATATCTTCACAGCTCTAGGCAAAGACGTTGATGTATGTAACACCCAGTTTTCCAGATGAGGATAATTTTGAAATTTTGTAATTATAATTATTATTTATTGATATTTATTTTATATTATAATTTTTGGTGATTTTTAATCATTTTAAAACTATTTAAAATCATGACTTGTGATTTGGTATTTTGCTAGTGTAACCCTAGAGATAGTGACCTAGAGCCTAGCCATATGATTAGGGTATTTCATTTATCATTTCTAGTTTGAGGTATTTTTATCATTTTTGGGTTTATTTGATTTTAATATTATTTATTTGAATTTATGGAATTTTTAAGAATTATTTTGGATGATGGTTGACTAGGTTGACTTTGACTAGCATTGACTTTGGTAGACTAGTCTAGAAGCTAACCCTAGTTGTGACTGCCTTGGTTAGGTTAAGTAACCCTAGTCTAACTAGAGTTAACCATGATTTAGTCTTTTAGACCCAAGTTAGAATAGAGAGGGTTAAGTCATAAGTCATGACTTATGGTTTGAGACCAATAGGTAATCACTTAACCATAGCTTGTGAAACTAGGCTCGTAGTCCATCACTAAACCCTAACCCTAACCCACTATGGCCGGCCACCTAGGGAATCCCACCCTATTTAAGGCCTCCTTCATTTAGGGTTAGCCTCCCTTAGAAATAGATCTCAAGTTTAGAAAGAGGTAAATCCCCAACTTTAGAAATTCATATCAAATCCATTTTTATTCCTTTTTAATCCGAACAAATTGCAATAAGTTCTAATTAGTGTGTTCTTGCTCATGGCGGAATCAAATCTCAGGTTTGACACAATTTGGGGGCTTTGCCTAGCTTTTGGAGAATCTCTTTTGCAAGGCTTTTTGTTGGGAATAGCACACCTAGGTAAATTCTAATCCCTTCCCTAAAATGGTGTTCTAATTGCATAAATAGGAAGCCCTAGGTCTACCTTAACTGTAGGTATAGCTACTTCTAGGTTTTGTATCCAATACATGTCCGTATCGGACACGTATCAGTGGCAATACCGAGGTGTTCGATGAAATACCACAGTGGGCATTTCATCCTTGTTTTTGGTTTTAGTTTGAATAGAAAATTAGCTTTTGGCCTCGCATATTGTTTTCTGATACACTGAGGTTATTTTCGTGTCGTGTCGTGTCACTTTGGACACGGGTACACGCGAGGTGCAGCACGTGCGCGCAGGTGCACTCCCCTGCTACTCGGGGTCAACTGTGCCACGGATACGACACCTGAACACCTAATATTTGACACAGCCCTAGGGGCAGACACTGACACGAGGTCCTCAATATTTGAGACACTCTCGTATCGTGTTAGACACGCAATTGACTGTGCACGGGTCATGTTCTGTGCGTGTCCAGTCTTGATACATGTTCTTTGTTTAATTTCCATTTTTATGGTTTTAATTATGATTTAATTGCTAATTTTGATCTTGTACATGTTTTTAACCTATGTTAGTTTGATTTTACATTCGAGTTTGGGTTGTGTGCTGTGGAAATAGGAAATTCCTATTTACTGATACTGTCAAGTATCAGTGAACTAGTATACACTGTTTCCTCTATTTTCTTTCACATTTAACCCACTGATTGTTCCCATTTAATTTGTAATTAGATATTGGTAACATGTAATTTAATGTGGCGTGGTTACTGTTATATGTAGATAACATCTTAGAGATTAGATTGGCATGGGTTTTGGTTCATATTCGTTTTCGAGTTGTATTGGGTTGCATTGAACCTAAGATGTGATTCTCTATAAACTGTCAAATGTTCATTCCCTCTAAATCTGGGAATTGATTTTCGTTTTTCCCAAAACTTGAGATTTAGTAATGTACACTATTTTGTTTTCTTCCCATTCAATGCATTACCTAACTGTTTTATTGATCACTGTCAACTGATTTTTAAGTTTAGATTGATTAAATATTTGGGGATTTGTTGATTGAATTTTAATGATTGGTACACTGTCATGTGAAACAGTGTATAATTTACTGTTTTCTAGGAACTTCCCACACTGTTTCCTGTTTTCCTGTTTTCCTATTGCCCACACCCAAATGCATTCACTGATTTCTTAGACACTTTGTTACACCTATAGTTAGCTCACTAATTTTACAGGAAATGTGACACTCACACCACACTGTTGGTATTGCCCTATTTTCTTATTCCTGCCACACACACACCCTTGACACCTACACACACTCTTGTGCACTCTCATGTCTCACTAACACACACACACACACATTGATGTCCCTACACATTTCTAAAATTGGTTACACCCTCACACTCCATGCACCACGCACACACATATGCTAGGTAAAGGACACATGGTAATGTTGTGTATTGATTGGGGTTCCAGTTTACATGAAGGTTCTCACTTTGTATGTGACACATTGCACTTGGTATATATATATGGGTGAAACTATAGAGTTTATGTTTATGAGGCTATGTTATATATATATATATATATATATATATATATATATATATATATATATATATATTAATATATATTTTTAATATATATATATATATGTGTGTGTGTGTGTGTGTGTGTGTGTGTGTGTGTGTGCTACATATGTGATAGTTATATATATTATATGATATAGTACTATATGGTTCATAGGTTATATATGCCTAGGACCATGGATAGATAGATATATATATGTATATACATGAATTTCATGATTGATAGCTTATATAGCTAATGTAAATGTGCTTAAGATGTGTGACTTGTTTGGCTTGTATAGCCTTGGTTAAGACCTAGTTAGACTAGCATAGGCTAATTTGACTAGTTTAGACTTGGTTAGCCCTAGTTGACCTAGTTTGACTTCTAGGGTTGACCAGAGTTGACCAAGAGTTGACTTTGGTCTAGATTGACCTAGATTCATTTAGAATGCATTGACTTGCATCTTATTATCATTTTAGACTTATAGTGACGTACTGTTCTATATGAGACAGACACCACTCCTCGGACAGTAGATATTCTTCAGATACTCAGGATACAGGCAAGTACATTCTCTGATCATTTCATACCCTGTTAGAATTATTCTTCTGATTTAAATTACTTTACTTGATGCTGTCACGTTGGTCACACGGATTAGTACTATATGGATCCTTTCTTAAGATGTTATCCCCTCAGGGAGCATCGGATACTACATGTTTTGTGCGTTTCACTTATATTATGTATCACTATGCTTCATGGTTCATTGAATCACTTGTGACATGTACTCTCATGATCACAGAGTCTTCCTTGAATCACCCATTTATGGGCATTCCTAGAATCTCCATTTATGGGACTATCATGTATCACCCTTCGGAGGCCATTACATGAATCATAACATAACCTGGCTGGATCCTTATGTATTGATTGGGGGTACGGGGGAGTAGAAGTAGGCATGTGAATAATACCCAAGTTGTATCTCATCTGATCACCTCCGTAGTGTCTCATCAGAATCTCCTATGCCATTCACATGTTTATATTGTACTCTGACTCACTAGCCACTGTTAATTCTCTACTTATAGTAGATATTTCTATTATAGTTCTCTCTCTGTTTATATTTTATACTTTTTTTAGTTTCCTGTATCTTACTTTACTGCATGATTATATTTTCTAACCTATTATGATCTGTTGAGATGTAATGTGCTCGCTCCGTCCTGATTGGGCACCGTTGAATGTTTACAGAGGACGAGGATGAGGCTGGTGTTGACACCTTCTATGGGACAGCCCTAGACGACACTTGTGAGTTGGACTCTCAGGAGTGTCACGCCCCGATTCATAGAGTCATTTATTCACATATTTTATCTCTTGGAATCGATCGTCCTCGCTTGGGCGTGATGCCGTACAAGTCTGGTATTGCACTTGTACAAGGCAAAGATGGTACATAATCGATTATTCTTCAAATAGGAATACATCGCAGCGGCAGAAGCAGATAAATTGAATTTAATGAGGACAATCTCTCTTATTGAATAGAAGTACATCACTTCTTTATAGCAGCGGAGAAAAAGAGTAACTTGAAGCCACACAGAGATATGTAGAACTTTATTCTCTTTACTGATAATTGAAGAAGAGTACAAGACTTGTATTGAAGTACAATGCTTACAGCACATCTCACTTTACATTGGAAACCAACTGAACAATGCTATACAGCTTACATTTGATATTTAGATACAATGGATTACAACTCGATATACCGACTTGGCTTACAATCTCACTGGTACAACTGATTATAATGTTCCATACATTATGCCCTTTATAAACAGAAGACATCATCTTGTGCAAGGAGTGCTTCTGTATGCCCAACAAATCTTCGATGCCGCGGGACCAATCAAGCCAATCTTCGTGTGTAGAACATTCCAAGCAAGAGCACCTGCCCACAAAACGTGGGTCAGCACATCATCTATGCACTGGCGAGTAGAATCCAACCCACTCGCATAAACCCAACATATAAAGTGATCATTTAAGCTTACATCTATTAGAGTGATCTTTCTATTTGGGGCCTAGCATCAGTTTACAGTTCATGGGCAATAATCAGAGTGAAGCATGTAAACATATTCTTAGTAGCATTCATGTGGACATATCATTTATCATTCTTGGTATTATCATGCAAAGGCATCATTGAGGCATACTAGGTATTATCATGAAAAGGCATCATTGAGGCATCGTTAACATTATCATTTTAAACATGTTATGACAGTTCTCACTTCAAGCATCACTTTGCATGTATGTTGTGTTTTGAGCAATGATTATAGCATGGCATCTTTCTAGCATACTCAATTTAACATGTTAAGCAGGATCTCATACTGAAAGGCTACATACAGCATCATTTACTTATTTGGACGTAAGCACGCAAGTTAAACCAACACGTATCTTGAATTATCACATTAAGTGATTTCTTACCGATAGCCGACTCCCTCGTACCTGCATAAAATACAGGATAATATGATATTCTTACTCTGTCTGCACAAAACATTCATTAGCATGCATCCTGACTACATGACCACTGGTGATTGTGCACCATGTCGACGTGCCATATAGGACTTCATAGGGTATGGGATGTACCCTTCACCAGGTTGCGAGCCCGAATGAGGATCCCAATACCGTGCTACCAAAGCACCAATTCCTCCTAGGCCGACTCGATCCCACCGCCGCGGGTACCGTTCGAGGAAATCCTTGTATACAAGTACGTCTATGGTCATGCGAATGCGTGTCCGACCCGATCGTGTTCGAAGTTGCATGATATAATAATAAGATAAGAAAAGGCAACAGTTCATCATCTCCTCTTTCCAATATTTCCACCTGTTCACTTGGTGATCTCAATGATCCCAAGCCTCATCATTTCTTATTGCATCAATCATTGCCACATTTCTCATATCGTTCCTTTCTAAGAGGAACAAATAACATTTCATTTATACCGATAGGACCTGCATCATTTCATTCATATCATAGGGACGATAATCTTTCTTTCATTGCTTAGAAGGAAGCAAGCAACAGCAACAGTTATACAGAATATACATGATTCTAGTGATTCATTCAATTCTTTGTGTTAATAGCATAGCCAGTTCATTACTCATGTATCATTCTCGTAGCATCTCATTACTCAAGTGATTTATTCATTTCATCAAGATTAAGCATAAGAGACATTATCGATTCATTATCAGGCATCAAGTTACATTAGCAGTTCGAGTGTGATTCCATCAGCAATTCAATATTCATGTCTTATTCATTTCAATAATCCACAACATAGGCATCTCTATTATTCAGCAACTAAGACATGGAACATTTAGGGAAGATTCATAGCATCACATTATTCATTTTATTAAGCATGCAGGAATAAGGAGGAAGGAGGACAGTTCCACTTGCCTTATATAAGGGTCTTCCTGCTCCAATCTCATCAAGCGTAGCTCCACCAGCGAGCCACATTCCAATACCCATTCCATCTAGCCAGCTCAGAAAGACTGCATCAGTCTCAATTCTCCTGATCTCCAACATAAGTCACGGTCCAACATTCTGATCCCATCCAACAAGCCAACCAAATGCCTCGTGCAGAGCGGGGCATTACATAATATACCACTCAGAAGAAGTTTCGTCCTCGAAACTTAAGAAAACAACTCATCTACTAGATTCACTTAATCATAATGAGTTACTCATTCAGCTTCAATTCAATATTCATTTCAGCCCACTCGGTCATTTCAAAATAGTTGTCCAACAGTATCATTTTAATCAATCAACGATTCAATCCATCTATCTCTTTTTCTAAATACTTGCAACTTCTCATTGATTCACCAACATTTTTCTTACATTCTATCTTGGTCGCAACACATCACTTCATTTGGATCTATACACATATTTCAGGCGTCCCCAAAATATATGCATTTCAGCCAAAGTCTGCGCTAGTGCGATAAATTCTTCCAACAATATTATCTCAGTCGCAACCTATCACTTCGGCTGTATCAATACACATATTTTAGGCGTCCCCAAAACATATGTACTTCAACCAACTTCCATGATAGTATAATTCGATCAGCCACGATATAACTCTCTTTTCCAAATCAGACTTAGTATCCTTTCAATTGACTTATCACTTTATTCACTTTGCCACAATCACTATTTTCCAGGCCACCACTTAACATCAGGGACAATCTCCATCCAAGCATAACATTTCTAACATTCGATCAAGGGTCTAACTTAGAGCCAATCATATCAAGGTTTCACAACAATAATTATTTTCCTTCCCAAATCCAACAACATTTTTTACCGAGGCAATTCATCTTTTCTAAAAGATACAATCCAACATCACCAACTATCGATTATCCGAGTCAGGGTATAATTCTATGCAACAGTCAAGGTTAACCCAGCTACCCGACTATAGATACCTATCCAACATTTCCGTCATGAGCAGTCAATTCCATCTCATAATAATAATTCATTATTCGATACATACAAATCAAGTCTCATCCCACGATTCCATTTCCCGCTATAGGCTGGCACATAATTCTCAAGGTCAAACATCTCTAAGGTTCATATTGGAGCATATATATAACATATCACTCTTAGGTCGTACTCATCACCATCTCTCGTTTAATGCCACAAGGTTATTCTATGGGTCGCCAACGGCCAGCAATTATACTTCGGTCCAGTCTCAATGGTTAGCTATGCCGACAGCTATACCTAATCATTCAGGTGACTTCCCTAGAGTGGACGGCTACTAGGGATCATGCTAGTTTCTTTCTTAGGGCCAACAAGCAACCGACAGCTCTAAGGAACTCTACCCAAACCTATGGGTATCAACTCAGTCTGAATACTAATTTCTATTGTCGGCTATGCCAACAATTGGTAAGTCCTCAATTGGTCACTAGGGCCAAGTCTATCTATCCAGGGTCTTCCTCAAGGAATAATTCCCACAGAGGCTCATTCTAAACTTACCCGACGATCGATTAAGATCGATCTATCAACATTACGGTCAATCCCAATCCGACATACGATCTTCATCGTTCTAATAATCCATCAAGTAAATTCTCAATGATCCAAATTTCTATTCCAATTCCTTTGTACCCACATAAACCCATAAACCAAGGTTAACTATTCAAGGGTCATCGATCCCGATAGTTTTTAACATAACTATGGAATCATACTATTTGGTTCGTATGACAGAGTCACACCACTAAGTCGTAAGCCAACAATCTTATATCCCAACCAACAATCACTTATACCGATATTATCCAACACGTTTGCAATTTCTTGTTCCCATTCGTTTCTCAATCATCAAACTTTCTTACGGGCATTCTTAAATTTTGTTCCTTTTCCAGCCGTCAAAATCTTATATGGACATTCTTTAAAATTCTCTACCTCAAGGGTCGAGTAGTTCATTCTGTTCAATCTGATAATTCATGTATCAATTAACCATCCTCTATGCAACACAAGGATTCAGGGTTGCTACTTGTCACTTTTCTGGTACAATTCAATTCTTGAGCATATATGCGCATAAGCAACGAATATCCTTTGGTGATCTAGATGGGTTAACATCTATTACACCTTAGGGTCAAGGCACAAATCTCTAATATTTCTTTGGTCACCGACAACTTTTTCCAAAACTTTCATCTTAGCAATCAACATTGTATTAGCGACAAATAATTTGCATCCAACCAATCGAAATCAACATTCAGATATTCTAAGCCACAACATTCTCTAGCCAAATCCATTTACTCATAGCATACTAACGGTCTTACTAGTCTGAGTCAGCACTCGACTAAACAGTTTCTAACCATGCCACCGATTACAATTTTCGACAATCTCGTTACCCAACATAGCATCACCGTCAGGGGACACTCGAGTCATCTAGCACAATACATGACTCCCAGCTAAGTTTCGGCACTACCCAGTACTCACAGATAGTCTTATTGCTATTTTATGGAAAGGGTCAACATATATCTCGTTCTGAGGTGGTAGAGACAATATACCACTCAGAAACGAAGCCATCCTTAAACAATACCAACTCAATCTATTCCGGACATTCCTGATCTATAATGATCACAATACTTAACCAACATCTCGGGGTCTCAATATCACAAGGCAACATTCTTAGGGTCTCAAAGCAGTAGCCAGCACACATGAGTCAATTCACTAATTCTGTTGAACTCATCCATCAATTATTTCATTCCCAACTCTTTTCCAACATCACATGCAATTCTCAACTCGTCGCAGCATACATAGCCACCTTTCTTTTGTTCCCGCATTCCAAACAACATTCACAATATAGCATACTATGGCATCGAGTCATTGTTAGGTTATTTGTGTCCAAACCAACAACAATCATTCATTTAGGGGCATCACAATGTATATAGACTTATTGTATGGAACATCCAGTGAGCAGCCAAGAGGGTCAATAAACTTTCAAGCACAGATAACATAAGGATGATTACCGGACAACAATAGCATAATCGCGGAAGCAATCTTTGATTTAATCACGGAAGCAACGTTGAGTGATCGCGGAAGCAACTTTAGTCAATCATCGATGCAACTTTGATTTGAAATTAATCAAAGAAGAGACCAAGGACGTAAAGCCGTGCTCTGATACCAATTTGTCACGCCCCGATTCATAGAGTCATTTATTCACATATTTTATCTCTTGGAATCGATCGTCCTCGCTTGGGCGTGATGCCGTACAAGTCTGGTATTGCACTTGTACAAGGCAAAGATGGTACATAATCGATTATTCTTCAAATAGGAATACATCGCAGCGGCAGAAGCAGATAAATTGAATTTAATGAGGACAATCTCTCTTATTGAATAGAAGTACATCACTTCTTTATAGCAGCGAAGAAAAAGAGTAACTTGAAGCCACACAGAGATATGTAGAACTTTATTCTCTTTACTGATAATTGAAGAAGAGTACAAGACTTGTATTGAAGTACAATGCTTACAGCACATCTCACTTTACATTGGAAACCAACTGAACAATGCTATACAGCTTACATTTGATATTTAGATACAATGGATTACAACTCGATATACCGACTTGGCTTACAATCTCACTGGTACAACTGATTATAATGTTCCATACATTATGCCCTTTATAAACAGAAGACATCATCTTGTGCAAGGAGAGCTTCTGTATGCCCAACAAATCTTCGATGCCGCGGGACCAATCAAGCCAATCTTCGTGTGTAGAACATTCCAAGCAAGAGCACCTGCCCACAAAACGTGGGTCAGCACATCATCTATGCACTGGCGAGTAGAATCCAACCCACTCGCATAAACCCAACATATAAAGTGATCATTTAAGCTTACATCTATTAGAGTGATCTTTCTATTTGGGGCCTAGCATCAGTTTACAGTTCATGGGCAATAATCAGAGTGAAGCATGTAAACATATTCTTAGTAGCATTCATGTGGACATATCATTTATCATTCTTGGTATTATCATGCAAAGGCATCATTGAGGCATACTAGGTATTATCATGAAAAGGCATCATTGAGGCATCGTTAACATTATCATTTTAAACATGTTATGACAGTTCTCACTTCAAGCATCACTTTGCATGTATGTTGTGTTTTGAGCAATGATTATAGCATGGCATCTTTCTAGCATACTCAATTTATCATGTTAAGCAGGATCTCATACTGAAAGGCTACATACAGCATCATTTACTTATTTGGACGTAAGCACGCAAGTTAAACCAACACGTATCTTGAATTATCACATTAAGTGATTTCTTACCGATAGCCGACTCCCTCGTACCTGCATAAAATACAGGATAATATGATATTCTTACTCTGTCTGTACAAAACATTCATTAGCATGCATCCTGACTACATGACCACTGGTGATTGTGCACCATGTCGACGTGCCATATAGGACTTCATAGGGTATGGGATGTACCCTTCACCAGGTTGCGAGCCCGAATGAGGATCCCAATACCGTGCTACCAAAGCACCAATTCCTCCTAGGCCGACTCGATCCCACCGCCGCGGGTACCGTTCGAGGAAATCCTTGTATACAAGTACGTCTATGGTCATGCGAATGCGTGTCCGACCCGATCGTGTTCGAAGTTGCATGATATAATAATAAGATAAGAAAAGGCAACAGTTCATCATCTCCTCTTTCCAATATTTCCACCTGTTCACTTGGTGATCTCAATGATCCCAAGCCTCATCATTTCTCATTGCATCAATCATTGCCACATTTCTCATATCGTTCCTTTCTAAGAGGAACAAATAACATTTCATTTATACCGATAGAACCTGCATCATTTCATTCATATCATAGGGACGATAATCTTTCTTTCATTGCTTAGAAGGAAGCAAGCAACAGCAACAGTTATACAGAATATACATGATTCTAGTGATTCATTCAATTCTTTGTGTTAATAGCATAGCCAGTTCATTACTCATGTATCATTCTCGTAGCATCTCATTACTCAAGTGATTTATTCATTTCATCAAGATTAAGCATAAGAGACATTATCGATTCATTATCAGGCATCAAGTTACATTAGCAGTTCGAGTGTGATTCCATCAGCAATTCAATATTCATGTCTTATTCATTTCAATAATCCACAACATAGGCATCTCTATTATTCAGCAACTAAGACATGGAACATTTAGGGAAGATTCATAGCATCACATTATTCATTTTATTAAGCATGCAGGAATAAGGAGGACGGAGGACAGTTCCACTTGCCTTATATAAGGGTCTTCCTGCTCCAATCTCATCAAGCGTAGCTCCACCAGCGAGCCACATTCCAATACCCATTCCATCTAGCCAGCTCAGAAAGACTGCATCAGTCTCAATTCTCCTGATCTCCAACATAAGTCACGGTCCAACATTCTGATCCCATCCAACAAGCCAACCAAATGCCTCGTGCAGAGCGGGGCATTACAAGGAGGACCCAGCTCTAGCTGATAATATTACCCCTACTGCCTAGACTAGTTTAGTTAGACTTTATCTTACTTATGTTGTCTTGGGACTAGTTTAGTTAGGCTTTATTTATGTCACTGAGATCTGGATTATATATATTCTTTTATACTCTGTAGTTGAGACTTTGTATTTCTGGATGTTGCTGAGTTGTTATCTTAGACACTTAGACTCTTCTGATCATCTGTATTTCATTGAGTTCTATATCATATCGTGCTTCTTCTTCCTTAGTTGTGATTGAGTTTACATTCTGTTATGTCACCCCCATTCGGGGAGTATAAACTGTTTAGCCTTATACTGTTAGATGCATGAGACCTAGGACAACGTTCTACCGCCGACACTGCGTCGTAGGCTGGACGAACCCACGTCTCGTGTCCTTACTCTACGGTGCGGGTCGTAACACATTTTAGTGGTGGCCCATGCAGGTCAAGTTTATGTAGTGGTATTCGAACTAGAGTATCTCTACAGCCTACAGTAGGATTAGGATATTTTTAAGGGTACTCAATCACACTAGGAAAACTCTTAATCAAATTTCTTTATCTAAATCGTTGCTTATTGACTTCCCTTGAATATAAACTGTCCCTCTTTGAACTTTTACTACCTTCTCAGAAATTGCTTCTTGTTTTGATCTGTCTTCATGATGGTTATGAAGACACGATCTCATCGCTTCGATCCGGGGAATACTATCGAGAGGCTGGCCACCTCTCGTCCTATTCATCAGGGCCTCGAGATCGCAGCTCCTGTTGTGCCGACTCAGGTTGGCGTTTCTGCTACATTGGAGGTGCACCTCTGTCTGTACAGAGACGTTTCCCGTCATTCCCGATTTCTCTCAGCAGCAGCGGTTCATGCAGCATCAGCAGCAGACCAGGGACACCAGCAGGGGCGAGCTATCGCCAGGACAGTCGAGGATGCACAGACCATTGGAGATCTTGCTGTAAGTTCCTTTCTTCTCAATTCCATTTCCACAATTGCCTCTTATAACTATCTTGAAATCTGATTCCATCTGTTCCTTGTTAATTGATTAATTTTGTCCTGTTACTGTTTTGTTATGTTTGTTTTTCTTCAAAAAAAATCATATGGGCTAGGTCAACTAAATCATAGGATCTAGAATCTTTGATAGTCATGTTAGCTGGCATAGTGAAGACATATAGTCAAATTTTTGACGTATATCTCGGGTGTGAAAATTTAAGGTTTTTGTCGTCGCATGCGGCAATGCAAAATTTTTAAATACCATGAACCTAGAGGTATGTACCTTAGTCAAGGACTCCGTGATTATCGTAGCCTTGCTCACTAGCATGACGAAGACTCTGAACAACATAATTTTGGACAGACGCATATGATTATCATACCCTTCTATTGTTATGAAAAATTGTATTCCATCATCAATAACTTAGGAGTAGGGATATTTTAGTTTGTAGAACTTATTCATATGTAGTTCTTTCATAGTATAATGATATAATGACTTGAATAGTGTCTGTACCCTAAAGATGATAGTTAGTAGTGGTATTAGAATAGTAACCCATTGTAGATGATTTCCCTGTTATTTATAATACCAACTAGTTTACATATAGGATGTTAGTATGCCTTACAGCCTTGATGATTGTTACTACTTTCCTTATCTTTTCCAGTGAGACACCCATGACCAGAGCCTGTCCTTGAATATAGTGGTAGTTTTACCTAAGACTGAGAGGTCTATATACATATAGATTGCAGATGGTATTGGCATATGGGGTATTGGTTTGGTTGGTGTCTATAGGTCATTGTTGTATTGGATTACTGACATATTGTTAGCCTATATTGGTCCACTCCCTATTTTAGTAAGTTCGCTTGTATTGAGTTCAGTCATGTTGATCGACCTTTAAAGACAGTGTGCAGACCCTTTCCTCTTGGTTCAGACTTGTACAAGTTGTTCACTGCACTCAAAATTCATTACCTACCATGTTGCATCATAGGTTTCACTGGACCATAGTTCAGACCCTAATTATTGACTCACCAATATTACCATCAACCCCTTACCATATTCATATCTGGAGAGTTAGTATCATGCATACTAGAGGCTTGTACTCATCACTTGGAACAATTTACTATTCTGTCCTAGTACACCTTACAGTATCTGACCCATTCATTGGAGTGCTAGGCATGTGGTAGGGAGTGTGTGTTTTAGACCCTGAGTAGAGTTGAGGTGATGAGGGTTAATATATATAGTTTGTATATATATGTAACGTATTTTGATTGGTACATAGCCTACACTCATTTACAGTATACTGCCTATTGCATTCCCTATACACCAGTCTGGTTCACTTCTTCAGACCACTGTCCTGCATGTAGTTAGTTCAGCCAGATATAGAGGAGAGGCCAGGTTGATCTAGAGGCCTGTTTCAGTCACTATGTAGGTTTTCTTTCACTTTGACTTTACAAGTGGACCCAAATGTCCTACTCTTTAGCTCATAATTTCAGTCTCCTTAGCATCATTTCCTTTTTGCCTATACTGATGATTCAGACCATTCATCCTTAGCCTAAATTCTAAGCATCTGTTCAGTCACTTATAAGTTTACTCT
Source organism: Iris pallida (assembly GCA_029216955.1). Taxonomy (NCBI): domain Eukaryota; kingdom Viridiplantae; phylum Streptophyta; class Magnoliopsida; order Asparagales; family Iridaceae; genus Iris; species Iris pallida. Next base: position 604,704 of record JANAVB010015467.1, on the reverse strand, counting down.
ACTTTAACCCTTGGTTGATCAGTTATATATATATATACAGATGATATACTTAGGATATATGTAATGGGTGGTGGGTCTTGAGCTTATGCATATGTGGTATTTGGTATTTATATGCTTAGAATATAGGTATTTAGTTATGGGTGACTTGATAGGATTGGAAAGTTAAGAGCTAGCCTATTATAGAGTTCTCATTTTGCTAAGTTCTAGTTGCCAACACCTAGGTAGCAAGCATAGGTAAAATCCTAAGAAGTTGACTAGCTGATGACCAAGTACTAGGATGTTGAGAAAATTGACTAGTAATTGACCCTTGACTATGTTTGACCTAGAAGGGGGTGCGATCATCTTAATTTCGAGGACAAAATTTTTCTAAGGTGGGTATGATTGTAACACCCAATTTTCCAGATGAGAATAATTTTGAAATTTTGTAATTATAATTATTATTTATTGATATTTATTTCATATTATGATTTTTGGTGATTTTTAATCATTTTTAAACTATTTAAAATTATGACTTGTGATTTGGTGTTTTGCTAGTGTAACCCTAGAGATAGTAACCTAGAGCCTAGCCATGTGATTAGAGTATTTCATTTATCATTTCTAGTTTGAGGGTATTTTTATCATTTTTGGGTTTATTTGATTTTAATATTATTTATTTGAATTTATGGAATTTTTAAGAATTATTTTGGATGATGGTTGACTAGGTTGACTTTAACTAGCATTGACTTTGGTAGACTAGTCTAGAAGCTAACCCTAGTTGTGACTGCCTTGGTTAGGTTAAGTAACCCTAATCTAACTAGAGTTAACCATGATTTAGTCTTTTAGACTCAAGTTAGAATATAGAGGGTTAAGTCATAAGTCATGACTTATGGTTTGAGACCAATAGGTAATCACTTAACCATAGCTTGTGAAACTAGGCCCATAGCCCATCACTAAAACCTAACCCTAACCCACTATGGCCGGCCACCTAGGGAATCCTACCCTATTTAATGCCTCCTTCATTTAGGGTTAGCCTCCCTTGGAAATAGATCTCAAGTTTAGAAAGAGGTAAATTCCCAACTTTAGAAATTCATATCAAATCCATTTTTATTCCTTTTTAATCCAAACAAATTGCAATAGGTTCTAATTAGTGTGTTCTTGCTGTTGGCGGAATCAAATCTCAGGTTTGACACAATTTGGGAGCTTTGCCTAGCTTTTGGAGAATCTCTTTTGGAAGGCTTTTTATTGGGAAGAGCACACCTAGGTAAATTCTAATCCCTTCCCTAAAATGGTGTTCTAATTGCATAAATATGAAGCCCTAGGTCTACCCTAACTGTAGGTATAGCTACTTCTAGGTTTCGTGTCCAATACGTATCCGTATCGAACACGTATCAGTGGCAATACCTAGGTGTTCGATGAAATGCCACAGTAGGTATTTCATTCTCGTTTTTGGTTTTGGTTTGAATAGAAAATTAGCTTTTGGCCTCGCTTATTGTTTTCTGATGCACTGAGGTTGTTTTCATGTCGTGTCGTATCGCTTTGGACACGGGTACATACGGGGTGCAGCGCGCGCGCACAGGTGCACTCCCCTGCTACTCGGGGTCAACTGTGCCACGGATACGACACATGGACACCTAATATTTGACATAGCCCTAGGGGCAGACAATAACACGAGGTCCTCAAAGTTTGAGACACACTCGTGTCGGGTCGGACACGCAATTGACTGTACACGAGTCATATTCTGTGCGTGTATAGTTATGATACATGTTCTGTGTTTAATTTCCATTTTAATGGTTTTAATTATGATTTAATTGCTAATTCTGATCATGTACATGTTATTAACCTATGTTAGTTTGATTTTACGTTCGAGTTTGGGTTGTGTACTGTAGAAATGGGAAATTTCTATTACTGATACTGTCAAGTATCAGTAAACTAGTATACACTGTTTCCTCTATTTTCTTTCACATTTAACCTACTGATTGTTCCCATTTAATTTGTAATTAGATATTGGTAACATGTAATTTAATGTGGCGTGGTTACTGTTATATGTAGATAACATCTTAGAGATTAGATTGGCATGGGTTTTGGTTCATATTCGTTTTCGAGTTTTATTGGGTTGCATTGAACCTAAGATGTGATTCTCTATAAACTGTCAAATGTTCATTCCCTCTAAATCTGGGAATTGATTTCCTTTTTTCCAAAACCAGAGATTTAGTAATGTACATTGTTTTGTTTTCTTCCCATTCAATGCATTAGCTAACTGTTTCATTGATCACTGTCAACTGATTTTTAAGTATAGATTGATTAAATGTTTGGGGATTGGTTGATTGAATTTTAATGATTGATACACTGTCATGTGAAACAGTATATACTTTACTGTTTTCCAGGAACTTTCCACACTGTTTCCTGTTTTCCTGTTTTCCTATTGCCCACACCCACATGCATTCACTGATTTCCTAGACACTTTGTTACACCTATAGTTAGCTCACTAAATTTACAGGAAATGTGAAACTCACACCAGACTGTTGGTATTGCTTTGTTTTCTTATTCCTGTCACATACACACCTTTGGCACCTACACACAATCTTGTGCACTCTCATGTCTCACTAACACACACACACATTGATGTCCCTACACATTTCTAAAACAGGTTACACCCTCACACTCCATGCACCACATACACACATATGCTAGGTAAAGGACACATGGTAATGTTGTGTATTGATTGGGGTTCCAGTTTACATGAAGGTTCTCACTTTGTATATGACACATTGCACTTGGTATATATATATATATCGGTGATACTATAGAGTTTATGTTGTGAGGCTATGTTATATATATATATATATATATATATATGTTGTGAGGCTATGTTATATATATTTATATATATATATATATATATATATATATATATATATATATATATATATATATATATATATATATATATATATATATATATATATATATATGCTATATATATGATAGATATATATATTATATGATATAGTACTATATGGTTCATAGGTTATATATGCCTAGGACCATGGATAGATATATATATATGTATATTCATGAATTTCATGATTGATTGCTTATATAGCTAATGTAAATATGCTTATGATGTGTGACTTGTGTTTGGCTTGTATAGTCTTGGTTAAGACCTAGTTCACTACCAAATTACAGTACTTTAGCGACGACAAATTAGCGACGGAAATTTTCCGTCGCTATCACCGTCGGATCTCCGACGGATTTGTGACGGAATACCGATGGAAAGCAGTGGACAATTTTTTTATTTTGTTATGTCCATATCCGTCGCTATGCCGTCGATAGGTAGTCGGCCATGTAGCGACGGTTTTATATCCGTCGCTAGAACGTCGCATATTTTGGCGGCAAAAGCCTAAAATATTGGCGCGAGATTTACTAACGACTTAGCGACGGAATAATCCGTCGCTACTCGCGCGAGATTTACTGACGCATTAGCGACGGAATAATACGTCGCTACTCCGTCGCTAAATTTACGTTCCAGACTTAAGTTGAAACGACGGGGGGAACTTTTTCATTCCCCCCAAATTTCACTCTCTCTCCTCTCTCTCTCTCTCTCCCGCGATGATCGATCGGCGACCCCCTATCCTCTCTCTCCCGCGGCGGTGATCGGCGACCCCCTCTCCTCTCTCTCTCCCAAAGGTATTCCCCTCTCCCTCTCTCTCTCTCTCTCTCTCTCTCTCTCTCTCTCTCTTTCTCGCTCTCTCTCTCTCTCGCGCACGCGCGGTGGTCATGGGTGCAGCGGGCCGGGGGCGTCGGGGGCTGCGGGAGCAGCGTCGACTGCGGGGGGCGGCGGTGGCGACGGTGGCTGGGGGTGTGGAGGGGGCGGTGGGAGGGGGCGGGAAGCGGTGGAGGGATGGGGGCGCGCGGGGGCCGGCCGCGGGGTGCGGGGGGTTGCGGAGGGGGGCTGGCCGTGCGCGGGGGGCGGGGGGTGTGGAGGGGGCGGTGGGATCGAGGGGGCGGGCAGCGTTGGGGGGGTACGATGGGGGCGGGGGCTGGCCGCGGGGTGCGGGGGGGGAGGGGGGTATGTGTGGAAGGGGGCTGGCCGGACACACACACACACGGACACACACACACATGGACACACGGACACACACACACAGACACACACACACAGACACAGACACACACACACACACACACACACACACACACGGACACACACGGACACAGACACACGGATACACACACACAGACATATATATATATATATATATATATATATATATATATATATATATATATATATATATAGGCATAATTTTAAGATGCTTAATTAGTTTACCTTATATATATAAGGTAAACTAATTATGGTAAACTAATTATGCCTATATATATATCTATATATAGGCATAATTAGTTTACCTTATTTTAGAGTATGACTACGTAGCTAGTGTGTAGAGTAGTATATGGTTACTAGATCCTAGTGTAGAGTAGTATGTAGAGGAGTATGGCTACTAGTGATATATAGATATGTAGGTCCATGTGTATCTGTATCGGACTATCGCTATCGGTATCGAACTATCGCTATCGGTATCGGACTATCGCTATCAGTATCGACCGTATATACTTAGTATCGGGCGTAGCGGATTAGTATCGATCAGTATATGAGTATATTCCAATGCCATAGAGGAAGGTCAACAAACTGATGGCTTCTATGGCATTGGAATCTACTCATATAGGAATGAACTTGAACTGATGGGTGTTGTAGTCGATTTCAGCGAAGGATCGTCCTTTGTAGCATCTGGACTTCAGTTGCCAGCAGAGCCAGGAGATGTTACGGCAGAAACTGCTCTCATGTTACTTCTCCTCCTCCACCATGGCTCTGGACACGTCTGCTCCTCCTTTCTTCCCTTCTTCTCGACTATCTCGGCCTCCTATTCGGCCTACTATTCTGATATGCGTTTGATACGGTCTACCTAACCTATATACTGATACTAATCTGTTACTCTCTGATATTAAGTACATCCGGCTTACTAGCTAGCGGATCCACCAGTTACATGATTATATACTAATTATGTTAGATTGTGATACTAAGTAGCCTCGTCGTAGGCCTAGCGTGTTATCCACAAGTTTAGTTTTTCTTACGATATGAGTATCGGTATCGGGCTATTAATTCTTATGTTTAGTTTGTCTTACGATACAGATATTCACATCAAATCGAGCATGAATCGTTACTTTGTTGATCGTACATGGATGTACAAACGACAACACGAGAGCAGAATTGGTGTGAGTGACGATTTTCAGGCAGGTGTGGAAGTATTTCTTAAGTATGCCATGAGCAAAACTCAGTACATGGACGATAACAAAATCAAGTGTCCATGTGTTAATTGTCACAATAGACGTTTCGAAGAAGTGATGACTGTGAGAGATCATTTGACCCGTAAGGGTTTCGTACGTGATTACGGCCTGTGGTCATCGCAAGGTGAATTATATTCAGAAAGACAGGCTGCAGAAGCTGGTACTTATGCTTTTGATGATAATGCTGCAACGGATGTCCTCGAAGACGACGGATGCTCTGTGGATTATGGAGACATGCAGAACCTTGCACGAGATATGGTGTATGCTGCGGCAGGGCCTAATTTTGATCCGGAGGATCCTAATCCCGAGGCAAAAGAGTTCTATGATATGTTTAAGGACGCAGATACTCCTCTATATCCTGGTTGTGAGACTCATTCCGCACTGTCAGTGACGATGCGGTTGTTGAACATAAAGTCTGATTTTAACTTGCCACAAGCTTGCTATGATCGGATCACACAATTAACTAATGAGGTGTTACCGAAGGAATCAAAAGAGCTCCCAAGAAACTTCTACAAGTCAAAGATGATGGTCCGACAACTGGGACTGGGGTACGAGAAGATAGATTGCTGTCGCAACGGATGCATGTTGTATTACAAAGAGAATTGCGTATTAGAAAGTTGTTGGTTCTGTAATGCGGATCGTTACAAGACAGTACAGGGAAAAGGAAAGTCAACTAGAAAACGACGTCCTTACAAGTATATGCATTACTTATCGATCACGAAGCGCTTACAGAGGATGTATATGTCTCTGAATACAGCAGAACACATGACATGGCACAGTGAAGATCGCATAAAGGACGAAGGAGAATTGTCACATCCTTCGGATGGGGAGGCGTGGAAATATTTTGATTTGTGTCATCCAGATTTTGCTGCAGAGCCTAGAAATGTACGCCTGGCGCTATGTTCTGATGGCTTCGCCCCTTTCGGACAGTCGGGATCTCAATACTCATGCTGGCCGGTCATTCTTACCCCTTACAATCTGCCACCATGGATATGTATGAAGACTCCTTATATTTTCTTGACAGCTATCATACCCGGTCCCAAAAATCCAACAAAGAACATCGATATATATTTACAGCCGTTGGTGGATGAGCTGAAACAGTTGTGGGAGATCGGCGTCACGACCTATGATATTTCCAGAAAACAAAACTTTCAGATGAGAGCTTCACTCATGTGGACAATCAATGATTTTCCAGCATACGGTATGCTGTCGGGATGGAGTACGCACGGCAACATGTCTTGTCCGATATGTATGAAAAATAGTAAAGCGTTCCGCCTTAGACATGGAGTGAAAACTTCTTTCTTTGACTGTCACCGTCAATTTCTGCCAACGAGACATCCTTGGCGAAAGAACAAGGACGCGTTCAGATATGGAAAACAAGAATTTTCTGAACCTCCTGCCAGATTGTCGGGATACGATATTTGGAAAGATGTAAAAGAATTGCCCACCGCAATGGAAGATCCATCGAACAATCGTGTCGAGGGGTTCGGACAAAGCCATAACTGGACCAAACGGAGTATCTTCTGGGACTTGCCTTATTGGAAAGATAATCTTATTAGGCATAATCTTGATGTCATGCATATCGAAAAGAATGTGTTCGATAATGTCTTCAATACCGTTATGGATATTAAAGGAAAGACGAAGGACAATCCAAAAGCAAGACAAGACATGGCCGAGATATGCAAACGTCATAATCTAAACTTGATACAAAGGGGAGCTGGTGGACAAGTAACTAAGCCGATAGCGCCATACGCATTGAGCAAGGAAGATAGATTAATAATCTGCAAGTGGATATCTACTTTAAGATTTCCCGACGGCTATGTGTCGAATTTGTCTAGATGCGTTGATCTCAATGAACGCAAGCTAACAGGAATGAAGAGTCACGACTGCCACGTGTTTATGGAAAGATTACTGCCCATTGCGTTGAGAGAGTTGTTGCCTTCTGCTGTATGGGTTCCGTTGGCCGAGCTGTCTACATTCTTCAGGGATATCTGTTCAACTAAGCTCACGGTGCAACATATGATACAACTTGAGGAGAAGATTGTCTTAACAATTTGCAAGTTAGAGAAAATATTTCTACCGGGTTTCTTCGACAGTATGGAGCATCTACCGATTCATCTAGCATACGAAGCCCGTGTCGGTGCATCTGTTCATTATCGATGGATGTACCCCTTTGAAAGGTAAATAAAAATCGATATAATTTAAGTGGATTTTATAATTCATTGTTAATTCTCAAGATAATTTGTCTCTCTAGGTATCTACATCATCTAAAGAAGAAAGTTGGCAACAAGGCTCATATAGAGGCTTTGATATGCGAAGCATATCTTATCGAGGAGGTGTCAAACTTTTGCTCCATTTATTTCGATACTCATGTTGAGACAAATTGAAATAGACCTCAAAGGAATGACGAAGACGTTGAGGAAGGAGGTATATTCAATTTAAGGGGCAAGCCTATTGGGGCTAGTAAGAAACGGTGGTTGAGTGACGATGAGTATGATGCCGCTCACCGATATGTCTTGTTAAATTGTGACATACAAGAAGTGAGAGATTTGGAGAAATAAGTGACTACACCTCATTATAATCTCTAATTTGGTGAGGTAAGTGACTACACTAATTTTTATTCTCTCTAACAGTATATTTAGAGATGAAGTCAAAATAAGGACACCCGATATTACCAATGAGGGACTTCAAAGAGAGGTTGATTTTACCTTTCCGTCATGGTTTCGAGATTACGTAAGTAACTGAGATAATATGTTATGCGGCTACCATTTAAATATATATATGCCACTAATACATTTAAAGTTTACAGGTTTTATTAGCTGAACCAAGTACACTCACAAATGAGAGCATCCGTTATTTGTCATTGGGACCGAAGAAGCATGCAAAGACTTGGCCCGGCTATGTCGTTAATGGCTTCAAGTTTAAGACAACTCAACATCCTATAAATGCAGAATTTCTCAATGACGACTTCAGTACGAAGCATTCTGGTGTTTGTATAAGAGGCACAATCTATGACGACGAGCCGGACTTTGACTATTATGGAGTGCTTCGGGATATTGTAGAATTACAATATAGTGCCCTATTTGATATGCATATTGTTATGTTCAAATGTGAGTGGTTCGATACGACACCAAATATCGGTTGGAGAATCGATAAACAATTTGGATTCGTCGATATAAATCATCGCAGGAGGTATAGAGGGTCTGACACGTTTGCGATAGCAAGTCAGGCTGTTCAAGTCTACTATACAAGCTACCCAAGGCATCGTAGAGATCGCTTTGACTGGTGGGCAGTATGCAAGATTAAATCTAGAAATACATTCAACGTTGGAGACCCAGCATACCAAGAGGACCAGATCGAAAAGCCCCAATATTTGGGACAACAGTCTTGTGACATGGATGTTGAATTAGAGGTTGATATACCTCTTGCTGATGAAAATAGAGGGGAGGAAGAGGTTGATATACAAGACTTAGATGTCAACCAGGGGAGAAAGAGGCGTCTTGTCCCAAGTATTGAGACTGAAGAAGAAGAACTTTATGAGGATGAGGATGAGGATACAGATGAATTCGACGATGAGGATGATAATGATGATGAGGCCGAGGCCGAGGAAGAGGACGATGACGATGATTAAATATCGCTATATTTCAGTTGTATCTTGAAGCACCCAATATCTAGTCTCGAATCCTAAATTACCCTATTACATTTGGATTTACAATTACAAGTCTAGTGGAACACAAGATGCCCTTTCATCAAAAGTTACAAGAATTGTACTTTGTTGTATTGGTGCATGATTTTATCAGATTTTGTGTATCTAGCTTTTATTCGTACTTCACTTCTGATTGTAATATTATTTCAGTTTAGGATATTTGCGTATTATTGTATGAGTTTCTTTTTGCAGATGGCACTCCTAGGCCTACTCGTCTGGGCGGCACTCATCGCCCTGCTGCTGGTATGGATATGTTTAGGTTTATATTCATTTATAAATCTATGTTGTCGGTATTTTGTTTATGTGTTTTATTTACAGGGAATGGTTGCGAGCACCCGTACTGGTGGTGCTGGCCGTGGTCGTGGCGGTGGCGGCGGCGGCGGCGGTGGTGGTCGTGGACGTGGGCGTGGGCGTGGTGGTAGCGGTCGTGGTCGCCAGCCACATTCCCCGGATGTGACCTCCGAGCCCGACTTGGAGAGCCCGATCACAGGCTCTTCCCGCCGTCATTCTTTCTCGCTGCCACCGACATCGTCGTCGAGGCCTGTGACTCCATCCGCTAGCGGATCCGTTCCGCCACCGGATGTACCAGTGGATGCAGCAGCAGATGCAGCAGGGGGCCCAGCAGTTACTGCAGGGTGGGCCTCGGAGTACCCCGGGATTCAGTTTCATCCTGATACCGGGGAGTACATTCGCGGACCCGCGGATCCCCCGACGCCACCAGAGAGGCTGGTGGGCGAGTTCCGACGAGAGCTATGGCCCGCTGGTGAATCGTAAGTAAATTTAAGTTAATTTATTAAATTTGTTTTATTTATTCAAGTTAATAATCCAGTCGTTGCTTCTTTATAGGTTTTTCCCGTGGGATGCTGCCCGGATTCTAGGGCACATTATCCGGGATAACTACCATGGCCCCTACATCAATTTTTCTGAGGTGCCTCAGGACATGAAGTACGTCTGGCTCGACGAGATGAGGGTATAAATCCGTCGGTGAATTATTAATTATTCTTTAAATCATTAAATTTTTTATTACGTGATATTTGAATTTGTATGTCAGAGGACGTTCTGGTGGCCCCCCCATCGCGAGGAGGCGATCCGCAGGACCTACAAAGCCGCCGTCGGGAAGAAGATACGGGATGCGGTGTGCGACCTTCGTACGGCACATACGAGAAAGGACTGGATCCGGGCGGAGTACTATGAGCAGATGTTGGAGAAGATGGATACTCCGCAGTTCAAGCTAAAATCGGAGAAAGCTAAGGCTAATCGACAGGGCACGGGTCTGCATACGGGGGGATCAAGGCCCTACGCATCGACGCGTGCAGATTTGGTGAGATAGCGCAAATTCAAATTCATTCTATTATTTAATTTCATACTCTTAATATACGAAGTTAATTAAATTCTACGTATGCAGGTCCGACGGGCGGTGAAGCAGGGAAAAGAGGCGGAGACGGTCACCGCTCACGATATATTCGTGCATACGCACAAGAGGCGGAAGGACGGAAGCTTCGTCGACGCGAGGGCCGAGGAGACTGATATAAGTACTTACGTTTATGAGATTTATGTTAGAAATATAATTATTGTTAAGTTAATTAGATAAACTTAGGATTCAGACTATAACTTAGGGAAACATAGGATTTATATTATAACTTAGGAAAACTTATAGTACAAACACATTCATTGGATAGGCTGCGTATCGTGAGGCACTTAGTCGGCTTGAGATCGAGCCCCCTTCCGAGAATGTCGGCGAAACGACGCCCACCCAGACGCACTCTTCTATGGCCGCTCGCTACGACGACGTGTTCGTAGAATCCGTCGGCGGCGTTAGGAAAGGGCGCGTCTACGGCTTAGGTTCCATGGCGCCCTCGTTGCAGCTGTCCCCGAGATATCCACCGCCTCCGCCTCCCCCAGTGCCCCCGGTTGACGATGTGAGGGCGCAGCTTGAGACTCTGACCTCCGCGGTGTCAGATTTGCGGGCGATAGTGTTGGGGCGCTATCTGTCTGCTCCCGGTCCGTCTGCTCCCGGTCCGTCTACTGCTGCTGCCGGTGCTTCGGATCGACCTGGTCCTTCTTCCCCCGGACGGCTTTCGTTTAACCGCTCTGCGGACGCCCGCATCGTATCGGATAACACCATCTTGACGTTCCTTGACATGTTGTCGCCACAGCAACTACGCGCGCTTCCAAACCATGTCTTGTCCCAAGTGCCGGCACACACGGTGGAGGAGTACATACGCAAAGCGGATGCGGCGGCACGAGCACGAGACGATCTGACGGACGGGGTTTGATTTTGTTTATGTTGTTGGTTTTGTAGACATTTGGATACATTGTATGATCGGATATTTTTTTATGTTTGGATAATTTAATGTTGGATATTGGATGTATTGTGTTGGTAATATTTTGTTGGATATTGGATACGTTGGATATTGGTGTCGGATATGGATATTTTGCCTATGGATATATGGTGTTCGATATTGGCTACGTTGGATATTCGCGTTGGATATGGATATATGGTGTTGTATATGGATATTTGGCATGTTTGATATTGTGTTGGATGTGTTGTATAAACAGAAAAGAGTCTGTTTGCTGTATTTTTTTTCAAAAATTAGAAGTTAGCGACGGACAGGCGACCCCTCAGCGACGGATAGCCCGTCGCTAACTGGAGAAACTGAGGTTAGCGACGGATTGGCGACGTAAAAACCGTCGCTAACTGGAGAATTTTACATTGAGCGACGGTTTAGCGACGGAATATCCGTCGACCTGGTTCTGTTTGATATCAATAAATTTTGCAGTTAGCGACGGATTGGCGACTAACTTACGGCGGACTGGAGACAAAGTCCCGACGGACTCTCCGTCGCTAACTGTAGGAATTCAATTTTTCGACGGATTGGCGACGGAATGTCCGTCGCTACCTGGAGAATTTTACCTTGAGCGACGGTTTAGCGACGGAATATCCGTCGACCTGGTTCTGTTTTGATGTCCATAAATTTTGTAGTTAGCGATGGATTGGGGACTAACTTACGGCGGAATGGCGACAACGTCCTGACGGACTATCCGTCGCTAACTGTTGGAATTCAATTTTTTGACGGATTGGCGACGGAATATCCGTCGCTACCTGGAGAATTTTAAAGTTAGCGACGGTTTAGCGACAGAATATTCGTCGACATGGTTCTGTTTGATGTCCATAAATTTTGCAGTTAGCGACGGATGCTTTATCGCTAATACGACGCTAATCCGTCGTACACCTCGGTGGATTAGCGACGGCATAACGACGACCTGCCGTATGGAAAAATCTCTGATACGCTTTTACCGACAAATTTACGACGGATTAGCGACGGAAATTGCGTATCAGAAAATCACTGATACGGTTTTGCCGACTCTTTAGCGACGGAGTTTTCCGTCGCTAACCCTATATCCTGATACATGTTTCGACGAAAGCTAGTCGGTAATCCGTCGCTATATATATTTAAATGCGCCGACGGTATTCCGTCGCTAAGTCGTCGCTGAGCGACGGAGTAGCGACGGATATGTTTTAGCGACGAGGTTATTCCCGACGGCTGTTTTACCAAAATATCCGTCGATATTTATTTTTGGCGACGGAATACCGACGGATAAGGCCGTCGGTAAATCCATGTATTTTGGTAGTGGTTAGACTAGCATAGGCTAATTTGACTAGTTTAGACTTGGTTAGTCCAAGTTAACCTAGTTTGACTTCTAGGGTTGACCAGAGTTGACTTTGGTCTAGATTGACCTAGATTCATTTAGAATAAATTGAATTGCATCTTATTATCATTTTAGACTTATAGTGACTTGTACTATTCTATAGGAGACAGACACCACTCCTCGGACAGTATATATTCTTCAGATACTCAGGATACAGGTGAGTACATTCTCTGATCATTTCATATTATGTTAGAATTATTCTCCTGCTTTAAATTACTTTACTAGATGCCGTCACGTTGGTCACACGGATTAGTACTATATGGATCCTTTCTTGAGATGTTATCCCCTCATGGAGCATCAGATACTACATGTTCTGTGTGTTTCACTTACATTGTGTATCACTATGCTTCATGGTTCATTGAATCACTTGTGACATGTACTCTCAAGATCACAGTCTTCCTTGAATCACCCATTTATGGGCATTCCTAAAATCCCTATTTATGGGACTATCATATATCACCCTTCGGGGGCCGTTACATGAATAAAAACATAACCTGGCTGGATCCTTGTATATTGATTAGGAGTACGGAGGAAGTAGGCATGTGAGTAATACCCAAGTAGTATCTCATCTGATCACCTCTGTAGTGTCTCATCAGAATCTCCTATGCAATTCACATGTTTATATTGTACTTTGACTCACTAGCCACTGTTAGTTCTCTACTTAAAGTAGATATTTCTATTACAGTTCTCTCTCTGTTTACATTCTGTACTTTCTTCAATTTTTTGTATCTTACTTTACTGTATTATTATATTTTCTAACCTTCTATGATCTGTTGAGATGTATTGTGCTCACGCTGTCCTGATTGGGCACCTTTAAATGTTTACAGAGGACGAGGATGAGGCTGGTGTTGACACCTTCTATGGGACAACCCTAGACGGCACTTGTGAGCTGGACTCTCAAGAGGACCCAGCTCTAGCTGATGACATTACCCCTACTGCCTAGACTAGTTTAGTTAGGCTTTAACTTACTTATGTTGTCTTGGGACTAGTTTAGTTAGGCTTTATTTCTGTCATTGAGATTTAGATTGTATATATTCTTTCATACTCTGTAGTTGAGACTTTGTATTTATGGATGTTGCTGAGTTGTTATCTTAGACACTTAGACTCGTATGATCATCTGTATTTCATTGAGTTCTATATCATATCATGCTTCTTCTTCCTTAGTTGTGATTGAGTTTATTTTATGTTATGTTACCCCCATTCGGGGAGTATAAACTGTTTAGCCTTATACTGTTAGATGCATGAGACCTAGGACAGTGTTCTACTGCCGATACTGTGGCGTAGGCTGGACGTACCTATGTCTCATGCCCTTACTCTAGGGTGCGGGTCGTGACAATGTATTCTTCGACCAGCTGGACCAAAGATTTTTGGTCCTCTCCTGCCAGGCTTTTGTTGATGAAGATAGGTTTGGGCGAAGATCCATCCCCGAGGCCAATCTCCTTGACTTTGCCTTCAGCAGGGGGTTCTTATAGTTCGAAGCAAGATTCCTATTGTGCACCTAGGAGTTGAGCCCAGGATTCCTCTTCGAAGTACTATACTATTTGATCGTTGTCTTCGTCTTCTGAAGGACAAACGGATGTTATGTTGGATGACAACACCTTCCTGAAGATTAGGCCGATGCTGGTGCTAGAGTCCCAAGTTTAATCTTCAGATGAGTGAGAGTGTACGACCTCTTCTGCTTCTGAATTCCTTGGTGCTGTCGGAGGTGTGATGTAGCCTACCTCCCCCACATCGAGTATGGTGGTAATAGTCCTGTGGCTTCCATTTCGGAATAGGGAGTCGCAAACAAAGACGTCCGCATGTACGATAGTTCCGACCCTGGCTGCTTTTCAGGTTGTAACCCATCTTTTGGATAAGATACTTGGCTCGATCGTTGTACCAATATATTTGTATTCTTCCGATGTCAGGCTCTGGCTCCATTGGTAGAAGGTCTCGATGATGCTTGACTTTGTCGAAGATGATAGGTTTCTCATCCTGGTTCTGGGATGGGACTGTAACAGACTCCTTGGTACAGGACGACTCGATTTACATGATTGATAGTCGTTATTTGTGTCTGCAACGATTGTAGGGCATTATCTAGAGTATACATGGCATTCTAATATGGAAAACTAGAATAATTGAAAGACACCCTTTTATTGACAACATACGGGATCCTGCCTAGGGTAATTACATTATCAAGGGATGGGGCATCGATATTAGCAGATATGTACTCTTCCAGTTCCTTGTCAGTGAGTACTAGAGCCGCCTTGGGCGGATCGAAAAAGTCTGTGGGAAGTTTGTCCCATGGAGTCTCTTGACACCGTACTAAAAGAGATACTGAGGCTTTCTATTGTATATTGACAGTGGAAGGGGCTGACGACTGATGAGATCTGCCCTTAAGCCGTACATTGAGAGGTGCCTCAGCTGGTGCTTCGGGGACTTGTGCTTTCCTGCGGAGTTTTGCTATGAGAGGTGCCGACATTCGAAAAGGTTTCCTCTTGAGTCGTATCTTCAGAGGGGCTTTAGTGGTTGTTCCGCCCAGAGAGGTTAGTGCCTTTCTGCGAAGCTTGACTACGCTAGGGGACGGCATCTGAGGCGGTTTCCCCTTGAGCGGTACTTTCAGAGAAGCATTGATTAACATTTCTGCCTCAGTGTTAGCCTCAGCTTCGGTTTCTGCTTCGTCGTCGGTATCGTTGGCTTCATCATCCAAGTGGATTGATTTGTAAAGATCAGAGTCGGTGAAGAAGGCTTCAATCCCTCTGAAGGAATCGACATCAGCAAACTCTCTTCTGACTATGCGATTGGTGGATATATATTTTATACATTGGTGGAGAGTAGATGGCACCACCATATATTCGTGTAGCCATGGGCGCCATAATAGGATGTTCTAGTTGACGTTCGTATCCACAACATAGCTAGTCACCTCGGTTTGGAGATCACCGATATAACACTTGCGGATCTTGTACAGTGGTTCACTCTTGTTGGCGTTGAAGCTACTGATTGTAGTATATGAGGCTGTTAGATAATGCATCAGAATTCCCATGGTCTGGAGCAGAGTTCGGGGAATGATGCTGAGAGAAGACTCGGGGTCGATATACATTCGATCCACCTTGATGGCACCGACATACCTGTTCGACATAACAAAAGGTTGAACAAATTTTTTTTCTTTATTAAACGTATAAGGTATCTGTGTACAAAGAAGGAAGTCCTAAACATGATATTCTAAGTACAGAAAGTAGTGATTTCTGGGAAAGTGTGACGGTTGAGATCGAGCACTACAGCAGCTCCTTTACTCCGTTGACGATTTGACGACAAACCAATCTTGCTATGGCTCTCTGGCGCCTTTGATGGGACTCTGGGGTCATCGATCAAGAGGCTATCTGGAGGGGAAGATCCCTTGAAGATGGTTGGTTGGCTGGTTGGTTCTTTGGTTGATCGGTGGATGAGGGTAGTCGACTCTTCATGGATAGAGATTGCAGATCTTTTGAAGATTGTCAATTGTCAATTTTCTTTCTGTTGATCGATTGATGCCTTGGTGGAAGAAGAACTCCTTCTATTTATAGAGAACGAGCACATATGCGATGTGCATTAGGGTTCCCGACATATGAAAGAATCTGCCGTCATTGCACGGTGCGGGCGAGATTCCCCTCAAACAAGATCTCTGGTAGTTATAAACATAATCGAAGGAGGTGACACATGGCACGTGCCAATTTTCTTGCTCGGATACAATCGAGTAAATCTTAGGATTTTATCCACGATTTGGAGTCTAATTGATCCTCGTCTAAGATTTAAATCAATCTGATATGATATCAATCATGATTTAATCCCAATCTTCTCTATAAGAGGCAGTTTAAACAAAATAATTGGGGTGGACCCATGCTTCCTGCGCCTCTGGTGAGTACTAAGTACTGCTGTGCTTCTGGGGCGACGAGTAGACAGTGCTTCTGGAGACGACAGAACCTCGGTGCTTTCAGGCGACGAGTGGACTAGGCTTCGAATGACGACGAAACTTCTGTGCATATAGAGCAACTTACGAAATTGTGTTTTCGGATACTGGAGTCACTGTATTGTAGGCAACAAGTAGGCTTGTGCTTCAGGTTGGTGAGATTACTGTACTTTTGGAGCGATAGGCTGACTTGCATTGGATGCGATGGAGTTCCAAAGTCTCTTGTAGAGAAAGCTTCTGAACCGGAGCAGACGACTGCGCCATAGGAATGGAGATGGTGTGAGCATATCACCATCCTGTGCCTTATGCGGATGCAGGTAAGTAGCTGCACCTCTGAACAGTGAAGGCATTGGCTTTGAAGGAATGGGTATGACACCCTTGCATGTCTGATATTGGCACAGGCAGGTAGCTGCGCCTCTGGAGTGAAGGCACTGGCTTCTGAAGAGAAAGAAGGAAAAGGGGGCCTACGACCATCTTGCTTCTAAGGTTGGCACAGGCAGGTGGCTGTGCCTCTGGTTTGAAGGCTTCTTCAAAATGCTGAGTAACTGATATGCTTCGGAGAGGCTGCGCCCACAAGAAAGTCAGAACATGCTTCGATGGAGATCAATCTTCCAACAAGCGTGTCGAGAAGAATGAAGGCTACGCTTCGACGAAGACTGCATCCCTAGTATATCCCTCTAGGCTCTATCGAATCTGTACTAGATTCTTTGTAGAAGAACAAAATTAGTCCCTTATGTATAGTCCTGATGTGTCTGTACTAGACTTTGGTAGAAATGACAATAAAGGGACTTCTCTCCATATTTTCTGTTTTATCTTTTTAGCACTGAGCCTCGGCCTTTTGCATCTTCTGTGCTTTGGCGAAGGGATGTCTTTAGCTGAGATTTTTCATGCTTCTATACGACCCCCTTCAAAGTGTCCCGAACTTGAGCCAAGCTCGGGATATTTTGAACAAAAGCATGAATATGTGTCAGGACTGTACGAGCTGGGTGATGGCTGGTGTCACGCCTAGCTCTTAGCATTAATTGTCCTGAGTCATCGTTTCAGAGCATAGGCTCCTGATGGCTTCTTGATATTGAAGCCTCTTGCGTCTTTACAGGGATTGCGAATCTCTTTAGTAGAGGAGGTTCAGAGTCACGTTCCTTCAATTACTCGCAGTACTGTCATCTGACATGGAGTAGAGCTTTAGCTTAACTTGTAAGCTTTCTTCTAATCAATTTTTGGCTCGTGCTTGGACCACTCGAACAGCCTATATAGAGGACTTTCTTCTTCAAGGGAAGACTCGGCTGCTTCAACAATGGCCTTGCTTGCCCGATGCTCGACTCTTGATGACCCTGGAGTTTGCTTGAGGGGCCGTCGGTGGCAAATCTTTTCATCCAAAAAAGCTATAGTAGGACTACCATTGGATCTCGAGACATCCCCCGTCCTGGATGTCGTGGGCGTCAATGGTGTCTCGAACCCTTGCTTCCTGAACTCGTATGGGTTGCCATGTCGACCAAAGAATGGCAAGGCTTACTACTGTAGTTGCTCTCTCCGACCAGCTGGAGAGATAGGGGAGTCCTGTGCTGGTCTTCATCCTCGTCTCGGGCCAGTAGCAGCTTCGTGCGGTGGCTTCCTTTTGACCAGGAAGTGATTGGCTCTGTCACCGCCTCGCCCGTGCTGTTAAGAGCTTGTACCGCAATTTTAACTTTTTTTGCTTATGTGTATGTAACTACGAAGAGTCTCTAATAGGTCTTTGTAGCCACATGTTTTTATATGTAGAAGCTTTCTTGTTCCCTTTGCTTTTGTCTTCAGAATAACGAAGGAATCTTCATAAAGGATTTGCCTGACCAGAGGTAATATGGACGTGGAAGGCTTGATCTTTGCCGGGGTATAGAACGACAATCCAGAGGTAATATGGACGTGAACTATTTTCTAGACCGTCGGGATAACCGTAGAACTGATGCGAGAAGAACGACTACTCAAAGATAATGTGGACATGGTAGTCGCGTCTTCCACGCGTAAAGGAGCAATCCAAAGGTAATGTGGACGTGAAGTGCTTCATCTATTTGAAAGAATATATAGGAGGGAGGGAGAAAGGTCCCCTTACCATAACTAATGGCACCCTTTTTAGGGGATATGGGTGCCTATGCTGGTTCTGTCTTCAGACATAATACTTCTTTAGGAACTTGCCGTTGATGGGCATCATTAGCAAGTCACCATTAGGCTTAGCTAGTCGATAAGTACAGTTGGAGTATACTGTTTCTATGACGAACTGTCCTTTCCACTTGGGCTTGAACTTCCCAGCCATTTTGTGGGACATCACCTGTAAACCCCCTAAATTTTTACTACGAACGTTTTTATAATTTTTTACATTAATTTCTTTTTCGTATTTGTACGTCGCATGCGGGTACGAATATGCGAGGTAGTATATTTTAGACACACAAAGGAAAAGATTTTTCTTCATATAGAAAATAAGTTAATTTTTAAAAATAAGTCTAAGGTATTTCTAGTTGCTTAAAAATCATAAAATACGTCGCGTCGCGATTGCCAAAACTTTATTTTATTTTATTATAAAAAGGGATATATTTTATTTTATTGGTAATTTAGAAAAATATGCCTTACGTAAATATTCTATTTGTGAGGTACATGAAATTTAATTTCATGTATATTTTATTTTTCAAAAACTTAGTAAAATTATTCTATTCATTTGCAAAAAAAAAGTATTTCAAATATTAAATATTTAATATTAATTTTCAAAATTAATATATTATTATTTTATTTAGTTATTATAAATATACTTTGAAAATTGTATTAATGATTATCATTTATATTAAGATTAAATCTACTGATTATATTAGTAAATAGTTTAAACTTATAGATAAGATTTAAATGTATCGGATCGGAATGGATTTGATTTGGTTTTAAATTGATTTGGATTTCTAGTGGTCTATCCATGGGGATTTAAAATTTTATTACATCTTATCAAATTAGGATTACCTCAACCCTATAAATAGGGGAGCCTCCACATTTTTTTTCTCCACAAATTCCTGAATCCAAAATTTTCCACCAAAGTTGAGCACCGTATGTGTCCACCGTTCTTAGTCTATATTGATACATGTATATTGAGAATTTTATGTCGGACACACCTCCGACATAATCGAATCCTAAAACTAACCCGTGGCAACCCCAAGACCCTACAGCCTCCACGCAACCTCTCTAACATCTCTCGCCACCATCCCGACACCCGTCATCAAAGCCGTTCTCCACCGTCACCGTATCCTCCCCTCGCCTCACCATCGGGACACCACCGCCCTCCACTCCTTCTCCTGGCCGTTCGCCATCTCTACCTTGTCACCACCCATAACTGACCGAATTCAAGCCATCACCACCGCCATCATCTTAGTCACCTGCACCAAGCCCAGCCCCTAGCGACGACAACACAGTCCCCATCTCCTTCCCGGCCCAGGCTTCCGTCGAATCAGAGATCTGCACCATGGTCGAGATTCTTGTACTCCACTATCGGATCTTCTCCGCGGACCTTCGCACAGGCCTTCCCTTCCAACATCGTTCGCCAACGGAACGAAGCCATCCTGCAGCGCCCCCTCTGCCACGCGCGGGCTTCCGTCGCCTCTTCCGCAGTAAACTTCCTCTCTCCCTCTTCTTTTTCTAATTTCTCTTATTTCTTTCTCTCTATGACTTTTATTAATGAAGGAGACTCAGACATCATGCTTTAATGCTTTATTAGTAAACTTTTAATGCAACACTCTCTTCTCTCCCTCTCATTCTTCCTGTGATTCGGTTCTCCTCCCTCTTCTTTATTCTTTCTGTTTGTTAGAATTGACTTTTCCTCACTCCAAACACCCAAGGACAACAACAGCCACTTGTTTGCTTATTTCTTATTATTTTATTTTTTTGCTTTTTATATAATATTAGTGTGCAAGTATATACATATATAAATACATATGTTGGTGAATATACATGTATATATATACAATATAATTTTATATACTGCTAATAATATTATTTCATAATATTATTGTGTTATTAGTTACTATTACACTAATCTTATTGGTTTTCTAATATATACCAATATTTTATTTCTTATTAATATATTTTTAAATATATTTTTATATTATTTATATAGTTTTAACCTATAACTTTATTGTAACAAAATAATATATTGGACTTTGAGCTTATGTTTAAATTCAAAATTTGTTTTTTAGCCAAAAATTGTTTTCCTAGATTTTTAAGAACTTATTTATAAGAGAAAAACATAGTGTTTAAATAAAAATTTATTTTCAAATATAGTTTCTAAATAAAAAGGGCATTTTATAAAATAGTTATGAATATTTTATTATACTTAATTCTTCAAATATTTATTCTTATCCATAATCAAATCTTTTTACCTTCTTGCGAATTTCGAACCTCCCTATATCGTCCCTAACTAATTTGACTACTCTGGACTTTATGACACGACTGTCCCACCATCCGAGATTATCTTGCATAATTTTGACATCCGAGATCATTTCTGTGCCGAAATGATCATATCGCGCCAGTCAACTCCAAACTAACCAAGAAGACTTATTGGATTATTGCACCACACCAGGCGACACACCAGGCAAGATACCTTGCCACAAATTACTGTTTATAATTAGTCTGCTTTTTATTTATTGCATATCACTGTGTTATTATTTTTAGTTCTTCTAGCTGTACCATTTTTTACAGCGCTTGATTTACTGCCTGCTCAGTGATATTAGCTTACTTTATTTATTATCCTTTGATTGCATATGGACTTAGAGTTAAGGGACTACCGTTTGTATTGTATCGTATATACCTCGACAAAGTTGTACCACGAATATGTGTGAGATGAGTAGCATGTAGAGGTCCTTGGGTGTTGGCTGATCACCCGTGCGCATGTGTTAGGTCTAACTGCTACTAGAGGCATGTTAGGAGACTTAGCAGTTAGTAGAGGTACATGATCGCGGATGAGACCTAGATAGGTGCGTCGGGTGGGGAGAATATTTCCTTGTCGTATGGGCTTCTATTACACATTCCCTTGTAACCCGAAAGCTCCGCTGGAAATACGGGTATGCTTACACCCTCATGTTGGCCACTGACGTTCTTGAACGTTATGTACTTGGGGTAAGATGATCCTCTCTGGTTGGCCCCTGTCATTTTTGAACGTCATGCGCTTAGGTCACTGGTGCCCAAGTGGGGACTTTACCAGATCCTATTTACAGCCAGGGCTCATGCGACAAAAGGTTTGTTCCTAACTGTATATTCACTTTAGTACGGTTAGATTACCTTATTGAGTTCTTGTCACTTATTTTTATTTGTGGCATATTTTATATTCAGTTTGTATATGGCATATTGTTTATTGTATCTTGTTACGTCCCTCTGAGGACCTGGTGATCTCTTCAGGTGTGTGCTTTTGTGATATCTGCAGGTGTTTAGCCAAGGCCGTGATTTTCTCCATCCCTTCGCAGACGATTGCCCTTGGGTCAACTTTTTACCTTTCCTTTGTATTTTCTCCCGTGTATTCTTCTTCTCATTTAAATGGTTGGTAGCGGATTTGTCTCCACCCAACTACATGTATAAGTGACAAATTCTTGTGTTGATTTTATCATTATTCTTTTGATTTTGTGGATGAGATTTAGTTATCATGGTTTACTGCATTTTACAGCTTTTGTATACATACGGGGTTCCATACATTGGAGTATACTTCGTATGTATACAGCTGACATGTCTATGTGCTTAGTCCTAAGTATTTTGGGACTGGGGCGTTACTTCACCATCGGTCTCCGTACTGCCAAGACGAGGTTGCCCACTTTATAGGATCTTTTGCGGACCATTTTGTTGAAGGCCTCGGAGATGAGAGCTTGGTAAGGCTCGATCCTTGGCTGCACGAGCAAGCACTAATTGGCTCGATCCAGCTCTTCTAACTCTTGTAACCACCTGCGCTAATTATCTTCGACGGTTAACTGATTAGTGATCATGTTAGCAGACAACATCTTTTTAAAGACTTGACCCGTACTGGTATCGAAGTCCCAAGTCGAGGTGTTAGAAGAGAGTGGACGCCTCATGACTTCATCATCTGAATCTTCTGAGGTGGACGTAGGTGTAACGTACCCCAGTCCTCGACGAGTATGTTTGTTGTAGTTTACAGCTTTTTCCTTTGGAACGCGAATCCGTAAGGGAAGACGTCGACCTTTGCCATAATTGAGCCCCTTGTTGCTATTCAGGTCGTAACCCATCTTCTAGATATAGTTTTTGGCCTGCACCGTGTAGCGGCAGAACTGTATTTTGCCGCTGTCGAAGTAAGGGTCTTAAGGAGTTATTCGCTGTGGATGCTCAAATCGACCGAATATGATGGGTTCCTCTTTTTTTCATGGTTGGAACTATGAAGTAGTACCCCGGACAGGGACAAGTAGGCTCACATGGTTGGTAGTTGTCACTTGTGGCTGTTGTTTACACAAAGAATTGTACAAGAAATATTTGGTGTTCCAGCATGCACCAGAGTAGTTCGATGACAACTTTCTGTTAATGAAGTAGGATATTTTGTCCCGAGGGATTACGTCATCGAAAGAATGGGCCTCTGTGTTGGCGCAGACGTAATCTTCTAGCTCTTCGTCAGTAAGGACTAGAGCTGTCACCGGAGGAGAAGGAGGACGCCTCCCTTTCAGCTTGACTATCAAGGGAATAATAGTCGAATGCTCTTGCGCCTTCATGGTCAGCCATGGGGACCTCCGGGTTAACCTTATTCATATAGTCTTCTGACCATCTTCTATCATCACTAGAGGGAAAAGTAGAGCTTTGCCCCAAAGCTTAACAATGAGAGGCGCTGACACCTTGCGAGGCCTCCCTTTCAGTTGAAACTTTAAAGGTTCTTCGACCACTACTGCGCTTTCTGAAGCTGTCTCTGCCTTATCGTCAGCATCATTACTGTCATCGTCCTAGGGGACTGTCTTATACAAATCGTCCCGAGTATGTCAAATCCAAACAGATTTCATCCACCAACCATCTGAATTCTTACATTCCACTGTAGCATCTTGACCCTTTGAAGCTTGGAACATGGATGTCATCGGTCCTATCAACCTACCATTATCTTGAGGACATCGGTTCATCCTAGCTACAACCTATTACTTCTCAAAATAGGCAGAGGCTATTCCTCTAACTGAAGTCAAGAAAAGTAGTGTCATCAACTTCATCAAGCATCATGTGATTTATTAATTCAGATTTTCTCTGAGAATCATCCATGTATATGGACCTCAGTTCGTAGGTCAAGCATTCACTCGATTTTGTAATAAACACTCGAATCAACAATATTGCTTCTATAGCTTATAATCTTGTAGCCAACTGTTTAGTAGAAGCATTCAACAAAACAGTCATCAAGCTTCTCAAGAAATTTATTTCTGCTTATAAACACAACTGGAGTAAAAAGATTGGAGAGTGTCTATGGGCGTACCGTACTATTATACGCACCCCAATTGGCTGTACACCTTTCTTTCTAGTATATGGATGTATAGTCGTCTTATTATTAGAAATTCAAATTCTATCCCTGAGGATAGTTATTGCCATCGAGTTAATTGTAGAAAATAATGATCTCCTTCGACTTCAAGAGCTTAAAGCACTTGATGGGAAGCGGCTGCTAGATCAATAGCATATTGAGCTACATCAAGCCTGCATCTCAAAAGCTTTCAACTGCAAAGTCAAAGTATGAACCTTTCAAAAAGGCGAGCTAGTCCTTGCCGTCAGAAGTCCTATAACTATGACATACATGAGCAAAGGCAAGTTCGAGCCAAAGTGGGAAGGTCCGTATGTCATAATCAAAGTCTTCTTTCACGGAGCTTACCAGCTGACCGGGATAAACGATCGAATAGTTGTGATGCCTATCAACGACAAATTCCCAAAAAAAATTATGTTTGAAAGTATGTATTATATTTTCTAAATAAATATTGTACTTACAAAAATCTTCAATTATTATCTCTTATTTATTCTTTAATGAGTAAACCCACAGATAATAAGTCCTCAAAAATTTCTAGTGGAGTCTAACCCATATTTTATGGTACATCCTCGAAAGATTAAACCATAATATATATATATCCCAATATATCATCATGACATCATCTTTTGAAATCTAGTCGTTTTAAAAGATATCTTATTCTTGAGCCCCAGTTGGTTTTAGAATAATCAACAGATATACGAATTTACGTTCACATTACCTCTGAATTCCACCATTTATATCAATGACTTATCACGTCCACATTACCTCTGATAATGTCGTCACAAAAGTAAAATCACATCAAGTTATATTCTGTCACATTTATGACCTCTGAACAGATATAATAAGTGGTGTTATTTCCAAGAAATACATTACGTTCAGCACCTCTGAATGTATTTTTCGAATACTATCTATTACCTTTGTCTCAAATAGATACATGAAGTAACAAAATCGCAAAACAATAACTTTTTCATTTTATTAATCTTGAGAATATAAACTATTACATTAATCAAAATGTGATAAAAAATTGTTCAAAAGTGATTATTACATTTATCCTCTAAAAGACTCATTGGGGAGGTAGAGTACTGAAGTCAAAATCATCTTCTTCAAAGGTTCGGCTCGCTCCACCCTGGTAGTAATCACCCTTGCCCTGGCCAAGTCTCTCCTGAACTCTGGAAGCAAAGGCTGCATTGATGTAACGTGACGCTCTATCTCTGCATTCCAAGCTCGGAGAAGACCTTCTCTTTTTTTTGTTTAAATCATCTAAATGGCTTGAGGCAAATTGATGCAAATCGAGCACCTCTTCCTAGCGCTTCCAAGCTGCTGTGACCGATGCACGGGTCCTGGCCAGTTCAGCTTCTAGCTAATGCGAGCCTGACCCTCAATTTCTTCTCTATCTTTCTCCGATGCCTCAATTTTATAAAGCTCAATGCAGGAAGTGGCCTCAGCAATACCGGACTCTATTTCTCCAGATTGTATCGTGAACGCAACTATAGAATTATCTAGTGCGGCTCGTCATTCTTTGTACTCACGAGCTATGGCCTCATACTCAGCATCCACCAGTCTTTGTATATTTTCTCTTGTCAGCTACTGGTAAGACTGGACAGGCTCCTCGAGCTTCCTTAGGATCTGCTCTAAGGAACTTGCTTTTTCAGCGTTGCCCAGGTTGCGTATGGCGTCAATTGGATCGCAAGAAGACGTCCTTACAAAATTATAAGGATGACATTTCTCTAGGTCCAAATGAACTAAGGAGCGCAGGGAAGTGAAGAAGGTGTCAGTATAAGTACGGATGATGTTGCTCATCACCGCTGATACACTAGGTGTCGCTGCCTCGATGGGAACTCCTCCGTCTATAGAAACAGGAAGAATAGCAACTTTTGCAACATCAGCACCTGGAGATTTTGGTGCAGGCATCCCCGACGAGCTTTACTCCATGTAATGAGTCCCGACATCTAAGGAGGCCATGGTAGAACTAAGGCTGAAGGTCGTAGAAGCCAATGGGACTTCGGTGATTCTTCCTATATGACTTGTCGCAATTCAAGAAAAGAATCATTATATCACACGGCATTAAATAAAGAAGCAATGGTAAATAAAGTTAGAATTTACCTGGGCCCGTTGGCATATATGGAATATCCATAGGCACCGTATCTTTTTCTGTAATGAGCCTCTCGAATATAGAAACAGATATCGCTGCTTGACTGCTGCTTGCCTCTGTAGAAGCATGGAAAAGAATAAAGAAAGATCCATGCGGCCAGGGAGCCCCATGCGGCTCAGCGAGTTCATGCGGCTCAAGGATCCATGCGGCTCAAGTGTCTATGCAGCTCAAACAAGTTCCATGCGGCTCAGAGAAGAGCCACGTAGCCTGCAAACAGCTCTTCCTTTTGTCCTTTACTGCATTAAATGCCTTGACGGCTGACAGCTCTGACACATGACAGCCCTGACACAAAAATATAATTACGACTCCGTCATAATGGCAGACTCCTAGGAAAATGAAGGAAATCTCTGACACGATCTCCCGAGATCCAGAAACTGTCATGCGGCCTTGACGTGTGGACAGTCGTATGCGGCTCAAGTAGAGACCACCCCATGCGGCTCAGGCCGAAGCTGCCCTATACGGCTCACGAAGACTATCCCCAGGCGGCTCACGAAGACTATCCGCATGCGGCTCATGAAGACTATCTTCATGCGGTTCACGAAGAAGGCACTCATCATGCGGTCACCTACACTCATGCGGCTCAGATCGTTACCATACGGTCCAAATATTCATGGGGCCATTCTCAAGCAGCCTTGACACGTGGCCAGCCTTATGCGGCTCAATAAGGAGCAACCTTCCTACGGCTCAGATTTCTGCAATGGCTCACGGTTAAGACACGTGGCATGATAGCGAGGCACGTGGTATCAAATTGGTCGAAATCCCTTAACAAATCCCAATAAAATATTGGGATCAAATCAGATCATTTGTAAACAAGCAAATTAATGACACGTGTCGAGAAATTCGAGGTTGGCATGACAAATCAGGAGGATTTATTTCAATCATCATTAATTATCCACAAAAGATTTGATGCAATCATATTTATTGCTCAAATCTCGTATATTCAAGATGAACGGCCCAGATCCAGTGATCCTTAGCTGCCGACTTTTAAGAATGGGCAATCATTGCAAACCCTAATGATGCCCCCCCACTCTTATAAATAGCAAGGTGCCATTCCCTTACGAAGAGAGATACAGATATACACATATAGAGAGAGAAGAATCTCAGATAAAAAAAAAGAGAGACACAGAGAGCCAAAGAGCTAGAGAGAGAATATACAGAGATCAAAAGGAGAGCATTTCTTCATCAACGCCAAGCAGTTCTTCTACAGAGCCAAGGCTGCACCCGATCGTCCAAGGAGTAAGGCAGAGCTTTCGTCGCTTTCCCGAGCCTCTACCGTCACCCCCAGAATCTAAAATAAACAATTGTACTTAGATTGTTGTACCTAGGTTTTCGTCCCTAGGCTTTCTTTGTACAAACGAGTTTGTATTGTGAGTCTAAGTTCAGTCCTCCGATAATTGTTCTGTTCTTTTACAATCAATGGCAAACACGATGGCGACTCTGCTGGGACAAACTTCTCCATGGCTGAGGAGTTGGTGACGCAATCGGATGCAGCCAAACTTGGCTCCACGCAACGGAAGATGGTTGTCTGCTTCGATCAACAGGCGTTTGAAGAAATGCTCTCTGAGGGAAACGCTGGCCCGGTCCAGAAGCGAACTCGTACAAAGAAAGCTCGCAGCGAGTGGAGGCCAAAATCATTTGCTCCTCTCCAAGCTCTGGACGGAGTACTCCCTGCTGCCCAAGACAGCGAAGGCGACTCTCATACGGCTCCACTTCAAGCCATAGAGGACTCTGCTGTCCCCAAGTTTGACAGAGGAAAGCACTACGATGCTGGACTTGCAGGGACAAAGAGTGATTCTATGTGCCCCAAGAAGAAGCCAAACACTCATATGGCCAAGTCTGCCAACCGCATGCAGGATGCTCATGCGGCTGAAACTGCCAGCCGTATGAAGGAGGTCTATGCGGCCAGATCATCCAGCCGCATGAAGAAAACTCATGCGGTCGAGACTCCCAGCCGCATGAAGAAAGCCTATACGGCCACAACTGCCAGCCGTATGAAGATTATTGATGCCAGCCGCATGACGCCTAATCCACGTGGCTCCATCTTCGACCGTCTCTCCTATGGTCCTGATCTCTTGTACTCCCAAGAAGACATGTCTGACTCTCTCCAGCATCACTTAGACTCTTCCTACTATGTGCCCTTACGCACTAGAGCGAAGAAGTCTAGGGCAGCGCGAGCCTGGCAAGCTCGATGCGCTGATCCGACCTCTGACCATCCGAGCGTCCTGTATACTGTTATGCGAGCCTCAGATGGGAAGTTGTACAGAACCAATCGAGTCCAGCCCCCAGCGGCAAACGGACAGAGAGGTTCGCAAAAGTCTCCCAAAATCCAGGGAGCGAACATGGTCGATCCAGACCCATCTGACTTGCGTGAGGCCATCATCCACAAACGCAAGGAAAAAGAAGGTGCATCGGGGTACGAAGAGTCCTCCCACGGGCGTCATTGCACCCAAATTATCGTCAACTGCTGTTACAATAATGCGACGATACGAGAAGACCGACAGTCCATCTTCCAAAAACTGCAACAACCATGTTCAAAGGAGGAGGCACTTCCCGTCGTCTCCTGCAACTCTGCTAAGAAAATCCCCGCCGATGGGAGAGAGAAGAAGACAAATGTTCCCAGCCCAAAGATTTCAACCACTATGACTAAGAGACTGTCGTCTAAGCGGGTGTCCACCACCGGAGTTTTCTAAGGTACCCGTTCTAAGATGAAATCTGCTACAGTAGAAGATTCATCGTCCACACCTCAGGGGGTTACTGGGACTGGGGTAGCACTCCTCCGAACCTCCACGATAATCCGATATTCCAAGAAGACGAGCCAGGGGAAACAACTCTCCCATCAGATGCAGCAAACCCCGACGTCTCCGAGGACGTCTACAACTCCCAAGAAGAGGCGAACTCGGAGACTGGGGGTACTGTTCCTTCTGAGTCCGAACCAGAGGAAGAATTCCCACATACCCCGATGACTTCTAACTACAGGGGTATGATTCGGAGGGCGCTTCCTCCACCGTTCCGTCCATCTCTCCTCATGTAAAGACGGTGTTCATGACGGACAGCAGCCAAGGTGGTTCCAGTGATCGCCAACATATCGACACTCTAGAGGCCATACTGCATGTCTTGGTCAAGTCTGTGGACGAGATCAAAATGGCTATTCCAACTCTGTAAGGAGGGACACCTGGCCAAACAAGCGCGGGTCCCACGATCAATGCGGACTCGAATTCAGCGGCACCGAATCCGGGCAACAATCCTCCTGAAGTAACGGCCCCCACCGCTGTGGATGAGGCCCGAGAAGTGAAAAGAGAGGTCCAGGAGCTCTGAGCCATGTTTCACGCTCGAGAAAACTCTCAAGACCTCATAATACGGCAACCGTACCCTGCTGCATGGAGGGATGTCCCCTTCCCGCCAAGATATAAGTCGTTCAACATCAACCCGTATGATGGCAAGACCTCCGCAAGTCGATACATCACTTACTTCGAGATCACCACCGACCATCTTCCCCATGACGATGCCATCCTCACACGATTATTCATTGGGGCGTTGGAAGGAGTCGCATTCGACTGGTATCGCAACCTGCCAGACAACTGCATCCACTCCTTCGCCGGCTTCAAGGGCATGTTCTTGGAGAGATTCTACGAAGTAGGACAGGACGTTACGATGTACACCCTCATGGACGTCGTTTAAGGGAAGAAAGAGCTGACAAGGAACTATATTGAGCGGTTTCGCCAAACCGTAATAAAGCTGCCCTCTGGAAACTCAGATTCCTTCTTAATTGAGATTTGCCAAAAGAGGCAGCTTCCAACAATCAGCCTCTGGATGGGCGAAAGTCAATTCAAGGACTGGAAGACGTTTATCATCAGTGCCACAAGCGTCGAAGAATGATTGAAGAAGGCTCGCCAACTGGGATTGCACATCTCAAAGGAAGAGGACAAGGGCAGGCGTCCCAATGCCAATACCAACAATGGGGGTAGCTCCACCAACAATCGGGACAACAAAGGCAAGCAGGCTATAGTGGCCGACACAGCACAGAAACCTGAGCCAAAACCGGCAGACAAACAATGGCCGTAAATCACTTACTCCTTCGAAGACGGTCACGTCAAGCCCATCTTGGACATGCTCATACAAGGAGACAGAATTCAGCTTCCTCCACCAAGACGGGAACCTCGGCCGACAGAAATAGAGAACCCAAAGTACTGCCATTACCACCGCTACGTCCACCATGCTACATACGACTGCTACCAACTAAAACGGTACATCCAAAATCTCATCGATTCAAACGCTCTAGCCATCGATTTCGAGGAGGTAACTGTGGCAGCCAATATGGTGTCAGTACAGTTTGGCAGCTTTCCTCCAACGAAAACTTAAGACGGTATGGTCCCCATCCCTCTAGCGACAATGGAGATTGCTAATCTTCTACCTCCCCGAGATCAGGCTGCTGGTCTAGTGCCCCTCACCACATCACGAGGGGAGGTCATGTGGGTCCATCCAGATTTTGTACCCGAAGTGACTCAGTCCACACCATCTTTCATTCGCAAGAAGAAGAGTGGAAAAGTCAGATCCTGCCGCATAATCTCGACAGATATCGAAGAAGTCACAGCTGTCGTTACTCGGTCTGGGGCACATTCCCAACCTGTGGCTGATAACTCGGCTGAAGATCATCAGCCCGCTACAACTGACGCTCTGGGACCTTTTCAGCCTCCGACGACCGACAAGCTTAGGCCGAAGGAGACTCGTTTGGACAAATCCCTCCGAAAAGAGGCACCACAGGGGATGGAGAGGCCCTACAACTTCGACATCTTGGGGCAATTGGCCAACACACCGGCCAAGTTGTCATTATACGAGCTTCTGAGACTCTGAAAGGATGTTCGCGCGGCTTTGAGCGATGCTCTCCAAAATGCCAACGCGTACCTGGCTCAGGTCAACCTCACGGGAGAGAACCCGCCTGCAGATCTCCAAGACAGCACTTGTACGGGAGCGAAGCCCAACATTGTCTTCACTCCGCAGGATATGCTCATCAAAACCAACCTGCACGATCGCCTGTTATACTACACTGGATACATTGGCGATGTAAAGGTGGATCGGATGTACATTGATCCTGGCTCTTCCATAAGCATTATCCAGAAGGGTCTGTTACATCATCTCTGCATCCCTATGCATCGCCTGACGCCTACAAGTGCTGTCTGAATTGTCAAATTAGAAAGATTCGTCTGAAGTGTCAAATTGGCAATCTCTATAAGCATTGATCCTGGCTCTTCCATACGCATTCCCCATTGGGAAGATTCGTCTAAAGTGTCAAATTGGCGATCTTCAGTCGAAAGTCACCTGTTACGTCATAGATGCAGACACTTCTTACAACATCCTTCTTGGGCGCCCTTGGATACACGATTATATGATCGTGCCTTCCATGCTGCACCAATGCTTCAAGTATGTCGACAAATACGGCTTCGTGAAGACAGAATTTGCCGATATCGATTCCTTCAAAGGGGT
Organism: Iris pallida; assembly: GCA_029216955.1. Lineage (NCBI taxonomy): Eukaryota > Viridiplantae > Streptophyta > Magnoliopsida > Asparagales > Iridaceae > Iris > Iris pallida. Next base: position 572,921 of record JANAVB010015467.1, on the reverse strand, counting down.
CGAATCCTACTACTCAGACTCCTGCCTGTACGAAAAGTCGAAGAGGCACCTTGGTGAAAGAGATTTGCATGCTCGTACCGACAGCCACAGGATCAGAAGAACCCCAAATGATCCATCTCCAAGCTCGCAAACCTGGCAAGTCCGCACCCCTTACAGCCACTCTGCGTAAGGACGCAATCAGACTTTCGACACAAGAAGAGCAAATGATAATCCGGCTGCCAAGGTCTGGCCAAGTACCAAGACCCACAACGGAGCCACTGACAATCAGACTGCCAAGAGTCGGCCAGCCACAAACAGAGAAGCTCAATCCCACCGACAAGCCAATGACGATACGCCTTCCCAAGAAGAGTCGTCACCCCGATGCAAGGTCTGGGGCTTCTAGAAAATTAACCACTCCTCGCCCAGCATCAGGTACCAAACTGGGAGTCGCTAGTTTGCCAACGACCCCACACTCGGCTCCACCAGCTGAACCTCTGACGATCAAGCTGTTCAGGTCGTCCTCTTAGTCTTCGTTTATACAGGGGGTAGCCGAAGAGGAACCGGAGATAGCCAAGTATGTGGCTGCCCACACTGATGTTCCCTCCGCAGATGATGTAATCCCGTTAGAAAAGATACCTTACTTCATCAATAAAGGGCTATCTTTGAACTACCTTGAACTCAACAAACTTTGTACAATGTATGTTATGGAACACGGTATAGGCACTCACCGACACACACAGGTAAGAAATGTGTACACCGCAATCCAGCTTACTCCAGTGGAAGACGCTTACCGCATAATCGAGGAAGGGGACCATCCAATCATCTTCGGCCGGAAGGACGATCCGCAGCCCTTCACCATAGAAGAAGTCGACCTTGACTCAGATGCCGGAAGACTGCCTCTATATCTTTATAGCCCCCAATCCAAATACCTCATGCAAAAATAGGGGTATGATCTGGAGACTACGCCAGGCTTGAACTACGGCACTGGTCGACGATTACCTTTAAAGCTACCAGTCCCAACTGGCAAACCACGAGACTACTACAGCAAGACCCAATGTGGATTAGGGTATGTTACGCCAGCAATGACCTCTGAAAGTTCAGATGAGGAATGCGACTGATATTCACATTCAACCGGGCCACCAACTTCTGATTCGGATGCCAGCATCGGAGACATATTCAAACAAGTCATGTCAGTCAATATAGCATTCGCTGACGCTTACGAAGAAGATAAAGACATTCCTAAAATCCTGGAGTTAGAGCCGTGGGCCCAACAGCTGGATGCACAATAGGAAAAGCAGTTCAAACAGAGAGAGCCTCCTACTGAAGACGACGTCATGCAGGTCGACCTCGGCGACGAATCTTCTCCAAAACCAATCTTCGTCAGTAAAAGCCTGACAGACGAAGAGCGGGAGTCGTTACTGGAACTTGTCAAAGAATATATTGATGTGTTCGCCTGGAGCTATGAAGACATGCCAGGACTAAACCCTGAGGTTTCCCTTCACAAGCTCAACATTCGGCCAGATGCCAAGCAGTCAAACAACAACAGCGATGCTTTCGCCCGGGCATCAGGGATGCGATCGAAGCTGAAGTCAACAAACTCATAGCCAGCGGCTTTATACGCAAAGAGCAACATCCAGACTGGGTCGCCAACATAGTACCGGTCCTCAAGAATAATGGAAAGATTCGAATCTGCATCGACTTCCGCAATCTGAACGAGGCATGTCCCAAAGATGAATTCCTCCTTCCTATCACAGACATCATGATTGACAATACCTGCGGCTTCGAACGTATGTCATTCATGGATGGCTTCTCGGGGTACAACCAAATCAAGATGTCTCCTGACAACGAAAAGCATACATCATTCCGAACATCGATTGGCACTTACTGCTACACAGTCATGCCTTTCGGTTTGAAGAATGTCGGCGCCACATATCAAAGAGCCATGAGTATCATCTTCAGAGACCACTAACGTAAGACGGAGGAGTGCTATATTGATGACATCGCCGTCAAGAGTCGCTGTAAGGGAGACCATCTGCAGGATCTGAGGACGGCATTCGACCTGATACGAGCGCACAATCTGAAGATGAATCCCACAAAGTCCTTCCTGGGCGTATCCAGCGGGAAGTTCTTGGGTTTCATCATCACCGTCCAGGGTATCCATGTAGACCCTGAGAAGACAGATAATTATGGAGATGGGTCCCCCGAGAAATCTCTGCGAACTCAGAGTCCTTCAAGGAAGGTTAGCTTACATCAGGAGGTTTATTTCTAACCACTCTGGGTGATGTCGACCATTCACCCATCGCATGAAGAAAGGCGTCTCATTCGTATGCGATGAAGAATGCCAACGTGCCTTCGACAGCATCAAAGAATATTTTTCGAACCCTCCAGTCCTGGTAGCCCCGGTTGCTGGAAAACTATTCCTACTCTATGTACAAGTAATAGAGCATTCCCTTGGTACCCTGCTAGCACAAAACAACGTGCAGGTCATGAGCAAGCCATATATTACCTCAGTCGAATGATGATTGGGCCAGAGCACCGATACACCGCCGTAGAAAAGGAATGCCTCGCCCTGGTGTTCGCCATTCAAAAAATGCGACACTATGTCACGGGACAAACCATACATGTGATCTCACGAGTCAACCCTCTCAGGGTCCTCATGACTAAACCAGGGGCACTCAGCTTTTGCCTCGCTACATGGGCAATATTGTTGTTCCCTTATCATATGATCTTCGTCCCACAAAAGGCTATTAAAGGTCAAGCCCTGGCAGACTTTTTGGCAGCCCATCCGGGCTCGGAATCGTCCAGAATATATAAAAAAATCCCAGATAAGGTCGTCGACTCGCATGCAACCTATCACGATGATATATGGCAAATGTTCTTCGACGGTGCCTCAAGGACCAGACCTAAAGGCAACATCGTCGTCGGAGTCGGGATAGTGCTGGTCTCCCCTTCCGGATTCGTGATTAACCGCACTTACTCTCTCACAGTGCCCTGCTCTAACAATGTGGTCGAGTACAACGCTTTGGTCATTGGCCTCCAACTTGCAAGAGAGCTGGGGGTAGAATATCTTGAAGCATACGACGATTCTCAGTTAATCGTCAATCAGATCCGGGGCTCGTACGAAGTCCGCCACGAAGACATGATCCCCTATCACCAAATAGCGATCAACATCATCTCATCGTTCGAGGGGTTCTTCATCGAACATGTTCCTTGAATCCAAATATCGAAGCCGATGCCCTAGCTGGCCTTGCCGCTTCCCTAGCGGTTCCGAACTATGCTCGCCAGTCCGTGGATGTGATAGGCCACGAACTGGTCTGTCCCAAGAACAATGTTCAATTCTTGGCGAGTTATTCCGCTCAGACGATCGACGAAGTCCCAGACTGGAGACAACCATTCATTGACTTCGTAGTCTATAACATCCTGCCCGAGAACCCAAAAGAGGCCACATATATCCGAAGGCGTTCTCTTAGATTCTTCTACGATACAGAGACAAAAATGTTGTATCGCCGATCCTATGATGGATTTGCTTCGATGTCTGTCAAACGCAGAAGCCAAAGAAGCCATACGCGAAGCTCACGACGGTGTCTGCGGGGCCCATCAGCCTTACCCTAAATTGTAAGACCGTCTTCGCCGAATGGGCTACTACTGGCCTACGATGGTAGCAGAAGCGATAGACTATGCAAGAAAGTGCAAAGCCTGCCAAGTCCCCGTGGGCTTTATCTACCAACCATCCGAATTTCTACATCCGACGGTGGCGTCCTGGCCATTCGAAGCATGGGGAATGGATATCATCGGTCCGATCGCTCCACATTCTTCCCGAGGATATCGCTTCATACTCGCAATCACGGATTACTTCTCTAAATGGGCGAAAGCTATCCCACTTGCAGAAGTAAAGACTTCAAACGTGATCATCTTCCTCAAGCATCACGTCATCTATCGCTTTGGACTGTCCCGAAGGATCATCCACGATAATGGTCCGCAGTTTGTAAGTCATGCCTTCTATCGGTTCTGCAACAAGCACCGCATCCAGAATATTGCTTCAACACCATACAATCCGGCAGCGAATGGGTTGGCAGAAGCATTCAACAAAACAAACATCAAACTTCTCAAGAAATTTATATCGTCTAACAAATGCGACTGGAACGAGAAGCTTGGTAAATGCTTATGGGCGTACCATACCACAGTTCGAACGGCCACAGGGAACACACCATTCTTCCTGGTGTATGGGAGTGAGGCAGTCCTTCCATTGGAGACTCAAATACCCTCACTCCACGTCGCCCTTACTTACCAATTGAAGACGGATGATAACCACTGTCGCCGGCTACAAGAGTTGGAGGCCTTAGATGAAAAGCGCCTCCTGGCTCAGCAACGAATCGAGCTTTTTTCAAGCACGCATCTCTGGAGCCTTCAATAAGAAGGTTAAAATCAGAACATTCCAGGTGGGCGATCTCGTCCTGGTAGTCCGAAGGCCGATGGTCATGACTCACAAGACTGCCGACAAGTTCCTGCCAAAATGGGAAGGGCCATTTATCATTGAGGCCGTATTCTCCAACGGTGCTTACCGCCTCATAAAACAAAATGGAGACTTGCTCATGTTGCCCGTCAACGGCAAGTTTTTGAAGAAATACTATATCTAAATGACACATTCCAGATTATTGAGTTATGTACCCGCCGGTACCGCTGAACTCACACTCTCACAAAATTCCAGATCATTGAGTTATGTACCCGCTGGTGCCGCTGAACTCACATCCACAACATTCCAGATCATTGATTTATGTACCCGTCGGTGCCGCTGAACTCACTTTCATAATATTCCAGATTATCGCGTTATGTACCCTTCCATACCGCTGAACTCATAATCTCCCAGATTATCGAGTCATGTACCTGCAGGTGCCTCTGAACTCACCTTCCGGTCACTCTTTCAGATAGTAAGTCATGTATGACCATACCTCTAAACTTTCTTTCTGAAAGAAATCCTCCCTCATGATCCACTACCCACACTCCCAGTGCACAAAAAGGGTAACAGATCCACAAATTTTCAAAACGGCCATGTCCTCATTACCTGTGAGTCGTTTCACTTCCGCCAAAAACAAATCACACCTTCACATAGAACTTTCATGTCCTCATTACCTCTGAGTCATTCTATGTACCCTCCTTCATTGAGCCCACTCCTGCCATGTCCTCATTACCTCTGAGTGGGAAGGCTTCGTCGAAGAAACCTTCATGCTTGCCATGTCCTCATTATCTCTGTGTAAGTATGATGATTCCCTTTCGACTTATTATCCGTACCCACAACCGGAGTACGCCAAGGATAATAGGTCCATAAATATTCCCTGCTGAGTCCACTCCTGCCATGTCCTCATTACCTCTGAGTATGAAGACTCCACGGTAAAACCTCCGTACTTGCCATGTCCTCATTACCTCTGAGTAAGTATGTTGGTTCTCTATCGTCTTATTATCCGTACTCTGAACCTGGGTACGCCAAGGGTAATAGGTCCACAAATATCCTCTGTTGACCACAAATATCTACCGTTGAATCCACTCTTGCCATGTCCTTATTACCTCTGAGTAGGAAGACTCCACGGTAAAACCCTCATACTTGCCATGTCCTCATTACCTCTGAGTAAGTATGTTGGTTCCCTTTCATCCTATTATCCGTATCCTAAGTCGGGGTACGCCAAGGATAATTGGCCCACAAATATCCTTTGCAAAGTCTCTTAGTACAGGCCCGCCATTCTTCATCATGCCCCGGGAGCCCAGCTGCTCCATGGCATTCTATCTTCCGATACCCCGAACACCCACGACCACCTTACCGAGAACTGTTCTAGGTATCCCCAATCAAACTTGTTATCCGTACCTAAAACCAAGGTATGCCAGGGGTAACAGGTCCACAAACGAGTCCCCCATGCGGGGCAAACATCACCACAATACCACAGGCACAACAAGCAATACAAATGAAGGGTAGAATGGAAAGTACTCTTTATTTTAAAGTCGAAAAAGCATTACATGTTTTTGGGGACCACATCCCTCTCAAAAAAAAGAGAAAAACAGAAACAAAAGAAGAAAAGGCCGACTATGGTTCGGCATTACACAACTCCAAGAGGCGGTTTCTCACCAAGGCGGTCCCCCGCTCAAGCCGCTGTCTAGCTCTACGCTCGACTTCCTGGGACAACTGCTCTGCATCATCCAAGTGCATATATGCCTGCCAGTCATCGTCCAACTTCTTCAGAGCCATTTCCAGGTCAACCGAAGCTTGATTGACTTTGTCAGCCTCCTGGATAATTAGCCCCCTGTCGATCCGGGCAGCCTCAAGCTCAGACTCAAAGAAAGTTAACTTCCACTGAAGCTCAAGGATCTGCTCCCGCGTGTCAGTAATCCCGCAGGAGGTAGTCGCTTTCCGAGCCGTAACATCTTAACTCTCATGGCTCAATTGATCATATCGATCAGACAGAGTGCAGAGATCCTTCAGTATGGCCGACCTAGTTTTATCCTTAGCATCCTTCGCCTTCTCTATAGCAGCTGTGAGGGAGCCGCGCTCCTGATCAATAGTAGCAGACAGATCAACCTGCCGCAGTACCTGAAGCTGGGCCACCAGCTGATCAGTCTCCAGTAATTTTGCCTCCAGAAGTGCAGCCACCCCTGTCCCACCAGGAAGGGCCTTAAGGATATTAATTTGACCCTGGGCGCATTGTCGTGCCAAGACGAAAGAGGTCCCTCTCTCCACAGCAGCTTCTATCCCCCTTTTCAAGTGACGATAAAAGCTGTCGACCACGTGCTGTAACGCTTTGTCCAAGACCTCTGTAGATGACGGCGTTAGAGGAAGCGTGGCCGGCAGCACCGAAGGAGTGGTACTAGAACTTGCCACCAGGGAGGAACTTCCGAGCAAAATAATGCACGAATAGCGGCTAACTCTTCCTCTGCCACCCAAAGAGCCTGGACGCTTGGCAGGGCGGAGAGGTCGACTCGCGGGGCCGCCCGAGCAGAGGAAGACACGAGGACCATTGTCCCCTGCCACGGTTGTCCCATCACCGGACTTGCCGAACTCGAGCCCGCAGGAGGCCCATCAATACGAGCCGGAAGGGAAGGAGGTACGCTCCTCTCCGCCAGTGCCCCTTTGGTAGAGTCTGTCTCAACAATGTCCATCCTCGGCACTGGAGAGGCAGGACCTGCATGTCCATGACAATGATCAATCGACGTGACCCGAAGGATGTGATGATAGAGCAGATAGGCCTCCTCGCAAGTTAAGATTCGGCTTATCTTACCAGGAGAGGAGCATGGAGGCTGCAGCTCGTTCGCAGCTGGCAGGGTCTCCTCACCCGCGATCTCCAAATTAAATTTTGTCGGCTCCTCTTACCCAGCCACCTCGGAGGGAGAGGCAACTCGATCAGCATCATCTTGACGGAATTCAGCAATTTCAGGGGCAGGCTCACCGGAGCCCCCGTCATCCTGGGTCACGACCTCGGCAACTCGAGAGTCCTCTTCTTCTGACGCCTACAAGAGGGAAGGAAGATGATTAAAATCAAAGCTAGAAGAAAGGAAGGACCGGTAATAACTTATTTACCTCTGATGCGGGGTCAACTTCTTCGCCTCTTTCCTTTATAGTTAGCCCGCGGTGTCTGGTCACAGCCAGTTTCCGAGAGCGAGGAATGCCGCCGATAGGAGAAAGTTGCCTGCTATGCTTTCGTGCAGGGCCGGGTGCAATGGATGGCTGATCTACCACCATCTCATCTGGCAAAACAGGCGGCTGGTCCGTCCTACATCTGCTATCGAAAGGGAAGAGTCATCTCTATCATGCTCGTCGCTTTCGTCATCTGCAGCAGCGGAGTCCGAATCCGGCACTTCGAGTCTGTTCTTCCTCTACCTTATCTTGGCCCCCTGGGAACCCTCATCCAGGCCGGTACCAACGATAAAATTGGTACCCGGGTTAAAACCGACAGGGGGCTTGTTCGCCATGATGTGGTACAGAGCCACCATATACAAGATCTCTATCGATGCCTTGATAGCAGGAACTGAGAAAACAGTACGGGTATGGAATGTGTCATAGTAATGCCAGGCTCTGATGCCGTCAAGAAGGCTGCCTTCAAAACCCAGACAAGAGCTGGGGCTGTCTAGAAAAAGCTGACTATATCCAAATTGCCGGGCGAACCTGCTAGGCAGATAAGGCTCCAGAAAGATAGTATTACGGTTGCAATACACGAGATGAGCGGGGCAGATGTTACGCAGTCACAGAAGCATCTGGCCGTCCAGAAGTTGAGGGGGCCCAATACCGTCGAGATGGACAGCCGCTATCTCCTCATCAGTAAAACGAGGGACAGATACGAAAAGTTATACATGTCTGCCCTTACCAGTGCCATTCGACAAGCACGCATGGTCTCGAATCCCCAAGAATTATTACGATAGCGAAAGATAAAAGCGTCGTCATCAGTTACGCCATCTTCAGGGCCCGGTCTCATCAAAGACGGATAATGTATCAACAGCCACCCCATCAAATAATGATAGGGTAGCTCGGTCCGTTCAAAATCTTTTATCACATCGCGGGCAATGACCTTGGATGTGAAAGTGCGAAGGCCACGGTGTATGCTGCACACCATAGCTGGGAGGAGAGCTAGCCGGACTCGCAAAACTAACTTCACAGCCGAAAGGATAAAATTACGACAGATCCTCTCGATAGAACATGCTCCTTCCGAGACTACACAATTTCACAGCCATATCATCAAGAATCCCGCCAGGAGTGCCTTCTCTGACAACTCTTGGGTGTCCTGATAAAAATAACCGAAAGAGTCGATCTGACTCCCGAATCTGTCGCTGGTGGTGGCCACCCTCTTAGCTGACGACACTAAGGCTTTAACCGCCTCCCGGGATTGAGGACGTCGGGGAGTAACTTGACCTGAGGCATCCGTCGTGAAGAGATAGCACACCCAGTCCTTGGTATGAGGGGCATTCCCTTCTGAACTACTATCCTTTTTGGCTATTTGATGACATGTGCTATAATGGCACAGTATCTCTTGATAAAGGGCCACGAAGCCTGGGTACCGTCTATCCAACTCTTCGAACTCCTCATTCATGGGAGTATACGCCTCAAAAGCTTCATCCTCCCAAGGAAGCTTGGAGACCGCATGCATTTCGTGGAGCGTAAGCCCCATTTCCCCTACGGGTGTATAGAAGGTTCCCGTACGGCGATTATACATTTCCAGCAGAGATATAAATAATCTCTTGTTTATAGGCAAGCCATGGCTGGTGCCCCGAATAGCATGGTAAAGACCAATCTCACACAGAAAGGCCTCATACTTTCGCAAAATCCACATAGACAGATTGGTCCACGAGGGAATGGAATGTATCCAGCTAGGGAGCATCAACCGACCAATGGGATAGGACCCCTTCCGAGCAAGTTGGTTCATAAAAGTGTCGGCTGTAGAAAACGTGAAATTGGGACCCGGCCCATTCAAGAAAGTACCCGGGGACAATCCCATTACAGAACAGCTGGTGTGCACCTTGCCCACACACACTGACTTCAGGCTGTTGTTATAATGGATGTCTCCCACAAACATCCCACTTCGGGTAGGAGTTAAAGACTCTTCCATCTTCCGATCCAGTGGGAGCATATTGAACCAAGATAATGGAAAGTGACGCTCCATCTGGGGGATACAGATCGCCATTCCGTTAGAAATAAAACTCCAGTTCTCTGATACCTCCAGAATCTGACTGTTCGTCACAGTCAAGGCGCCTCCAAAGAAGAACGCGGGCTTCAAGTATTCCCCTTCTAATTTCATCGAGTTCATCAAAGCGTGAAGAAAATAAAAAGGCTGGTTCTTGAGGGCATTCAATCTCGCCGGAGGCTCGTCACTCAGAAACTGGTCTGCCATATGCTGAACTATATGGACGTACCTATAGCCCAGAGCAGCTTGGGCACTGCCTACCAGGAGCTCTCCAGCAGCATAAACTGGCAAATTCACTGAGAAGAAGACAGAAAAAGATAAGTTAATCTGATGGACAAAAAGGAACTAATGGGTGCTTTCGAGCTTATGCGGCTCCAACTTAACGAAGCATCATGCGGCTCAGGAGAACACTTATGTGGCTCCAACTTACTGAAGTCTCATGCGGCTCAAGCTCAAAAGAACATTCATGCGGCTCCATTTAGTAAAGGGTCATGCGGCAGTGCTTTCATAGGGCCCGCAGGGATCGGATAAGTTCGTACGGACCACGTGACAGACAAATGTGTGCGAATCTATGCGGCTCAGTGTAGCTTATGCGGCTTCATTGGCGAAGCGCGTATGCGGCCACAGTGGCTATTCTTATGCGGCTCGCAGCTCGGCCATAAGACGAACATACGGCTCACATGAAAATAAAGGCTCTATTATAAAGCATGCGACGTAGCCATAGCAGTTAGGGTTCTTTAAACCCACATAAAGTCCTTACCAGCAATAGGGGGATGGACGTCAGGGTGAACTGCGGGCACGATGGCCGACGGAGGAGCGGTCGCGGTCGAAGTAGAGGCAGTCTTCTTGACCTTCGCCGTCGCAGACGACGAAGACGCCGCCTTCTTGCCCTTCGTCGCAACGGTCTTCTTGGGAGCCATTGGTGATTGAAGGAGAGGATGACAATGGGGTAGGGAAAGTTCGAAGTAAAGGAGAAAGTAAAAAAAAATTCTCTCTTAAACTCCTCTTATTTATAGGAAGACAAGAGAGAGAGGGGAACACGTAGACTAATAACCGCCTCGGAAAAGACGAAACCGACTCCCCGGGTTTCGTCCCTTCTCTCATAAAGGAGATTCACCCAGGGCATAAAATCCAAAGATTTAATGAGCCGACCCTTGGAATTTCCCCTAAAGACGGCACTAAAACAAATTTGAGGCAATTAATGACGCGCACACGTGGCAAGGAGCTATGCGGCCCGAAAGTTCCTACAGATTGACTCAATACGGCTGAGACATCCATGCGACCGAGACATCCATGCGGCAGAGACCTCCATACGGCCGAGACATCCATACGGCCGAGACATCTATGCGGCCGAGACCTCCATGCGGCCGAGACATCCATGCGGCCGAGATATCCATGCGGCCAGGACATCATATGCGGCTAAAAGAATTTATACATGGCCATGCTTCTTATTCAAAGTATTTCAATTTTGCAAATTGAAAACATTAAAGGGGGTCTTGTAGAAGCATGGAAAAGAATAAAGAAAGATCCATGCGGCCGGAAGCCCCATGCGGCTCAGAGAGTTCATGCGGCTCAAGGATCCATACGGCTCAAGCGTCTATGCGGCTCAAACAAGTTCCATGTGGCTCAGAGAGGAGCCACGTGGCCTGCAAATAGCTATTTCGTTTGTCCTTTATTGCATTAAATGTCTTGACGACTGACAGCTCTGACACATGACAGCCCAGACACAAAAATACAATTACGACTCCGTCATAATGGCAGACTCCTAGGGAAATGAAAAAAATCTCTGACACGATTCCTCGAGATCCAGAAACTGTCATACGGCCTTGACGCATGGACAGTTGCATGCGGCTCAAGTAGAGACCACCCCATGCGGCTCAGGCCGAAGCTGTCCCATGCGGCTCAAGAAGACAATCCCCAGGCGGCTCACGAAGACTATCCCCATGCGGCTCACGAAGACTATCCCCATGCGGCTCATGAAGACTATCTTCATGCGGTTCACGAAGAAGGCACTCATCATGCGGTCACCTACACTTATGCGGCTCAGATCATTACCATGTGGTCCAAATATTCAGGGGGTCATTCTCAAGCTGCCTTGACATGTGGCCAGCCTTATACGGCTCAATGAGGAGCAACCTTCCTGCGGCTCAGATTTCTGTAATGGCTCGCGGTTAAGACACGTGGCATGATAGCGAGGCACATGGCATCAAATTGGTCGAAATCCCTCAACAAATCCTAATAAAATATTGGGATCAAATTAGGGCATTTACAAACAAGCAAATTAATGACACGTGTCGAGAAAGTCGAGGTTGGCATGACAAATTAGGAGGATTTATGTCAATCATCATTAATTAACCACAAAAGATTTGATACAATCACATTTATTGCTCAAATTTCGTATATTCAAGATGAACGGCCCAGATCCAGTGATCCTTAGCCGCCAACTTTTAAATATGGGCAATTATTGCAAACCCTAATGATGCCCTCCACTCTTATAAATAGCAAGGTGCCATTCCTTTGCGAAGAGAGATACAGATATACACATATAGAGAGATTGGAGAATCTCAAATAAAAAACGGAGAGACACAGAGTGCCAGAGAGCTAGAGAGAGAATATATAGAGATCAAAAGGAGAGCATTTCTTCATCAATGCCAAGGAGTTCTTCTACAGAGCCAAGGCTGCACCCGATCGTCTAAGGAGTAAGGCAGAGCTGTCGTCGCTTTTCTGAGCCTCTACCGTCACCCCCCAGAATCTAAAATAAATAATTGTACTTAGATTGCTGTACCTCGGTTTTCGTCCCTAGGCTTTCTTTGTACAAGCGAGTTTGTATTGTGAGTCTAAGTTCAGTCCTCCGATAATTGTTCTGTTCTCTTATAATCAATCGCAAAAAGCCTCTGAGCCCCCAGACATCAAACGGCTACTCCCTACCTTTGAGCCCGCATGGCTGCCTCTGGCCCCTGACTCAGTTTGACCTCACTGGGCTGTCACTTATACCTTCTTCATTTCAAAAATGTGCTCAACAGGGGCCCGAAATCCCTCAGCATCAATATAAAGGTTTTCATCACCCTCGGGGCCTTTAGGATCTTCAGCAAGCCCCTTCTTACCTTCTTCTTTATCAACTGGGCTTCCGTCGCCCTCAATGTCAACGTCAGAGCTCTCATTATCTAGTAGTTCATCGAGACTCTGTTCATCATCAGTAGGGTTCTGGTCGCCCTCATCTTCAGCAGGTGCTCATCACCCTCAATTGTAGTCTGGCCATCTTTGGCCACCAAGTTTAGATCGTCCTATGTTGCTACTTGATCTGGGCTTAATTCAGTCTTTTCAAGGTCGAATGTAGCATCAACAGGGTCCTCCTCGATCGATTCATCTCCAAAATTGAAATATTGTAATGCCGCTATCATATCTTCACCATTTTGAGGAGGTATCTCATGCAGGACCGGGGCTATGGAAGTATAGATTATGGAAGGAGCTGGAACTTCTAGAGCAACCACCTTTGGAGTTGAATCTTTCTTGGGAACTGTGGCCCTTAAAGCGTCATCAGTAGTTGGTGGCGACATCAAACCAATCGAATCAAGCGTCATGAGTGTCTTCGCAGACAGCAGAATGTAGACCGCAATGATTACTAATTCTAAAACAGTAACCAGAAGGACTTCCACTACGGTAGCTGGTGCCGGTTTATTAGTCGGTAGAGGCTCCGGAGACGAAGACAAGTTAATACAAATTGCTATAGGATTAGCATCTAGTAACTATTATTGAACTGAGAGACTAAGTATATCACCTTATGGAGAAGATACGCCCCCAGTTGACGGTTGTAATGGCTCCTGAACGGGAGACTGCCTTGGCCAAGAATGGATAATAGAAGTTAAAATTTTCCCCGTCACAGCTCTTGACACCAACAATTTTCTTTTGGCGGCATACTTGACCAGTCGCGAAGGAGAAATGGCTACAACAGGATGATCACCAGGAGTAACCTGCTCTATACTCGTCTCGTCAACCCCATACTACTTCTGGGCAGGCAATGGGGTTGTTCCTCTAAAAGAAGATGTTCTTCCAGGTGAAAGCCGATTTTAGTTGTCGTGTTTGAAGCCTTGTCATCACTACAGGTTTTTTAATGGTGGTCCTTTCTTTCATTCTTTCTTTTTCTTTCCTTTTTCCATAGCGGGAGAAGAAATTTCATCCTGGGCTGACTGGGTGGATGAGGACCCAGTTTTCTGTTCTTTGCTAGTTCCATTCACAGGTGATTCCTCTTTTTGCTTCTTGAGGGTGACACAAAGCGCACCATACACCTCATTAGGAAAACTAACAAGTGTAGCCTCCAGAGGGTCGTCAGCGGGAATGTCCTCCTCGGCTTCTACGAAGTCCTTAGCAGCTTTGACCCCTTTCTGTGACCTTCTCACACCAACGAAGCTATCGGATAAGGAATAACCTTCGAAGAAGGTGTTGGCTGAGGTATAGAAATTCGTATATATATTCAACATATGTGGGCCCTCCTCAAAAGTAGCGGAGGGCGTGGTGAATACAGCTTTAGTTCCCTACGCACTATAGTACCTCTATCCTCGAGCACCGTCGATCAGATGTCCGAAAGGTTTAAGGTAGGTGGTTGCATTTCCAACATGCATCTGGTCGTAGTCGAATTGACAGGCAAACCGGCTAGGCAGGTATGGTTCCATATGGCATTCATTCTTGAACTGGTACACCAAACGTGAGGGTCTAATCATTTTCAACCAAATGAAAGCTGCTGGAGGTGGATGAGTACCCATAGGCTCTAAATCCATAAGAGGAGCCGAAAAGGTCTCGTACCCAAGAGAAGGAGCTACACAGAAGAACCTCCACTCGGAGCCCATAATCAATGCCTTCCTACAGTCAAAAAAGGAGTCTACTTTTCATCAAGACGTGGCATATCTACCAATAATCTCCTCCTGTAGCACCAAGAGCTAGATCCATCTGACAAGGATGGTATAAGATTAACCAGCCAAATAAATAAGTATACGGCATCTCGGTGCGAGAAAAGTCTTCTCGAGAGTCGGGCTTCTCTATCATGGTGGTCGTGAATGCATAGAGACTCGCATTCAACCGACAAGTCATCGCGGAAAGAATATCCATCTTATATTCGAATACTAAACGCATTGCAGCAAATAGCATGCCTGGGTGGATGCGATCAACCGTACTGGCTCTGGGAACCATGAATCGTCACAACCAAAGAGAGATGAAGCCCACCAAAGTAACCTCCGGAGACATGGTTATACCACCCTAACTTATGTAAGTATCGATAGCAGTGTCGACAACATAACCGTGTCAGTGTTCTTCCAGCTCATTATCAACATGCACTGATTCTTCTATCAGTCTGTTGATTGTGTCATCGTCGAGCAGTTCAAGGAAATGGGGCTCACATTCCAAATGTTCTTGTACCGTACTCTCAGCGGTATAACCCAAGAAGAGATACACCAGCCACTTGGACGTATAGCACGTCCCAATCGCCCTGCTCTTATATAAGAGAGTACAGATCATGAAATGACATAGCATCTCCTCGAACACTACCACCATCAGAGGGTTCTTTTTGGCTAGTGCCTCTAGTTCTTCTTCAGTCAGCATGTACTCTTCGTAGGGATTTTCATCCATTGGCAGATGAGATAAAAACTGTATCTCATATAAGGTAAGGCCTATCTCCCCAAGAGGAGTTATAAAAGTACCACTCCTGTTGTTGTACCTCTCCACCAAAGCTAAGAACATATTGGAATTAGTTTAGATGCCACAGGACGTAGTCAAGATAGCTTCATAAAGCTTCAACTCAAGCAACTTATTCTTGAAGTTGTTCAGAGCCCAAACTGAGAGTCGATTTCAGTGCTTAATATTTGGATGCATCAAACCTGTCAACCGCATGTTTAGGGCAGGGTATGCTTAGCAAAAGTATTTGCAAAGAAGGGCATCTGACCGGAATCATCAAAAATAAATTCTCGGTCGGCACACAACTTGGTTTCAAACCTCTTAAATGTGTACTGTGACTCTCAAAAGAACTGAAGAATATGTCTTTTCTCTGAGTCCCAAATCTGTGATATATCTTTCTAGCCCTAGCCTGTTGGAATGGAGTCAGATCCCATGACATCTTTCGAGGGTAGCTGGCATAGGCGTAGCGGGACAGGGACAAGTTCCTTGCCATGTTTGTGAGATAACTAATCTTCCTCCTCTCTTGTAGACTCGTTTTGTCTTGGAATGAGAGGCTTTTTCAATGGCTTTTCCAAATAAGAAGGTTGATTTATTATGGGGTGCCTGATCCGTACTTAAGAAGGGTTCACCATTCATCAGGCATAGCAGAGTCCTTTCATCTTAGGACTCTAGTAATGCTCTTCTAGTTGCAGGTAAGTCGTACTACGAGAAGTTGACATGAGAAAAAAATTTAGTATTCTGATACCCAGAAAGTAGAAGCTAATATCTCAACATGAAGGTCTTTCCTGAGATCAATTATAAAAAAACAAGAGTCAAAATCATGAAAGTTTGTTCTTATAAATTAAGAAAATCTGAGTGATTTAGCTATACACGAATCATAAATGTCACAATACACAGAGTAACAGACTCTAAATTGTGTACATGGTATGACAGTCTCTAAATTGTGCATGCAGTATGACAGTGTCTAAATTGTGCATGCAGTACGACAGTCTCTAAATTATGCATGCAGTGTGACATTCTCTAATTTGCACATGAAGTATGACAGTCCTCTAGTTGGCGCATTCACTATGGCAGTTTTCTCGCAAGCAGTTATGTCTCATGCAGTAGGATAATATGCACATTGTTTTTCAAGTTATGACACAAAACGTGCTGCGCAGTCTGAATAAACAAAAGAAGTGTGTTGTGCGATTCATGATCTTTAGCCGACACTCTGAAAGAAGTGGCACACTTTTGGAATTTGCGCAGCGCCAACCAACGCTTTGATAGAGGCGGTCGATGCTAGCTAGGGCTAGCACTATAAGCGAATGGCGCTGATCTTCTCCAACCGATTATTCACCTTCGAGAGCAGGGTTGGCCTCCTCGACTCTCGCTGACGATGGCATGTGTTTTGGCACCCTTAGCGGTGACGCTCGCGACTAAGCTCCGGTGACACCCTTGCCTTAGTCAGTAGTGGATCTCCATGGTGCCATTGCCGACGCTTGAAAAACTTGGAAGAAGAACAAGAAGATGAAGAGAGTTCGGAAAAGTAATTCCTAAGTAGAAAAACTCTCTCTCTCCCCTCTCCATGGGCTATTTATAGCCTAATACATAACAGATTGCACAAATTATGCACTAAGCAGTGGGTCAGCTTGGATTTTGCGTGCGTAAAATCTTCTGAAATACTTCTTATTCAAAATATTTCAAATTTTAAAAAATTTTAAATTTGAAAACTTTGAAGGGGGTCTTGTAGAAGCTTTAAAAAATGCCAAAATAATGTATTGTGCCATTCACAAATGGCGCCAGGCCATATCCATCAAATAGCACCCAGCATCAAATAGCGCTCAACAAAAATGGTGTATGTCATTAAATGGCACCTGGCTGCCACGTATAAGCTTTCTCGAAAATCTAAGTTGTCAGTTAGAATGACTAACAATACGACAGTCAAGAAAATTCTTTAGAATCCCAAGCACACGGTGCTCGAGAAGATTGTGTCAGATTCGTTATAATGATGGTTGTCGGTTACTCTGCCCTATTTATCATTGGCACGAAGTAACAGACTCCTTAAAGAATCAACATTCATCGCATTTTACAAGTTGGCACTCCTCAACACCATACGAATTTATCAACTGGCACCAATCAATCAATTATCATCCAGAAGCAGTTAAAGATGATGTTGTGCGCATGCCACAAATCTCGAAAAACGTATATACAATACTGTCCATGACCAAGCACAATTCTCTCACAGAATACCATGCGTCCCATGTAGTTAAACTAACCGTTCGCGCAAATAGGTGAAACAGAGTATGGTGCATCAAAATAGTGTAAAATTAGTCTATTTTATACTGTGCGCTAATCATGGCAACTACCTGACAGTTATCATAAAACTCTATAAATAGAGTTCAAAATCACTTTTCAAGGCATCATTAATGATCATAATCTCATTACCAGGCTTTCGTAGCACGCTCAAGAGATTTTCTTCTCCGATATCGCATCGTCCAAGGGATAATGTGATCGTCTTATGATCAGATTCCTAAAGTTATACTTTTCTAGAATCAAATTATACTCTTATACTTTCTTTTCTTAGTTTGTTTTTAAGTTTTCTCGGGAAACTTTTGTTTTTGCAAACAATTCTTAGGGATATAGTTAGAATAATTTTGATGATTTATGATTGCAAGACAGCAGGGCACTGTCGCCGTTTATTTGAATTATTGAGACTGCGGATTCACTGCAGCCAGCAGCGCACTGGCGTAGAATGATCCTTAAGTTGAAGTAATTTCGAGTAAAGTGTACGTTATCGAATGTTATTAAAAGTATGTCCTAGTTGCCCTATTTTGACCTTTGAGTTGTATATTAATATTGGTAGAGCTAATAGAATATTCGATACAATAACATATTTGAGTCATATAGCGAGGCATAGATTCTCCGTGAAATGACTTCAGATATGCATACAGTTTTCGAGTACCATAGAGGCTATATCTTTTCTTGGCATATGACCATTGGTTTTTCATAATCCACAAAATCTTGTACTCTCACTCCAAACCGATTTGATATCCTATTTCTTATTGTCGTATTATAAATAAATCTTGTATCTCTTCTCTTCTTATCTTTCTTTCTTATCTTGTAATCTCGAGTCATCATTTGGCTCTTTTTATTTAAAACCTATTACTAGATTTAATTTCCTATTCTACTAGATTTATAATCGTACCTAGATTATGATTCTATGTTCATGCCTACGTAATTGATCGTGCTAAAAAACGATTTCAATTTGGATCATCCTTACGACTTTTGATTGCAACTTGACTATTTTGATTATATTTCGATCATGTCAATTTGCATAATTTTCTAGATTTTGATTCTATAATCGTGCCTAAATAATTTTTCTTAAATATTTAATCGTGTCAAACAAATTTGAATTTTTTATCGTCCCTGAACGACTTTGAATGTGACTAAACTATTTTGACTATAATCATAATCGTGCCTATACTTCAACTCAATTATTGCTAATATTTATATTTCTATTCAACTATAATCATGACTATTTTGATCTTATTCATGCTTATGCTAACATTTTAATTTTGATCGTGCTTGGATGACTTGCATGATTAACCTTGATCGTGACTTGAATCTATGTGATTTCAACCTTGTTTAGACTTTGCCTAAATGTTTATTGTTGACCATGCCTATATGATTCCAGCAGTTGTTACCCTTGGCCATTCAGGTAGATGCATGTATTCTATTTATCCCATTTTAGTACATCCTTATAGATGTTATCATGGTGGTTAGAATAGGCTCAAAATATTTTAGAGGATATTGGCGAGAAGTCATACTGATGATTTATATCATTAATTGCTGGCAAAGAACTACTATTTGTATAGTAAAAAAAACAACCAGAGCTTGAGGCTATACAAGTATCTAGGAGCTGTAGGTTGCCCTTACCTTCATCAATTTTATTTTAAGTCACGTATATATTGTTTCTTTTAAGTCTTGTCAAATTCTAGTACCTTTATTAGTTAACATATTTAAATCATATTCTTCTTTATGACCTAAGCTGTTTCCCAATAAAATACCAAATTAGCTCACCCCTTATTTAAGTTCTAAGCTTTAGGATCGTGACAAATCCCAAATACGCTGATTATCATCTACATCATCTTTGCGCACCCTCGTCCCTTTCTACCATTTTTATAAATAAGTCATAGCCTAGTAGATATCATCTATGGTACTATTTTCTGATCTTTTCTAGAATTTAGAATATAGAGTGTTAAAGATTCTTGTCTGCATCCTGAAGGATGTATTGGAACTTTTCTAAACTATCTTAGTCAGTCATCTCTGATTATCTATAATTTTCTTATCTTCGTTATAATCTTTATGGTATAATGAATTTTTTCAATTCTGTTACCTTGGAAAGGTAACGTACAAAATCATGTGTATATGTTCTTTTCAATATTGGTACCTACCTCTAACTTGAGAATTTTTCAGAATTCAAAAGCAAGACAATGATTCTAAAAAGCTATTCCTATCTCAAAACAATTATATTTTCTTCCTCGTGACGAATGTTCCTTGTTGAAAAACTTCCAATGATTCACTTTACAATCTCTTTACATGATCATCCAAGTTTATATATTCTTGTCATTCCTATTTTTCGAAGAAATTTTTTTTCTATGGAGGGTAGATTAGTAAGCCCACTTCCCGAATTTAAAAAAAATATATTTTGTTTTACTAAAATAATTTAGTTAGAAAATAGATTATATTTTTAACCTCTGTAGAAGATATTTTGATGATAACATAATTTTTGTCAAACTATTTTAGATCTAGAATTTATAAAATATTGTTTAAATTATTTGCTATTATTAATTATTAATTAAATTTATTTTGTTATATTATAATTATTTTGATTTAGTCTTGGACTAATAAATATATGTATTGGTTCGATATTATATACAAATATTTTACAAGTTATTTGATAAACTTATTACTCATTTAAATTATTATTATATTTAGATTTAGTCAAATGTGTTTTTAAATATTATTAATAAAATCTAGAATGATTTTTAAATTATTATGGATTAATTTTGATGTATTAGATTCAATATTTATTTAAATATTAGAAATATTTGATCATCCTAATCCTTTCCTAATTAGGTAATCCCCAACCCCTATATAAAGAGGAGGAGTCCCCTTTTATTCTCCATAATTTTCCAATCACCACAGTTTACGAATCCTCTAATCCCAAACCCTAATCGCCAAATCCAATTCCTAAAACTCCTCTTCTCGGATTTTCAAAATTTATCTTTTTATTCATTTACTTTATTTCATTTATCGTGGTTGAAGGTAATTTTTGATCGACACTTTGTTTTATGATTATTCTTTTATCAAAACTTGTTTTAAATTAAATATTTTGAGAGCATTTTAGGACCTTTAGAGTTTCAAGACTCTTTCTTCCTCTTTTTATCTATTTGATCAATATCTTCTTATCATAAATTATTACCACCTTTCACCAATCTACCAAGTCCGTCTATCCTAGTATTTCCGATGACGAATTTATTTCTAAGGTGGATAGATTTGTAACCCCTCTCCCCAAAATTGTAAAAATATATATTTTTATTATTTATTTGACTTAAATAAGGGTTTATGGAATTTCTAAATATTTTTCTAAAGTAATTATTATTATTATAGAAGGCCTTAGTCATGTTTAAGATTTGGAGTACAAGATGACTAAAAATCATGGCACCGATAGTGTAGTCGTGTGCTTTGACTAGTATTTTAGCAATGGTAGAAAGGGTCGAGCCAAAAGTGTGTCCCAACTAGGAAAATCTGGTTAAGTTGTGACCTAACCCCTATAAGTGATTTAGTTAATTAATTATTAAGATTGTGAGTTTTGGGAGACCCTGTTGTACCAATTTAGCTCGGACTTGACCAAAACTAGGCCCAAGCCCAGATAGTCATATAGTGCGACCAACGACATCCTTGTAGATATATAGATTGCATATACATATATTGGTATTACATTTTAATAGCCTATGAGTAATTTTTGTAATTGAATATTAAATATAATATATGAATGGTTGCTAGTTTAATTAATATTTACCTTAGATATATGATAACCTTCTCTTAGAATGCCTGTAATATCCCAGACCCAAAATACATAGGATTAAGTACGTAGACATGCCAGCTGCATACATACGAAGCATACTCCAATATACAAAAACCTTGTATGTATACATAAGTTGTAAAATAAAGTAACCATGAAACTAATCTCATCCACAAACTAATATATCATAAAATCAACTTATAAATATCATTTGTATAAAATGTTGGACGGAGACAAATTCACTACCAACAAAAAGAGAGAAATATATAGCAACGATGGAAGAGTCAAGCGAAGCGAAAGACAATCCAAAATCTAGCATCGCGAAGGTAGATTGTAAACTATGTCCTTGGCTAGAGCACCTGCTATCACGACCCGCACCCGCTTTTCGGATACGAAGCGTGTCCAAGCCCAGCCTACGTCGCAGTGTCGGCGGTAGTACGCTGTCTACATACAAGTCACGGCTATCTAGAATCTTATTCACAGAATAATCATGTCACAATCAAGATCAATGAAAAAGGCAAGAACTGAACAATAATGAAGATAACTGAATATCAAGAATCAATGTCACGTCTGGTGGACACAAATCTACTACCAATAGGCGAAAAGAGAAAAGTACATAAAATATATATACGAACTGAATACAACCTGCTAACCAAGGCAATCCTAACTGTAAACTCCGCGGTCTGGTGCTAACTCAACCCACTCATCTGCTCCTGACTCAAACTCGGCTAACCTGAGGAGATCATCAGGTCCTCAGAGGACATAGCAAGATACGTAATATACATGCCTATCTAGCAGTTTTATCATGCGTAAGAAATAAATAAGAAAAACATAACAAGACAAATGACTACGAACACGAACACGAACACGAATACGAACACACTAACACGAATACAAACACTAGAATAACTACGTAGAAATGAACTGCCAGATGAACGATACACGAGATCAATGGAAGAATCAAACCCTCGTCCCGAGTGTGGACTCTCTGGTTTGAACTAAGCACTAACCCTCGTCCCGAGTGTGGACTCTCTGGTTAGCTCACGGTAAGACACCCTCGTCCCGTGTGTGGACTCTCTGGTGTAATTGGTCAACCCTCGTCCCGAGTATGGACTCTCTGGTGCCAGTGATCACGACAAACACCCTCGTCCCGCGTGTGGACTCTCTGGTTGTGCAAAACGATAATCAAGGCTATGGCAATTCACTACACGCACTCGTTCTATGACACGACTCAATCAAAGCACTGGTAAGAACTCCAAGGGCAAAACACAAGGCTAAACATGAACATGGCTATAAACAATAAAAACAACTCCAAAGAAAGTTACACGAAAAGCACATGTCCACAAATAATCTAAGACAGTAAAATAAAAAGAACTGCATGTAAGTAAAACTGTAGAGGAAGGCAAGGTATACTTACATGTGGTCCTGAGCTGCTGGCACGGGTCAGAGTCCATATCAAGATCCAAGTAACCTGATTATGAATTGATAGAATCAATACACAATTTTGAGATTACACAAATAAGTCTATCTATTGGCTATTTAGGCTTTTAGGTTTATTTTCTATTCTATTTGCCCATGGTGTACTCTATTACCCCTCGATTATACACAATTTACTACACTAGAGTATTGGTACTCAAGAACCATTTGTGCCTACTGGTGTATTCAGGATCAATTTATAGGCTTGTGGTCTTAGCTACAATGCTAGGTACAAATAATAGTCCCCAGAACAGAACCACCCATTGTATGCTTCTGTAACGTTCTAACCTGGCTCATGACTTTCATATGAAAACCCCCAATGTCCTATGCAATCAATCATATATAAACCCCATCTTAACATATATATCTTGGTTTTGCTTCCTATGCTACTAATCTTTATACTACCAATGTCAATCTCCTTGCATGCTATTGCAATTGAACCCATGGATGCCCACCTATTGATGCTCCTGATCATAACATTCATTCTACACCTAATCCAGATACCTCCAAAACTGCTACAATGCTATACTAACGATTGTTGAAAGTTGAAGACTGCACTAAACTTGGACTGCTTGCTGATCTAATAAGGGCTGGAGATGATACTGCTACTGTTGTTTAATACAACTGGAGGCTATTTCACCATTTCTGGCTCACTAAAAGTTCAAGCAATTACATAGGCATACACTCCACCAAATTTACAAGTATATTGAAGTTGGTCTACTGCAAATAACCTTAACATAAATGGATTGTTTAAACATTCATCTCTGCAGGTGAATGGCATGATTCAACTCAGGCTCAAGACCCTGGAAAACGAGTGGAATTAACTCAGGCTTGAGAACTTGAGGACCTGGACTATAGAAATATAAGGGTTCAACATCTCCATGGTACAACTGGATGTCCACCGTTAGTACCTATTGGTACAAGGGAATCCATTTGACAGTATCCCTTATGAGATATCAAGGGAAATACAAATGTAACCATTTAATGGATACCAAGGAAAAGTCCCTGTCAGTATGTGTGAAATGTTTACCATTTCCATAGCCCGTGGTAACAGGGAACTCCTGACAACACCAAATGAAGGCTCACATACAGTACTTATTTTGATCTCACAAGAAAGTTCACACTTCATTACCTAAAGGAATTCCAGGAAACCCTCATAGCAGTATTTTATGGATACAAGAGGGTTCGTATGGCAACATCATGACAGTATCTAAAGGTTTACAAGGGCAACTCAGATATCAATATCTAATGGGTAACACGGAAAAAGGATCCACTGTAGGTGAGAACTTGTTGTACCTCTGTTTCCCTTGTTAGCTACCTCAACCATTGTATACTTTCCCTCTAGTATCTATACTTAGAAACCTATGGATGGGTACTGTGGGTTCCTCCTGGCAGTACATACACTTGTACTTGAGCCATGGCCTAATGCAGGACGGCAAAGTTTCTAACGAAAATTCACAAGTAACTAAATACAGCTTCTGGCATAACAGTACTCAAAATATCATATGCTAACTTGGAAATCAAAAGACAATACTCTTCTTTCGAAAATATAGTAGACCACAGTCCAGTGAGATGAATGTCTAATTTGGATATGTACCTGTCATTGGGTGACCCCAATACTCATCTACTATGGTTTTATATTGACATTTAGAGTACTAACCTTCCAATTGTCTATGCCCAGGCATTCTATTACTGATTCTCCTATTTACCTATACCTATATTAGTAGCAATGCCCAGGCATCCCATTACTGAACTTCCAATTGGCTACTAATAACTTGTACTAGGTGTCACTTGATAATGCCAATTGCATCAACACCACCAAAGAGTTGCAGTCATAGGAAAATATACACCCTCCATTCACCTCGAGTAAAGATTTTTAAAACTGAGAAGTACCAAAAATTTGGAGGCTTTTGTAATATATATATATATATATTTTATTTTTTTTGTAATATATATATATATATATATATATATATATATATATATATATATATATATATATATATATATATATATGGCACCAATGTATCAGAAGCTTTTGACCTCCATAAATCAACAATAGAATCAAATAGTGCATGTCTGGTTCTTGACTAAACTTGAACCTTAATCTATGCTACATGTGCATCCATCCTATAACAGAGCAAGGGCATTCCCCTGTCCTGGTATCGAACTCGATACCCAATCCATATTGAAATCTGACAACTTGTTTTATATATTATTATATCAAAACTCAATGCTCTGGTTCAAGTCGAATCCTGATATCTAGTTGATACATAAATCAATTTTGACGTGTAAATGAGTGATACTCTTTATCATATCAAATGACATCGAGTCGAACCCGATACTGTTATTAATCTGCTATGATATCCTAGTATGAAACTTGAGTATCAGTTCTTGATATCAATTGATATCACTGATACTCAAGTATCAGTATTTGATACCCGATCCCTAAAAGCATCTGTAGTTAACTGATACACACATAGGTATATGCAGATTTGCTATACCCAATCCTCCCACTGCACATCCCTACACGGAAAAACATAGCTCAATGTCTGATACTCCCTCTGAATCTTTCCCACATCACATGTTCTCTTGCTGCTAGCAAGAACGCTTATTCTCATAGATACGTGAATCCAAGGAAACACACGCTCGAACTACAAGATACACACAGGAACCCAGGATTCCACCGATCTAAATTTACTCTAATATCTATTTTAGGATACATAGGTAACTAACCATCTCTATTTCCCTATACTGATTACCAAGTCCTTCCTTCCTCCATTAGACTCTTAAACATTTAATCGAATGTATTGGAGTAGATAACATGGTTGCAAGTTTAAAGGCATGAAATACCTGACAGGGCTCTGGTTTTGTTGATAACTCGAACTGCTGCTCTCCCGATGAGGAAGAAATTTAGAGTTTTGGGTTTAAATGTAGATGGAAAGGTCGGTTGATCCTCCTGTCATATATAGTTGCAGGAAGATCGATTTAAAACTGTTCTAGAAGATAGGCATGGCATAAATAAACCTATCCTGAGATGGATTTGAATCACAGGGGATGAGCTAGGAGGAATTTTGAATCTGTAAGCGATTCTATCTGCTATGGTGGCCATTGTGAAGGGTTTCAAACACAGGGTTTAAATCCCTACCTATTAATTCTGTTTTGAATTAAATTCATTTTTTGCACAAAAACCCCTAAGTTAACTTTCTATTTCCACAACCCAATAACCACCCTTTTTATTTTAATTACATACATTGCCAAAAAGAAAAATACTAGTGGAGAGATTAAATTAAATAAAAATAAATAGGAAAAATTGGGCTAAGGGCTCACAAACCTACCCACCTTAAAATAATTTCGTCCTCGAAATTTAAGGAGCTGCGATCCACTAGAATGAATAGTCTAACATAACTGCTATAAGAAGTTCAAAAGTCTATTGTGGCCTATCTATAATACTGTCAATTCTACTGAAAATTCTCGCCAGCTGCTCCTTGTGGTGTGGTCGTATCCACCGTGTTCATGGCATAGGCCTGTCCTCTCTGTACGGCTGGTAGTGGTGTTGTTGTCATATTCTTCTTTAGGTAATCTCGAGATAAGTGCTGGTTGGATCCACAAGTATAGCACAACCTTAACCATCTTTGGCAGTTTTCTTGGACGTGGCCTCTCTTCTTGCAGTACTGGCAGGTGGGAGCATCTTGGACTTGTTGTGGGGCTGCTCGTGGTTGCTGTTGATGCTGCTGTGCTGAGGTCCTCTCGAAAATATTAGGATATTTTGCCGGTGCTGTTTGGTTGTTGCCTCCTCCTAATGCGTCTCGATTCCTCTTCGGCTTATGATTCAGCTCTTCCTCTATAGCTTGGGCGACTTCTAGAATCTCCTCGTAAGTGGCGGCTCAACTGGTGGCGATGGCTACGTGAATCTCGTGAGATAGTCCCTTCCTGAATCGTTGCGCCTTATCTTCAGGGGTGCTGACCAAGTTCTCTGCGAAGCGGCTGAGACGAGAAAACTCCGATGTGTACTCGTCGACGATGTGGTTGCCCAGCTCTAGGTGCTCGAACTATCTAATCAACGCCTCTCGCGCTACGTATGGATAGAATTTCCTCTTGAACAGTCGCTTGAACTCCTCCCAAGTCACGTTTGGAGCAGAAAATTGGGGTTCGCCTTGGTACCACGTTTGCACGATGTCGAAAAGCTGTCTACTGGCTGAATCGATCTTCAGATCTTCTGAAACTCAGGCCATCTTCAGGTATCGTTCAATGTTCTCCAGCCACTCATCAACGTAGATAATCCCCTCTGTCCCATGAAACTCTCTGGGCCCAAGGTCCATGAAGTGCTTGGAAGTTTTGAGGCACTGTCGTGGAGCGTCTCTAATCTGAAGAGCCTCCCTCAAGGTGTCGCGGAACATGTTCGCTTATTGCTGGAAGATCCCGAGGAGTATGACATTGTCCAGCGCTGGTGGCGGAGGCGGAACATGTGCTGGATACATCGGAGGTGCTGGATACATCATAGGAGCGGGGTACAATGCTGGTGCTGGGTGCATGGCTGGTACTGGACGTAGAACCCCTGGTGGTAGGACAGATGCTGGTGGAAGACCGGGTGCTGGTGGTGGAGTTGCAGAGGTGGTAATGTCGCCTCTGTGAAATCTCAAGAGCTGTGGCTGATTTCCCGTATGAGTGAGCTAGCCTCCTTGTGTTGGCGGGGTCATGTACGTGAAAAAGCCTCATGTAGCCGGTGGAGTGTTCAGTGCAGTGTTGTTCCTGTCTTGAGAGTTCATCTTAACTGTAACAAGAGCAAACACTTTAGCCGTTGAAGAGATTTTTCAAACAGGATGCAAACCAAGGATTCAATGAAATCAAGGACTAGAGGCCAACAATGAGTCAAGGCATGTGGATGAGATCCTAAGTGTCTAATCCTATTCGCAGGCTCACGATGGCACAGTGACGTAACCGAAGTGATTAACATTGACCTGCATGGGCCACCAAAAAACTTGTCATGACCCGTACCCGCTTTTTGGATACGAAGCGTGTCCAAGCCCAACCTACGTCGCAGTGTCGACGGTAGTACTCTGTCTATACACAAGTCACGGCTATCTAGAATCTCATCCACAGAATAATCATGTCACAATCAAGATCAATAAAAAAGGCAAGAACTGAACAATAATGAATATAACTGAATATTAAGAATCAATCTCACGTCCGGTGGACACAAATCCACTACCAATAGACAAAAAGAGAAAAGTACATGAAATATATATACAAACTGAATACAACCTGCTAACCAAGGCAATCCCAACTGTAAACTCCGCGGTATGGTGCTAACTCAACCCACTCGTCTGCTCCTGACTCAAACTCGGCTAACCTGAGGAGATCATCAGGTCCTCAGAGGACATAGCAAGATACATAATATACATGCCTATCTAGCTGTTTTATCATGCACAAGAAATAAACAAGAAAAACAGAACAAGACAAATGACTACGAACACGAACACGAATACGAACACACTAACACGAACACGAACACTAGAACAACTACGTATAAATGAACTGTCGGATGAGCGATACACGAGATTAATAGAAGAATCAAACCCTCATCCCGAGTGTGGACTCTCTGGTTTGAACTAAGCACTAACCCTCGTCCCGATTGTGGACTCTTTGGTTAGCTCACGGCAAGACACCCTCGTCCCGTGTGTGTACTCTCTGGTGTAATTGGTCAACCCTCGTTCCGAGTGTGGACTCTATGGTGCCAATGATCACGACAAACACCCTCATCCCGTGTGTGGACTCTCTGGTGCACCAAACAACCCTCGTGCCGAGTGTGGACTCTCTGGTTGTGCAAAACGATAATCAAGGCTATGGCAGTTCACTACACGCACTCGTTCTATGACATGACTCAATCAAAGTACTGGTGAGAACTCCTAGGGTGAAATACAAGGCCAAACATGAACATGGTTATAAACAATAAAAACAACTCCACAAAAAATAACATAAAAAGCACATGTCCACAAATAATCCAAGACAGTAAAATGAAAAGAACTGCATGTAAGTAAAACTGTAGAGGGAGGCAAGGTATACTTGCTTGTGGTCCTGAGCTGCTGGCACGGGTCAGAGTCCGTATCAAGATCCAAGTAACCTGATTATGAATTGATAGAATCAATACAAAATTTTAAGATTACACAAGTCTATCTATTGGCTATTTAGGCTTTTAGGTTTATTTCCTATTCTATTTGCCCATGGTGCACTCTATTACCCCTCGATTATACACAATTTACTACACTAGAGTATTGGTACTCAAGCACCATTTGTGCCTACTAGTGTATTCAGGATCAATTTATAGGCTTGTGGTCTTAGCTACAATGCTAGGTACATATGACAGTCCCTAGAACAGAACCACCCACTGCATGCTTCTGTAACCTTCTAACTCGGCTCATGACTTCCATATGAAAACCCCAATGTCCTGTGCAATCAATCATATATAAACTCCATCTTAACTTATATATCCTGATTTTGCTTCCTATGCTACTAATCTCTATACTACCAATGTCAATCTCCTTGCTTGCTATTGCAATTGAACCCATGGATGCCCACCTATTGATGCTCCTGAACATAACATTCATTCTACACCTAATCCTGATACCCCCAAAACTGCTACAATGCTATACTAACGATTGTTGAAAGTTGAAGACTGCACTAAACTTGGACTGTTTGCTGATCTGATAAGGGCTGGAGATGATACTGCTACTGTTGTTTAATACAACTAGAGGCTATTTCCCTATTTCAGGCTCACTAAAAGTTCAAGCAATTACATGGGCATACACTCCACCAAATTTACAAGTATATTGAAGTTGGTCTACTGCAAATAACCTTAACAGAAATGGATTGTTTAAACATTCATCTCTGCAGGTGAATGTCATGATTCAACTCAGGCTCAAGACCCTGGAAAACGAGTGGAATCAACTCAGGCTTGAGAACTTGAGGACCTGGACTACAAAAATAAAAGGGTTCAACATCTGCATTTTTAAACTGGATGTCCACCGTTAGTACCTATTGGTACAAGGTGTCACGACCCGCACCCTAGAGTTAGGGCACGAGAACGTAACGACGCCCAGCCTACGCCGCAGTGTCGGCGGTAGAACGCTGTCCTAGGTCACAACATCTAACAATATAAAGCTAAGCAGTTTATACTCCCCGAATGGGGGTGACATAGCAGATACAAATTCAATCACATCTAAGGTAGAACATGATAAGGATAGATAAAACATGAAATCCAAAATAAATGCAGGAGATAGAAGTCTAAGTGTCTAAGATACATGAACCTAGAAGTACATCTCAAATCTCAAATAAAGATACAGTAATCCCCAAAGTAAATACAACTCCAGACAAAAATGAAATAACTACCTAAACAAACCCTACTGTGTCTCCTCTAGGCTAGCAGGCACCTCCAGGCTATCTGTAAAATTTATCAACAGGTCCAGTCAGGACTGGAGCGAGCACAGTACATCTCAACATATCATAGCAGGTTAGAAAACATATAACATGCAGTAAAGTAAGATACAGGTACTGAGGAAAAAGCAGTATGTAAACAGGAGAGCTGTAATAGAAATATCTACTATACATAAAGAGCTAGCATGTGACTAGTGAGTCAGAGTAAAACATGAACATGTAAATGGCCTGGGATGATTCAATGAAGACACTACGGAATGATTCAATGAAGAAACTACTGGTGTATTATTCACATGTCCACTTCTACTCCCCCGTACCCCCAATCAATACACAAGGATCCAGCCAGGTTATGTTATATGATTCCATGCAAGGCCCGCGAAGGGTGATACATGGATGTCCCATAAATGGGGAGTCTGGGGGTTACCCAACTGTGTAAGATTCAAGAGACTCTGTGATCATGAGAGTACATGTCACAAGTAATCAAGTGAACCAAGAAGCATAGTGATACGCCATGTAAGTGAAACGCACAGAACACGTAGTACCCGATGCTCCATAAGGATAACATCTCAAGAAAGGATCCATATAGTACCAATCCGTGTGACCATCGTGACAGTACAAATAAAGTAATCTACTGCAGGAAATAATTCTAAGCAAGATATGAAATGATCAGAGAATGTACTCGCCTCGATAACCTGAACAGCTGATAAGTATAGGAGGTCCCACTGAAGCCACAGAGTCCTATTTAAAGCAACACAGGTTACAAGGTATTTAAGTTGAAATAAATGAATCCCTACAGGCAATCTATATTATTCTAGGTTCTTCTAAGTCAATTTAACTCTAGGTCGACTCCGGTCAATAATCTAGTCAAACTAGGTCAAGTGTTGACTTACAGTTGACTTTGGGTCAACTGGTCAACTCTGGTCAAACAGGGTAAATCTAATCTAATTATTAAAGTGTACTTCGTTATTTGTACGTCGAAACTTACGGCACGCAAATCGAGATAAGAAGATTATCGGTAAGGTTGATAATCTTATTATAGTGATCCACGTATCCAACTTGTCAATTTCAGCGATGTGAGATCACTGGAATTGACTGATCTCAGTTTCGTTGTACTAATCCCGAAATACGAACATTATGAGAATTAATTATTAATTAATTATAAAAAGGTTAAACTTAGAGAAATTATCAACAAACATTGTCGGACGATGAAATGAACATCGCCAACGTGTCCAGAATGGTCAAATTAGCTAGGATAGCCTACCCAACGGTCCAATTTGGACACAAGGGCAAAAAGGTAATTTCGGGTCAAAACGGTGTCCGTGTCGGAGCCGTTTTGCACCGAAAAACGTGCAAGAAAACAAGTCTACAAAATATAACAAATTATATGTCCACGCAATCAGAATGTCGATACGAACCCAACGGTATCTCCAGAATTGGATTCCGTTGACCCGATCTCATTTTGGCCCGTTGACCAGAACTTGGAATTCCGGTTTGCACGGAAATGCGTGCCGAAGCCAAAGTTCTCAAAACTTAGCAAACTACCTGTCAACGAGTCCAGAATGACGATACGAACTCAACGGTATCTCCGGAATTGGATTCCGATGAGCCGACCTCAAAAAGTCCCGTTGACCCAGAAAGTGGGACCCGCTTTGCACCGAAATGCGTGCCCGGGCCCACGTTCTCCAAATCTAACAAACTTTATATGAAAACATGCCAGAACGACGCCACGAATCTAATGGTGGTGTCAGAAATGAAATCTGGAGTCCCGTGTTCAAAAATGGAATTTTACAAGTTGGAAATTACGAATTCGGACGGCCAACTTTGGCGTCGAATTCAACCAATCAAACAAGCTCAAACTGAAATGAAATCTAAAGGGGGCAGGAAGAGGGTTATACCAGCTTCGCAACGGAACTGGTAGCATGCCAAACGGAGCTGCGGTGGAGGAGATACAAGCTGACGAAGTTGGCCCCACGAAACTGTCCAAATTTAATACAATTTAAACGGTCAACTTGGTGGCCGGTTTTCATGTATCAAACGATAAAATTAACGGACGAAAATTGACATGAGCGAAGGTGGATATACCGAGATTGTGACGGAGCGAAGAAATCGCCAATCCAAAGGTCGGATCTCCGGGAAAACGCACACGAAGTTGCTGCGACGGAGCGCAAATTCTGAGTTCCAAACTCGCGCGCGCCGACGGGATCTCGTTCAAAACGCACGAATCGTCTCGACGGCGCGTCCCGGAGGACGTTGGCCGCCATGGGAGGACAAGCCAGGGAGGCGCGCGCCCAGGGGGTGGTTCGCCGGAGCTACGGCGGCCCGCGGCGGCGGCGGCGACGCCCGCACGCGCGCGGATCCGGCCGCGGCTGTGCGCGCGGTGCTGCTATGCACGCGCGCGGAGCTGCTGCGCGCTGCTGGCCACGCGGACGCGGCGGCGGCGAGCTGCGGCGATGCCACGGTAAGGTGGCGGCGGCTCTGGGTGGTCGGGTTTAATGGTGGAGATGATAGTTGATGGTGGTGGTGGTGGTTGTATTGAGGAGGAAGAAGGAGGAGAAGAGGTGGTGCGGTGGTGGAGGCCAGGGGGATGGCCGGAGCCGCGGCCAAGTGGAGGAGGCTGGGGGAGGTCCGGCCAAGAGTGAGGTCGGGCTAAGAGTGAGGTGATGGTGTTTGTAGTTGCTGCTGTTGTTTAGGTGAACCAATAGAAAGGAAGAGAGAGAGAGAAGAATGTAATAAATAATGTGAGAGGGAAAGAGAAAAATTGTTTTCACATTGAAGTTAGGGCCGGCCTAACCTTGCTGTGAGGAGTTGGGAAAAAGTTTCATGGGGGAGAAATTAATGGTGAGGATTTGTTAAGAGGATCAAGTGGCTAGGATTAAAATAGAAAAAATTGGCCATTCCAATGGAGATTAAGTAATTAAAAATTTCTAATAAATATAGATAAATATATAGGAGGGGTTGTGAGGGTGAGGGAAATTAAATGGTGATGATGGAATAAGGGAAAAATCAAGGGTGGAGATTTATTTGGAGGATCAATGGCTAGAATTAAATTAGGGGAAAAATGGCCAATGCATGGGAATTAAGTAATTAGAAATTCCCAATAAATATAGGAAAATATGTAGAAGAGTACCTGATATTTTTGGGCAATAAAATATGAGGGTGTCATGATGGAGAAAGTCATGAAGCTGGACTGGGCTCGGTGGAGCCGGATTGGGTCAAAACTGGACATCGTGCAAAAATAGAATTAAAATTAGGTGTTGATGATCATGAGTAAATAAGTTGTACATGGGGATTCCAAATAATGGGACACAAGTGGCAGACGGATAGTAGGCTCAAAGTGGGCCATGTCCATAGTTGGGGCGGACAGGTTTTGGTCGACAGGGGACCCACAAATCGAGTTGGAAAATGAATGTGACGCCGTGGCGTGAAATAAAATCGGGTCACGCGTCGGGAAAGTTGTGCGAATTAAATGGAGCCCAAAATGACATGAATGAGTGGGAAACGAAGGTCATGGGTGACGAGCGTCTCGAGTAGATCATCAATGAGGAGTTGGTTTCAAGGAAATGGCTGGTCTGGCGCTCCCAATTTAAATGTCATGGTAACGCGCTGAAAATGATCAAGAAAAAGAGTGGGAAAAATAAATAACAATCAATTGGTCTAAACCGATCCAAAGTTCAGCGAAGCAGAAAGAGCACAAGGGAACAAGTTTGGGTGGGACACCATATACCGTCATGAAGGTAATCGTGTCCACTCCAAAACTCGTGAAGAGGATTTCCAGAGTTGAACATCCCTGATACTCCAAATATCAATGGCATGTGAAAGTACACAGAATAATTTATTTATCAAAACCAATCAAACAGGAAATTAAATAAAATGAAAAAAAATCAGCCCGAAATTCAGGGTGCTAACATCCTACCCACCTTATAGAAATTTCGTCCTCGAAATTAAAATGTCCCTACTCCCTCTAGGTCAAACCCCCACAATCAAAGTCCCAGAACTTAAATAAACATACCATCAAAAAGGACAACATCCAGGGTCGTGGCATACGGTGACAGTGAAGTCTCATCTAGGTATACTAGTCATGCTAACTGAATCGGTCATAGGGTATCAAAACACACAAGCAATCCAGAGTGCTAACTTAGAAAAGATACAGAAATAACAATCATCAAAACTGTAAGACAGCCTACCATCCTATGTGAAAATTGGTACTTATCATAAAAATAAAGAAAGTAACTACCAATTATCTTTAAAAGGGTTCAGAAAAATCAAAATCAAAGTTAAGAATGAAAGTCACTTGCACGAAAAATCCAATCACAATATATATTAAAAATATTTATTCTCGATACGATCTAAGTTGATCAAATTGGGAAAATCAAAATTAAGTACAACCAAGATATAATTATGATAAGAAAAGATAATCGAAGTCAATTTGGTCGTGATTAAGGAAACTAGGATTCAATGATATTGAAAACACTTTGGAAAAAAAACAAGGGAAGATTTCATAAGGAGTCAAGTTAATCATCTCTTTCTAATACCATCAAGTCTGTCATTTGCTAAATCATATATTTTTCTCACAAGTCCCAATATGAAATCAATCTCTATATAACTATCATCGAAATTTTATAACCTTTAGTCATCTAAACCTTTACCATGATCACCATAGACAATTTTCTACTTCTAAAAATATTTTTCCCCGAACATACCCCTCTTATTTAGGAGTCAACACTTATTCGTTTAACCAAAATCCCAAATTCCTTCACCTCGTTTTAATTTAGATCTGAAACCTCTAAATTCAGTTTATAAAATCCTTGTACTTGTTTAAGTTAAGCCTCGTATTTATTCAACCCAAATACCACCAAGTCATACAAAATTTATTCTCATTTTATAAATCAACCTTCATATTTCCTTCACGTTTATCTTCAATATTGTCCTTTTTAAATTCCACAATTTCTCCTAATCATCAAAAATAATTTCTATAACGTAAAATCCTTGTGTTCTCTTGTCTCTAGTCACCCTCTCAAAATATCTGGTTCAACTTCGCATAATCATAGAATACAATCAAATTCTCATTTCCATCTCTAAATTTCACATAGCCTTGTAATAGTTCCCAAGAATCAATAACCAAGATTTTCTAAGTTCTCAAAACTAGGTTGACCTCTGATATATATATTTTTGAAGCACATCCATGAATTACTCATAACCAAAATTTCTGCAATTGTTTCTAAATTAATAACATTTATCCCTCGATTTCATTTGTAAACCTTTACCACATCTCTATTTCGAATTTTTCACATTTGACATCCATCATTTTGATTCCTACAAATTATTCTATGATAACCATTCACGTTATTTCCATACTAGATGATTTACGTCACTTCCTCAACATTTCTCAGATAAAAATAATATGCAGATTCAAGAGTTCAAGTACAGCTGATAGAAAGAGATACGAGCCGGAATTAATATAATCAGGATAGTTGTATAAGACAATGAATGATGGTAATAAAATATTGACAGGAAAAAAAAATGGTAATAAAATCTGTTCTGCTTATCCGTTTTAAAAAAGAAACCATTTGAAATCAGGGCTATAATATCAAATCCAAATAAGGTCTAGCAAAATCATTGATTCATTGTATTGTGAAAAACTCATAGTAAGAAATTACACAAGGTTATATATAAAAAAAATAGCTAAAGTTATATCCTAAGCAAAATGAGAAGCATAACAAAACAAATCAATAATAATTAATTTTTTTTTTAAGGACTGCAACAAACGTAGAGAAAACATGTTCGAAAACATTTAAAGTACAACCTGATGATTATATGCGTCTATCCAAATAATGGTACCCTAATCCTCGTCATACTAGTAAGCAAGGCTACGATAATCACAGAGTCCTCGACTTTGGCACATACGTCTAGAATCGTGGTATTTAACATTTTCGCGGTGCCGCTAGCTTGGCTGCGAAAACCTTAAATTCCCACACCCGAGAAATATATCAAAGTCAGACTATATGTCCTCACCATGCTGACTAATGTGACCGTAGAGGACTAGATTTCCATAACTTAGATGATCTAGCCCATATAATTTCATCTTGCCAAAAATTAAATTAATCATTAATGAATACTCAAAAATCAATCAAATTTATTAACGAACATCAAAATTCAAAAATGAACAAAATCCATCAAATACAAACTCGAATGCAACCGCTATTATCAAAATTCAAAATTCGACAATCATCCATCAAAATTATTAAATACAAACTCAAATTCAACAATGATCCATTAAAATTAAATTTAACAACAGAAAATAAAGATAAATTAAATCAAGGGAAAAGAATTTTCAAATCGAAGTTAAATAAGATTCTCCAGGGTCGTCCCGGGAATCTCTCAAGGGTTCCTAACTGTGATTGAGTACCTTCAAAATATATCCTATTTCTAGTGCAGGCTGTAGTGGTACTCTAGTTCGAATACCACTACACTTTAGTCTCGACCTGCATGGGCCACCACTAAAAACGTGTCACGACCCGCACCCTAGAGTTAGGGCACGAGAACGTAACGACGCCCAGCCTACGCCGCAGTGTCGGCGGTAGAACGCTGTCCTAGGTCACAACATCTAACAATATAAAGCTAAGCAGTTTATACTCCCCGAATGGGGGTGACATAGCAGATACAAATTCAATCACATCTAAGGTAGAACATGATAAGGATAGATAAAACATGAAATCCAAAATAAATGCAGGAGATAGAAGTCTAAGTGTCTAAGATACATGAACCTAGAAGTACATCTCAAATCTCAAATAAAGATACAGTAATCCCCAAAGTAAATACAACTCCAGACAAAAATGAAATAACTACCTAAACAAACCCTACTGTGTCTCCTCTAGGCTAGCAGGCACCTCCAGGCTATCTGTAAAATTTATCAACAGGTCCAGTCAGGACTGGAGCGAGCACAGTACATCTCAACATATCATAGCAGGTTAGAAAACATATAACATGCAGTAAAGTAAGATACAGGTACTGAGGAAAAAGCAGTATGTAAACAGGAGAGCTGTAATAGAAATATCTACTATACATAAAGAGCTAGCATGTGACTAGTGAGTCAGAGTAAAACATGAACATGTAAATGGCCTGGGATGATTCAATGAAGACACTACGGAATGATTCAATGAAGAAACTACTGGTGTATTATTCACATGTCCACTTCTACTCCCCCGTACCCCCAATCAATACACAAGGATCCAGCCAGGTTATGTTATATGATTCCATGCAAGGCCCGCGAAGGGTGATACATGGATGTCCCATAAATGGGGAGTCTGGGGGTTACCCAACTGTGTAAGATTCAAGAGACTCTGTGATCATGAGAGTACATGTCACAAGTAATCAAGTGAACCAAGAAGCATAGTGATACGCCATGTAAGTGAAACGCACAGAACACGTAGTACCCGATGCTCCATAAGGATAACATCTCAAGAAAGGATCCATATAGTACCAATCCGTGTGACCATCGTGACAGTACAAATAAAGTAATCTACTGCAGGAAATAATTCTAAGCAAGATATGAAATGATCAGAGAATGTACTCGCCTCGATAACCTGAACAGCTGATAAGTATAGGAGGTCCCACTGAAGCCACAGAGTCCTATTTAAAGCAACACAGGTTACAAGGTATTTAAGTTGAAATAAATGAATCCCTACAGGCAATCTATATTATTCTAGGTTCTTCTAAGTCAATTTAACTCTAGGTCGACTCCGGTCAATAATCTAGTCAAACTAGGTCAAGTGTTGACTTACAGTTGACTTTGGGTCAACTGGTCAACTCTGGTCAAACAGGGTAAATCTAATCTAATTATTAAAGTGTACTTCGTTATTTGTACGTCGAAACTTACGGCACGCAAATCGAGATAAGAAGATTATCGGTAAGGTTGATAATCTTATTATAGTGATCCACGTATCCAACTTGTCAATTTCAGCGATGTGAGATCACTGGAATTGACTGATCTCAGTTTCGTTGTACTAATCCCGAAATACGAACATTATGAGAATTAATTATTAATTAATTATAAAAAGGTTAAACTTAGAGAAATTATCAACAAACATTGTCGGACGATGAAATGAACATCGCCAACGTGTCCAGAATGGTCAAATTAGCTAGGATAGCCTACCCAACGGTCCAATTTGGACACAAGGGCAAAAAGGTAATTTCGGGTCAAAACGGTGTCCGTGTCGGAGCCGTTTTGCACCGAAAAACGTGCAAGAAAACAAGTCTACAAAATATAACAAATTATATGTCCACGCAATCAGAATGTCGATACGAACCCAACGGTATCTCCAGAATTGGATTCCGTTGACCCGATCTCATTTTGGCCCGTTGACCAGAACTTGGAATTCCGGTTTGCACGGAAATGCGTGCCGAAGCCAAAGTTCTCAAAACTTAGCAAACTACCTGTCAACGAGTCCAGAATGACGATACGAACTCAACGGTATCTCCGGAATTGGATTCCGATGAGCCGACCTCAAAAAGTCCCGTTGACCCAGAAAGTGGGACCCGCTTTGCACCGAAATGCGTGCCCGGGCCCACGTTCTCCAAATCTAACAAACTTTATATGAAAACATGCCAGAACGACGCCACGAATCTAATGGTGGTGTCAGAAATGAAATCTGGAGTCCCGTGTTCAAAAATGGAATTTTACAAGTTGGAAATTACGAATTCGGACGGCCAACTTTGGCGTCGAATTCAACCAATCAAACAAGCTCAAACTGAAATGAAATCTAAAGGGGGCAGGAAGAGGGTTATACCAGCTTCGCAACGGAACTGGTAGCACGCCAAACGGAGCTGCGGTGGAGGAGATACAAGCTGACGAAGTTGGCCCCACGAAACTGTCCAAATTTAATACAATTTAAACGGTCAACTTGGTGGCCGGTTTTCATGTATCAAACGATAAAATTAACGGACGAAAATTGACATGAGCGAAGGTGGATATACCGAGATTGTGACGGAGCGAAGAAATCGCCAATCCAAAGGTCGGATCTCCGGGAAAACGCACACGAAGTTGCTGCGACGGAGCGCAAATTCTGAGTTCCAAACTCGCGCGCGCCGACGGGATCTCGTTCAAAACGCACGAATCGTCTCGACGGCGCGTCCCGGAGGACGTTGGCCGCCATGGGAGGACAAGCCAGGGAGGCGCGCGCCCAGGGGGTGGTTCGCCGGAGCTACGGCGGCCCGCGGCGGCGGCGGCGACGCCCGCACGCGCGCGGATCCGGCCGCGGCTGTGCGCGCGGCGCTGCTATGCACGCGCGCGGAGCTGCTGCGCGCTGCTGGCCACGCGGACGCGGCGGCGGCGAGCTGCGGCGATGCCACGGCAAGGTGGCGGCGGCTCTGGGTGGTCGGGTTTAATGGTGGAGATGATAGTTGATGGTGGTGGTGGTGGTTGTATTGAGGAGGAAGAAGGAGGAGAAGAGGTGGTGCGGTGGTGGAGGCCAGGGGGATGGCCGGAGCCGCGGCCAAGTGGAGGAGGCTGGGGGAGGTCCGGCCAAGAGTGAGGTCGGGCCAAGAGTGAGGTGATGGTGTTTGTAGTTGCTGCTGTTGTTTAGGTGAACCAATAGAAAGGAAGAGAGAGAGAGAAGAATGTAATAAATAATGTGAGAGGGAAAGAGAAAAATTGTTTTCACATTGAAGTTAGGGCCGGCCTAACCTTGCTGTGAGGAGTTGGGAAAAAGTTTCATGGGGGAGAAATTAATGGTGAGGATTTGTTAAGAGGATCAAGTGGCTAGGATTAAAATAGAAAAAATTGGCCATTCCAATGGAGATTAAGTAATTAAAAATTTCTAATAAATATAGATAAATATATAGGAGGGGTTGTGAGGGTGAGGGAAATTAAATGGTGATGATGGAATAAGGGAAAAATCAAGGGTGGAGATTTATTTGGAGGATCAATGGCTAGAATTAAATTAGGGGAAAAATGGCCAATGCATGGGAATTAAGTAATTAGAAATTCCCAATAAATATAGGAAAATATGTAGAAGAGTACCTGATATTTTTGGGCAATAAAATATGAGGGTGTCATGATGGAGAAAGTCATGAAGCTGGACTGGGCTCGGTGGAGCCGGATTGGGTCAAAACTGGACATCGTGCAAAAATAGAATTAAAATTAGGTGTTGATGATCATGAGTAAATAAGTTGTACATGGGGATTCCAAATAATGGGACACAAGTGGCAGACGGATAGTAGGCTCAAAGTGGGCCATGTCCATAGTTGGGGCGGACAGGTTTTGGTCGACAGGGGACCCACAAATCGAGTTGGAAAATGAATGTGACGCCGTGGCGTGAAATAAAATCGGGTCACGCGTCGGGAAAGTTGTGCGAATTAAATGGAGCCCAAAATGACATGAATGAGTGGGAAACGAAGGTCATGGGTGACGAGCGTCTCGAGTAGATCATCAATGAGGAGTTGGTTTCAAGGAAATGGCTGGTCTGGCGCTCCCAATTTAAATGTCATGGTAACGCGCTGAAAATGATCAAGAAAAAGAGTGGGAAAAATAAATAACAATCAATTGGTCTAAACCGATCCAAAGTTCAGCGAAGCAGAAAGAGCACAAGGGAACAAGTTTGGGTGGGACACCATATACCGTCATGAAGGTAATCGTGTCCACTCCAAAACTCGTGAAGAGGATTTCCAGAGTTGAACATCCCTGATACTCCAAATATCAATGGCATGTGAAAGTACACAGAATAATTTATTTATCAAAACCAATAAAACAGGAAATTAAATAAAATGAAAAAAAATCAGCCCGAAATTCAGGGTGCTAACACAAGGGAATCCATTTGACAGTATCCCTTATGAGATATCAAGGGAAATACAAATGTAACCATTTAATGGATACCAAGGAAAAGTCCCTGTCAGTATGTGTGAAATGTTTACCATTTCTATAACCCGTGGTAACAGAGAACTCCTGACAGCACCAAATGAAGGCTCACATACAGTACTTATTTTAATCTCACAAGAAAGTTCACACTTCATTACCTAAAGAAATTCCAGGAAACCTTTATAGCAGTATTTCATGGATACAAGAGGGTTCGTATAGCAACATCATGACAGTATATAAAGGTTTACAAGGGCAACTCAGATATCAATATCTAATGGGTAACAAGGAAAAAGGATCCACTATAGGTGAGAACTTGTTGTACCTCTATTTCCCTTGTTAGCTACCTCAACCATTATATACTTTCCCTCTAGTGTCTATACTTAGAAACCTATGGATGGGTACTGTGGGTTCCTCCTGGCAGTACATACACTTGTACTTGAGCCATGGCCTAATGCAGGACTGCAAAGTTTCTAACGAAAATTCACAAGTAACTAAATACAACTTCTGGCATAACAGTACTCAAAATATCATATGCTGACTTGGAAATCAAAAGACAATACTCTTCTTTCGAAAATATAGTAGACCACAGTCCAGTGAGATGAATGTCTAATTTGGATATGTACCTGTCATTGGGTGACCCCAATACTCATCTACTATGGTTTTATATAGACATTTAGAGTACTAACCTTCCTATTGGCTATGCCCAGGCATCCCATTACTGATTCTCCTGTGTACCTATACCTATATTAGTAGCTATGCCCAGGCATCCCATTACTGAACTTCTAATTGGCTACTAATAACTTTTTCTATGTGACACTTGATACTGCCTATTGCATCAACACCACCAAAGAGTTGTAGTCACAGAAAAATATACACCCTCAATTCACCTCGAGTAAAGATTTTTAAAACTGAAAAGTACCAGAAATCTGGAGGCTTTTGTAATATACATATATATATGGCACCAATGTATCAGAAGCTTTTGACCTCCATAAATCAACAATAGAATGAAATAGTGCATGTCTGGTTCTTGACTAAACTTGAACCTTAACCTATGCTACATTTGCATCCATCCTATAACAGAGCAAGGGCATTCCCCTGTCCAGGTATTGAACTCGATACCCAATCCATATTGAAATCTGATAGCCAGTTTTATATATTATTATATCAAAACTCAACGCTCTGGTTCAAGTCGAATCCTGATATCTAGTTGATACACAAATCTGTTTTGACGTATAATTGATTGATACTCTTTATCTTATCAAATAACATCGAGTCGAACCCGATACTGTTATTAATCTGCCATGATATCCTAGTATCAAACTTGAGTATCAGTTCTTAATATCAATTGATATCAGTGATACTCAAGTATCAGTATTTGATACCCGATCCCTGAAAGCATCTCTAGTTAACTGATACACACATAGGTATATGCAGATTTGCTATACCCAATCCTCCAACTGCACATCCCTATACGGACAAACATAGCCCAATGTCTGATACTCCCCCTGCTTCTTTCCCACATCACAAGTTGTCTTACTGCTAGCAAGAACACTTATTCTCATAGATACGTGAATCCAAGGAAACACATATGCTCGAACTACAAGATACACACAGGAACCCAGGATTCCACCGATCTAAATTTACTCTAATGTCTATTTTAGGATACATAGGTAACTAACCATCTCTGTTTCCCTATACCGATTACCAAGCCCTCCCTTCCTCCATTAGACTATTAAACATTTAATCGAATACATTGGAGTAGTTAACATGGTTGCAAGTTTAAAGGCATGAAATACCTTACAGGGCTCTGGTTTTGTTGATAACTCGAACTGCTGCTCTCCCGATGGGGAAAAAATTTAGAGTTTTGGGTTTAAATGTAGATGAGAAGGTCGGCTGATCCTCCTGTCATATATAGTTGCAGGAAGATCGATTTAAAACTGTTCAAGAGGATAGGCATGGAGTAAATAAACCTATCATGAGATGGATTTGAATCACAGGGGATGAGCTAGGAGGAATTTTGAATCTACAAGCAATTCTATCTGCTATGGAGGCTGTTGGAAAGGGTTTCAAATACAGGGTTTAAATCCCTGCCTATCAATTCTGTTTTGAATTGAATTCATTTTTTGCACAAAAACCCCTAAGTTAACTTTCTATTTGCACA
The DNA here is from genome assembly GCA_029216955.1 of Iris pallida. Lineage (NCBI taxonomy): Eukaryota > Viridiplantae > Streptophyta > Magnoliopsida > Asparagales > Iridaceae > Iris > Iris pallida. Next base: position 529,632 of record JANAVB010015467.1, on the reverse strand, counting down.
ACCTAATAACCACCCTTTCTATTTTAATTACATACATTGCCAAAAAGAAAAATACTAGTGGATAGATTAAATTAAATAAAAATAAATAGGAAAATTTGGGCTAAGGGCTCATACCTGCGAAAATTACAAACACACCTAGAGAAATTACCAGATCTTCAGAGGGACGTAACAAGATACAGGAAGAACATGCTAATATAAACTGTCAAAATAATAAAATAATATACAAAAGACTAACCTAGACACAAATATGCAAAGGGGATTCTAACCGTCTAATGTGTAATTTAGATGACAACTTTCATGCACATGGGTGGAATTTAGGCTAAAAGTACGTAACTGACATCCAGTCATGCGTATCCGGCAGTAAAGTCCAAAACTTCATAGGGTATCTGCAAATATATCATGTCATAGTTCCTTTCGAAAACTATGGTTTACCTATTTGGCTTTCAATACGCACTAGTGACTGTCGTCCCCCAATATTTCCCACACTGACCAAGTCATGTCCCTGACCTGCCCAATTTTGTAACTGCTCGAGTCTCTATATCTTAATCGTAGCAGTTACGAACATCTATCCGACACACGACTATAGAGATGGCCAATCAATATACAAGTCGTGCCCCTAGCAAAATATCTTAAATCGTGTAGTGAGAGTGTCATAGCCGAAAGAGATATAAGAATATTCCTGAACAAGAAGGTAGTCCACTAAAACTAAGTCAACATGAATAAAATAAACTAAACAATGAAAAACGACTAATAGAGTCGTTTGCACCCAAGTATGGCTTGGATGCGCAGTTTATAACAATTAAAAAAATAAATATGAAACAAATGAAATAAATGCTGAAAATAAATAATATGACAGTGAATTAGCAAGGTATACTTGCCTGGTATTACGCCTAATGTGGTGCGATGATCAAGATGTTATGTTTGTCCAATAGCCGGGGTCGATGTGTAAGGGTCCAAAATCCACAAAAAATTGAAAGGTACGATCAGTCGTGATCAATGACGATAAATCGAAGAGAGTTTTGAGTAAAGAGATACGTATCCTATTTTTAGAGAATACTTATAGTATTTGAAACTAAATTTTGGTTAGTCTAAATATAACTACAAAATCTAAAAAAAATTGTTTAACTGAAAATCAAAGTTTGACAACATATATTTTATAGAAAGAAAAACTATAGTTAAAAAATGAATTATAATAATATATACTAAAATAATAATAATAGTAAATAATATTAATCCTTGAGCTTAGACAAACTGTCATAATAATAATATTAATAATAATAATAATATAAGTAATGTTTGCAAATATATTTTTTTGACAAGTAACAATACCAATATTACTTTAACACATAAAATAAAAATAATACAAATAGAAAAGGAGGGAGAATAGTGGTTCCTTGATAGAGGAAGAGAGAGAGTGTGAGAGATTGGAAGAAATAGAGTGAGCAGAGAGGGGACCAAGCAGAGAGAACATGAGGAAGTGAAAGAGAAAGAGAGAGAAAGAGAGAGATCGTGTGAGACAAAGGAGGCCGAGAGGGATAGCGAGGTGGAGGGACCTTACCGGAGTGGGAGCGGCGCTGGTGGCGCACGGTGGCTCCAGAGGGGTCGGGCGCCGCGGATCTAAGCAACGGAGGTGCGACGTGCGAGGTTTTGCGGCCACAGCGATAATCGGGGCGGTCGCCATGGTCGCGAAGGACGGAGCGGACCTGGGACGGCTTCGACAGGCGATAGAAGAAGTTGGTGGCTATAGGCACCAGGGTACGCCAGAAGCATGGTGCGGAGGACCTGGCCATGGTTGCGGTCGAGGCAGCGGCAGCTGTGTCGCGGTCGCCGGGCAACACAAAGGAGGCGCACACCAGATCTGGCCGAAGGTGGAGGCTCGGTCCAGATCATCGATGCAGCAAGGGTGCGGCAGAGATGCTGGCTCTCACCCGTTGGCAGAAAATTCGGAGTTGCCAGCGAGACATGGAGGTAAGGGGGTGTGCTCGAGCGGATCTGACGGAGTAGTTAGGGTGTGGGGGAATGAGAGTGGTTCGGACGGCAAGGGGCGGCGCCGGCTAGGTCGATCGATGGATTGTGGTGGCGGGAGCTCATGTTTGGGCTCTCTTGATTCTTCTTCCTTGGTGGCGGTCCGGCGCCAGAGGGAGGCGACGGTCCTGGCTGCTTCTTCGAAGCGGCGGCCGGGCGCGACTCCGGTGGAGGTAAGCGTTGTTGGTGGTGGTGTTTTATTTCTTTGATTTGACAGGATGATAGTGACGGAGGTTGTGTCAGAACAGTAGTGGATGGAGGGTTGGCCAGAAACTGGGGGCTCGACAATGGCCGTGGTGGGGTTGCTTGGTGTTGAGGGTGGTCTTGGCCGGGCGCGGCCAAGGTGATCGGGGTTTTGGGTCATGGCAGTGAGGGAAGAAATTAATGGCAGCGTGGAGGCAGATAGGCGGAGGTGTTGGCGGCACCGTGGTGGTGATGCCGGTGGTGGAAGACTGTGTCGGGACCACTGGTGGTGAGCGGTGGAAGAGGCTGCGGTGGATGGCCGGGGGACGTCTGAGTTTAGAGTCAGGGATAGGGACATATTATTTGCCATGTCGAGGCTGTCGACACTGAGGAGATATGCAGTGTATATGTAATTTTGGAATAAGAATTTGGATGGGGAAACATGGACACGATGCACGTGGATGGGAAAATATTTGTGGAGGAATTTTATGGAGAAACAATGGGGAGTCTCCCCTATATATAGGGGGTAGAACTCCAAGTTGGATAAGGTGTAGGATAAAGATTTAAATCCCCTTAGATAGATCACCATTTATTCAAATAATTTTAAAACAAATCAGATCCAATCCGATCTGATTTATATCTAAGTAAATTTTTATCTATAAGTTTAAACTTATTTGAGAATAAAATCAATAGATTTAAATCTTAATTTAAATTATAATAACTAATTAGACATTAATACAATTTTCAAAGTATATTTATATTAACTAGTAAAACAGTAATAAATAATTTCAAAAATACTATTTAAATATTCGAAAATACTTTCATTAAGTTTTTGAAACTAAATTATATGTAACGCAAATAGAATAATTACCGAAAATAAAGTTTTTTTCTAAATTACATCTAAAATAAAACTACCTTTTTATAATAAATAAAAACAACGTTTCAAAATCTCATCGCAATACATTTAAAAAATTCTAAACAATTAATGTCACGACCTGCACCCACTTTTCGGACGCGAGCTCGTGAGCAAGCCAGCTACGCATCAAGCAGACTCCAGTCCGACTAGAATATGTAAACGCTGTCACGGCTAGGGTAAGCTGCCAAATCATGACAAATAAATCTATATCTCAATCCACAATAAGATAATAAACATGAATGAACACTATGGGTCGTAGTCTGCAGCCCACTAGCATATATGTCCGATAAGACTCTAAAGAAAATAACAAGAATCTAAAACTGAATCAAGAAGCAGGATATCTCATGATAGGGTATGAAAGCACGAGCAGATAATAAACACGATAACGATACCTAAATCCTGCAACCGTACCATCACATCTGTCATCCAGAATCACTAGCTAACTCCATGCAATCGCTAAACCTGAAGAGATCATCAGGTCCTCATGGGACATAGCAAGATACATAAAAATATGCCTATCTAGAAGTTTATCATGCAATAAAGAAAATACTGAAAATAAATAGGAAAATTTTAATCAACACGAAATCACGACTATACACGACGGGAAGAACCACTACGCATAAACGAAATGCTGTAGGAGAACAAGAGGAAAATGTCACGAGATCAATGGATACTCAAACCCTCGCCCCTAGTGTGGACTTGCACGTTTGAAACAACTACTAACCCTCGCCCCTAGTGTGGACTCGCTGGCTAGCATCAAGAATCACCTTCGTCCCTAGTGTGGGCTCACAGGTGCGGAACGGATAACTACTAACCCTCGCCCCTTGTGTGGACTCGCAGGTTAGCTTCAACTACTAACCCTTGCCCCTAATATAGGATCGCATGTTAGCTTCAGGAAAACACCCTCGCCCCTAGTGTGGACTCGCAGGTTAGCTTCAAGAATCAAGGTACAGATAACTACTAACCCTTGCCCCTAATGTGGACTCGCAGGTTAGCTTCAAGAATTCAAGGAACAGCAGTTCCGTTATGATTTACACATCCTATGACACGATACGACTCACGACACGGTACGAGAGAAAACCAATTCGGTAGAACCACGACATCCAGTCAAGCATGATAATGATAAAGAACACGACTAATAAACCAGTAAACACTGTCTAAGTAAAGCATGCAAATCAAGAGTACTAAAATAACTAACTGATAACATATAAAGATATAGGGACTAAATAAGCATGTAAATCATGAACAACTAGAGAACTAACAGGTAACATATATAAAGTACGGAATTGTAAGCATGAGGAATGAACTGTAGAGAGAGGCAAGGTACCTTGCCTGATTTTGCGATGTGAAGATGAAGTTTTGCTCCCGTGTCTACGCCACTGGAATCCGACGCTCCTAGATAATTAATTAACTAAATTAAGCCACTACTCATGAACTTACAATATGACTTAATTAGACAAGATAATATTTTAAGATTATATTCAATTTCTCGTGGGACCCTTTAGACCTATACAATCACATACAGGCTCCACGAGACACCGAACACAGTTTTTGGATTTCCAACTCCCAATTAGTCAGTTTTGCCCCTAATCTATACTTAGAAATCATTTAAAAATTATTAAAATATTATTTAAACTAATTTATAGAATTAACTCTAAAATTACATAATTAATGTTTCTAAAGGCATTTATGACTAGTTGATTACTAAGTTAGCTAGTTAACCCAAAACTTGTCCGGAACATAATTAATTACTCATAACCCAAAAATATAATTTAAACATAAGTAAAATACTTTATTTTCTAGAATAACATCAGAGATACAAGGGTAAGATTATACTACAAGTTTGGGTCATTTTAGGTCAGCAGGTCGCCCGAAATTAGCTAGTTTTGACCTATAATTTTCTCGACCAGAATTGAGTTGCTAAATTCATGGAAAAATACTTAAAAATCCTAATTTATGTATATGAATACACATAAAATTCAATTTCAAGAATATGCATCAATAACTAGTAGTTCCTTCACAATTGTGTTAATTTGACCCTACCGGAACATGGATATTATGCCTATAATACATGAAACTTTTATGGATGATTAAATATAACAAAATTCATCAAAATATAATTTCTACAGACTTAATAACATATATTCTACAGAATTTTAGAAAAGGTTTTTAGAAGAAAAGATTAGGATTCTTACCAAAGATCCTTGCTAGAAAGGGTGGTGATGACTTCTCTTCACCACAGCTCCAATTTTTTCTGCTATCCTCACTTGTTAAACCTCTATTGATGAGTATAGGAGTTTTGATAATGATTATAAAGGGTTGGATGGGAGGATGGATTTTTTTTAGGTTTGTTTTGAGGGGTTGGATGGATGTATGGTGGAGGAGATGAGTTTTTGTGAAGGAGGAAAAGATGTATAATGAAGGGATGATGTGTAGAGGCTATGAGGAGGGGGATTGCTACCAAAAATAGAGAGGGGATAGGGAGAATTGGTTGGCCACAAGGTGGGAAAAGAAAGATTAGGATTTGGTTAAGATTTGGGATAAGTTGGTATATTTAACATATCCCTAAATGAATTTTAAACAATCTAGGATTTAAATCCTATTTAATTTGATGCATTTAGCCATGGAGGATTTGCTTGGCCAAAATTAACATGGTGGGGGTCCACTTGGCATGATTTGGTTGTTTGGTGAGTTGGCTAGTTGATTGGATTGAGGATTTAAAAAGGGGTTTCCTAATATAGAACTATTTAATTCTATCTATGTAATTACACTACAAAATATGAATTAAATACAAATAAATGTAATTATTAATATTTATTAATGTCCAATATGCCTACATATGGTTAGGTTTGGCTTGGAAGAGGTTTGGAAAGGTTTGGTGCAACCGGGTCTCCTAAAAAGTCATAAAGGCTTTCTTACTAATTATTTAAATAAAAATTTTGACTTGTGCCATGATTTGAATGGTTAACATACAAGGGACTACCGTAAGACCATGGCATTCCTAACATGGCTAGTATGCTAGTTAAAGCACCCAACAATGCTAGACATGCCATACTTTCTAGTCGTCTTGCATATTCAAACTCAACCATGGCTAAGGTCATCAATAATAATAATAACTATTTAATTTAAAGATATTCATAAATTTCATAAAATCTTATTTAAGCTAAATAAATAAATAAATAAAATAATCCAAAAATTCTTGGATTTTACATCCTACCCACCTTAAAAGAATTTCGTCCTTGAAATTAAAATTAGGCTCACTAACAAAGAACCGCGCTAGTGTAACTAGGAATAGTTCAAAGAATACGCTATGTCACTACGGTGTCTCCTAATAACTCAAGTAATAATCAATCCTAAAAAATTTGGTTTACTACATCTCTATCATAAAACTATTGATGGTTATCTCTAGTCGCTATTCTTGGTACCAGCGGTCTTACAATAATGACGTTGAAGGTTTGCCCTTCTAACCATATTATTATCACAACTATATAATTCTCATGTCACCTAATCAATCTAAGTGATACCTACCAATCTGTCTAATCCTAACTTTACAACTGGTAGGGCATAATGCTAAATGGGCTGGGTTAGCCTATATTTTAGGTTCTTCTAATACAGGGTCAGTCTCTACTCTAAAACTACTACTCTATTCTTGATCAAGCGACTACCATAAAGGGCATAACCTAGTATGATCATTTAGCCATTTCTAGAACGTCTACCCACCTTTGGTCAAACTACCTCATCAAACACATGATACCCTATGGCATATGGCATCTATAATTCCCCTTATCTATCAAGCAATCACACTACAATAAACAAAACTACACTATAACTTAAGAATTCTTTTTAATAAATCCTATATAGCACGATTATTCGTCGCTCCAAAATAGGAAGAGACGAGAATCAAGGATACGAGAAAGCAAAGGAAGAGTAATCGAGAGTAAATACGAAGTTCAAGGGCGATAGAGAAATTTCTAAGAGAAATTTTCAAGGCATAGTGGATTGAGATTTCTAAAGGTTTAGTCATATTCGCAGGCTCGTATCAGTACAGTTACATAATCGATACGATATGCTCTGACTTGCATGGGCCACCAAACAAACTTGTCACGACCTGCAATCGCTTTTCGGACGCGAGCTCATGAGCAAGCCAGCTACACATCAAGCAGACTCCAGTCCGACTCGAATACGTAAACGCTGTCACAGCTAGGGTAAGCTGCCAAATCATGGCAAACAAATCTATATCTCAATCCACAATAAGATAATAAACATGAATGAACACTATGGTTCGTGGTCTGGAACCCACTAGCATATATGTCCGATAAGACTCTAAAGGAAATAACAAGAGTCTAAAACTGAATCAAGAAGCAGGATATCTCATGATAAGGTGTGAAAGCACGAGCAGATAATAAACACGATAACGATACCTGAATCCTGCAAGCGTATCATCACATCTGTCATCCAGAATCACTAGCTAACTCCATGCAATCGCTAAACCTGAAGAGATCATCAGGTCCTCAGGGGATATAGCAAGATACATAAAAATATGCCTATCTAACAGTTTATCATGCAATAAAGAAAATACTAGAAATAAATAGGAAAATTCCAATCAACACGAAATCATGACTATACACGACTGGAAGAACCACTACACATAAACGAAATGCTGGAGGAGAACAAGAAGAACATGTCATGAGATCAATGGATACTTAAACCCTCGCCCCTAGTGTGGACTCGCAGGTTTGAAACAACTACTAACCCTCGCCCCTAGTGTGGACTCGCAGGCTAGCATCAAGAATCACCCTCGCCCCTAGTTTGGGCTCGCAGGTGCAGAATGGATAACTACTAACCCTCGTCCCTTGTGTGGACTCGCAGGTTAGCTTCAACTATTAACCCTCCCCCCTAATGTTGGCTCGCAGGTTAGCTTCAGGAAAACACCCTCGCCCCTAGTGTGGACTCGCAGGTTAGCTTCAAGAATTAAGGTATAGATAACTACTAACTCTCGCCCCTAATATGGACTCGTAGGTTAGCTTCAAGAATTCAAGGTACAGCAGTTCCGTTATGATTTACACATCCTATGACACGATACGACTCACGACACGGTACAAGAGGGAACCAATCCGGTAGAACCATGACATCCAGTCAAGCATGATAACGATAAAAGAACACGACTAATAAACCAGTAAACACTGTCTAAGTAAAGCATGCAAATCAAGAGAACTGAAATAACTAACTGATAACATATAAAGATATAGGGACTAAATAAGCATGTAAATCAAGAAAAATTAGAGAACTAACTGGTAACATATATAAAGTAAGGAACTGTAACCATGAGGAATGAACTGTAGAGGGAGGTAAGGTATCTTGCCTGATTCCGCGATGTGGGGATGAAGTTTCGCTCCCGTGTCCACGCCACTGGAACCCGACGCTCCTAGATAATTAATTAACTAAATTAAGCCATTACTCATGAACTTACAATATGATTTAATTAGTCAAGATAGTATTTTAAGATTATATTCAATTTCTTGTGGGACCCTTTAGACCTATACAATCACATACAGGCTCCACGAGACACCGAACACAGTTTTTGGGTTTCCAACTCCCAATTAGTCAGTTTTGCCCCTACTTCAATACTATACTTAGAAATCATATAAAAATTATTAAAATATTATTTAAACTAATTTTATATAGAATTAACTCTAAAATTATAGAATTAATGTTTCTAAAGGCATTTATGACTAGTTGATTACTAAGTTAGCTAGTTAACCCGAAACTTGTCCGGAACATAGTTAATTACTCATAATTGCTAAAATAACCCAAAAATATAATTTAAACATAAGTAAAATACTTTATTTTCCAGAATAACATCAGAGATATAAGGGTAAGATTATACTACAAGTTCGGGTCATTTTAGGTCAGTAGGTCGCCCGAAATTATCTAGTTTTGACCTATAATTTTTTCGACCAGAATTGAGTTGCTAAATTCATTGGAAAATACTTAAAAATCATAATTTATGTATATGAATACACATAAAATTCAGTTTCAAGAATATGCATCAATAACTAGTACTTCCTTCACAATTGTGTTAATTTGACCCTACCGGAACATGGATATTATGTTTATAATACATGAAACTTTAATGAATGATTAAATATAACAAAATTCATCAAAATATAATTTCTATAGATTTAATAACATATATTCTGCATAATTTTAGCAAAAGTTTTTAGAAGAAAAGATTATGGTTCTTACCAAAGATCCTTGCTAGAATGGGTGGTGATGACTTCTCTTCACCACAGCTCCAATCTTTTCTGCTATCCTCGCTTGTTAAACCTCCGTTGATGAGTATAGGAGATTTGATAATGGTTATAGAGGGTTGGATGGGGGGATGGAGTTTTTTTAGGGTTTGTTTTGAGGGGTTGGATGGATGTATGGTGGAGGAAATGAGTTTTTGTGAAGGAGGGAAAGATGTATAATGAAGGGATGATGTGTGGAGGCTATGAGGAGGGGGATTGCTTCTAAAAATAGATAGGGGATAGGATGAAGTGGTCGGCCACAAGGTGGGGAAAAAAATATTAGGATTTGGTTAAGATTTGGGATAAGTTGGTATATTTAACATATCCTTAAATGAATTTTAAACAATCTAGGATTTAAATCCTATTTGATTTGATGCACTTAGCCATGGGGGGTTTGCTTGGCTAAAATTAACATGGTGGGGGTCCACTTGGCATGATTTGGTTGTTTGGTGAGTTGGCTAGTTGATTGGATTGAGGATTTAAAAAGGGGTTTCCTAATATAGAACTATTTAATTCTATCTATGTAATTACACTACAAAATCTGAATTAAATACAAATAAATATAATTATTAATATTTATTAATGCCCAACATGCCTACATATGGTTGGGTTTGGCTTGGAAGAGGTTTGGGAAGGTTTGGTACAACCGGGTCTCCTAAAAAGTCATAAAGGCTTTCTTACTAATTATTTAAATAAAATTTTTGACTTGTGCATGATTTGAATGGTTAACATGCAAGGGACAACCGTATGACCATGGCACTCCTAACATGGCTAGTATGCTAGTTAAAGCACCCAACAATGCTAGGCATTCCATACTTTCTAGTCGTCTTGCATATTCAAACTCAACCATGGCTAAGGTCATCTATAATAATAATAACTATTTAATTTAAAGATATTCATAAATTTCATAAAATCCTATTTAAGCCAAATAAATAAATAAATAAAATAATCCAAAAATTCTAGGGTTTTACAATTATTTATCTTATATATTTTCAAAACTGTATTATCTTCTATATAAATAAAATTTGCAAAATAATGTCTTTCTAAAAAATATGTACCTCGCATATATTCGCACTCGACGAGCAAATATGAATGACACAAATTCGTGCACGACGTACAATACGCAAAATAAAAAATTAAAACCAAAATTTATAAAATAAAATTTAAAAAATTGTAGTAAAAATTAAGGGGTTTACAATGTCATTTAGATTTTGGGGTTCTATTGGATGTGTATACTTGTATGTGTGTGTATATAAATACCCCTAATATGCAAATACTAAGCTTTATATATAAAGAGGCCTTTATAAAAATAATAAATAAAATTGTGGTAGTAGAATTAAGGCCACAATAATTGATTGTATTGTTAAATATTTTAAAAATATTCATTGCATTATCTATTTTGTGTAAATACAACAATTATATATAAATACACATATATGTATTATATGTAGGTATATGTATATATATACAAATGATATATACATATATACAAATGATATATATATATATATATATATATATATATATATATATATATATATATATATATATATATATGTGTGTGTGTGTGTGTGTGTGTGTGTGTGTGTGTGTGTGTGTGTGTGTGTGTAACACCCAGTTTTTCAGATGAGGGTAATTTTGAAATTTTGTAATAATAATTATTAATTATTGATATTTGATTCACATTATGATTTTTAGTGATTTTTTAATAATTTTTAAACTATTTAAAAACTGGTTTAAGTCATGACTTGTGATTTTGATGTGCTACTAGTGAAACTTGAGAGACTGCATGACCTAGAGCCTAACCATGTTATTAGGATGTTTAATTATCATTTTTAGCCTAGGGGTAATTTGGTTATTTTGACTTATTTGAATTATTTGGTGATTTGTTGAATTAGTGAATTCTAGTTTGACTTTGACTTGTTGAGACATAGTAGACTAGCCTAGAAGCTAACCCTAGACATGGTGACCCTAGTCTAACTTGAGTTAACCTATTTTAGTCATTAGAGAATAGTTTTAGAATGAGGAGATTTGGTTTAGTGAATTTAAGTCATGGCTTATGATTTCATGAAATGACTTATGGCTTAATTATTTAATTGATCATGACTTAAGTCCATGGGCCATTTAGTGAACCCTAACCCTAATTATTGAACCTATAAGCAGCAACATAGGGATCCCCACCCTATTTAAATAATTGTTCATTAGGGCTTGCCTCTTTTTATCATTCCAACACTTGGAGTAAAGAAAGGTAAGTTTCCCCCTTCCAAAAATTCCCATTTTATTCATTTGATCTCCTTTTTCATCCTAGTCTTTTGCATTGGGTTCTAAATTGAGTTTATGGACTGTTGATGGAGAGCTATTTCAGTTTTGGGCTCATTTGGAGCATTTGGCCATCAAGAGGAACACCCCCTATTTGGAGCTTTTCTATGCAATTTGCACCTATAGGTAAAACCCTTTAAATTGTATTATTTTTGTGATTTCTTTGCATGATGGTTTAGGAATAGTTGTCCCCTAATTTTTGGAGGAATTTCGTGTCATTTGCATTAGGTTACGTGTCTGTATCGGACACGTATCGAACCTAATAGCTAGGTGTTCGATAAAATGCCTCTTAGGAAATTATTTTCAATTTCTGTAAATGTAATTACATGAATTGGTAGATCTAAGTGTGTACATTAAAGTTTGTGAAGGGTGTTAGGTATTTTTGTGTCGTTTCGTGTCTGTTTTTCGTGTTGGACACGCTGTGCACACACGTATACTGTGTCCTGCTACTCGGGCACAATAACTCCCTGTGTCGGACACATGGACATGCCATTTTTGGCGAGGATGATGGGGCATAGACTAACATCATCCTCCCAAAAGATGGGGCCCTATGGTTCAGTGTGCGAGGAGAAATCCTCCTCGTACTGGCCGCACTGGCCGCGCGTGCGTGCTGTGCACACGTGGTTTCTAGCCACTGACACGGCTTAAAAGCTGACACGACATGAGAAGTAGACACGTTTCAGGCACCCTAGGACCTATCTCTATCCTAGGCGAACCCACATGCATGAGCATGAGACACGGGTCGCCCTGTGTCGTGTCCTAGAGCGACACACACGCGTGCACGACGCTGTGTGCCTGTGCGCGTGTCTATGCCGTTCGTAAGCTGAGACACGTCGTGTCCTGTTTCCCCAGGACACGAGATGACTCGTGGGACACGGGTACAGGTGGAGGATGGGTTACCAACCAATGATCACATTAGCATGTTTTGATGTCGAATTTCAAACTCCCATGTGTGGACTGATACGTGCTACTGTTCTTATATCCTGAATTGATTTCCTTTTTTTTATCTGATTTAAATGTTGTTTTAAATCACTAAATTGGTTCCCACATGTGTATTAGTTCATGCTAGGATAGGTTTTCAAAGTTTAGTTAGCTTGTTATCACGGAAATGGAATTTGAGTATGAAAATGGGCAATTCAATGAAAAACTGAATTCCTAGATTTTCATAAATACTCATTCTATTTTTTAAAGTTTTTTTAACTAAATCTTAGTTTTAATTCTCATGATTGGATTCATATACATGTGCATTTAGTCACTGCTAGTTGATTCCAAGATAGATTAGATTGTGTTGGGTTTTGGATTGAAATTGGGATTCATGTTTAGATAAATGTGGTTTGATTTATAGTGTTTCACTTTTACCTTTAAACTGAAATATAGGTTTAAAACCTGAGAACAGTAGGGATGCTAATTCCCAGTTATCCCATGCTCTTTTGTGTTCATCTAGTTTAGGTTGATTGGATTAATTCCTAAGTTTTGTTGAGTTTATGTTTTGTGTTAAGGATTTGATTCGAAATATGTTGGGATTGAATGCATTGAATGCCTTGGACTTGGGTTCCTGAGATTGTCCAATTTTCTGAGATTGTTTCCTGTCAACTAATACCACACACACACTATTGTGTATAAATTCACACACACACATCCTTTATCTACCTATGCTGTACCCACAACCTTCCCTTCATTCTTGACTTAGTACACCCCCACACACATGGGCATGCCACCACACTGTCACACATTGCTGAGAATTCACACTACACACACTGTCATTCCTGTCATCACACACAAAACTGAAATGGTTAATGTTAACTGATAGGGGTTGGTTATGACCAAATATCCCATGTGTTGAATACTGGACTGAAGTTTGAGAACAAGTTAGAGAGATAACTTGTAGGCTATAGCTTTGCGGCATTTTGTTGTGTATGGCTGTATGTGAATGAATTTCATATGGGTTATCCTAATAGTTAGATTTGAGTGTTGTATGGGGTTTTGATACCCCCAATAGCCTAGCCCAGACACTACACTTTCATGTCACTCACACACATTACAACTAATGTATGCACACTAATTCCCATTTCATGTTTACACACTCATAAAACTGTCACTTGTACTGTCATGCACCAAACTGTCCATTCACCCACACACACCCTCACATGTAGACACACACACACATGCAATGTAATGATTCATTTTGTTTCACTAAATGCCTAAAACCTATTACACACACATGGCTCCCACACTTGGTCACAAATCACCCATTGTGGTATCACACATACACACAAACACATGTACCCCCTCTCTATCTCACTATATGTATATATAAATATATTATCTAAATGCTTGATATAATAATATAGCCTATATATATGTGTATGATAACTATATTAACTTAGTATAATATACAATATGTGTGAATATGTGATATAGCCTATGGGCACATTGCCTGAGGTGTATCCCTATGTGATACAGCCTATGTATATGGCTTTAATGCCAGTGTAGGAGTGTGGTTGGCTTGTATAGGCTAGAAATTGGGTGTGCTTGCTAGAATAGGCTGGTTAGGCCTAGTGGGACTTGGTTGGCTTATGCTTGACCTAGTTGACTTAGTTTGACTAGTCCAGGTAGACTATGTAGGAACGAAATACGGGACATCTCGAATCCAAATTTTGGATTGATTTCACCACTTGGATTGGAAGAAAGAGGATAGTGAAAAGCTAGGGTTCGGGGCTCCTTCGCGGCTGCTGCTGCTGTTATGAATAGTTTGGAAGCAATGAAGAAGAAGGGCTTCTCGGGTTCTGTATATATAACCAGACACCCTCAACCGAACTCGGGCCGAATTCGGTCAAAGCTCTGGCCGAATTCGCCTAGGGTTCTGTATAGTTGATTTTTGCCATTCTTTTTCATTGTCTCATTTCAAATATTTAATTCAAAGATTAGTTATTTTAGCCTTCAATTAACATAATTAATATTATTTTATAAATTAAATGTCGTTACACAGCGACTGTCTCAGATTAGCTGTAGGAGTACTGTCCCAGCTGGCAGAGGTTCACCGGGGAACTCTTAAGTATCGCTTCGCTTCAACCGTAGTTGTGGTGACAGACAGACTCTTTATTGGCTTGTCTCTAATACAATTTTTGCATAATGATATATAATCATAAAACAAAATTAATTAATATTATTGACGTCTAAAATTCCTAATTCTCGACGTAAATAATTGAAACGATCTTCCGCTAGAGGTTTAGTGAAGATGTCAGCTAGTTGATTTTCAGTATCTATGTACACAAGGTTTATATCTCCATTTTGATGATGATCTCTAAGAAAATGATGTCGAATCTCGATATGTTTAGAACGAGAGTGACATACTGGATTCTTAGTCAAATTAATAGTGCTCGTGTTATCACAGAAAATGGAAATATGTGTGTAAAATAAATCATAGTCTTCTAGGGTTTGTTTCATCCATAAAATCTGAGCACAACAACGTCCTGCGGCGATGTACTCAGCCTCTGTTGTTGATAGGGCTACAGAATTTTGCTTTTTACTAAACCATGAGACTAAAGCCTTGCCTAAGAAATGACAAGTACCGCTGGTACTTTTTCTATCAACTTTGCATCCAGTAAAATCTGCATCCGAATAACCAATAAGGTCAAAGGACTTAGTTTTGGGATACCACAAGCCAACAGAAGAAGTGCCCTTAAGGTATCGAAAGATACGCTTAACTGCAGACAAATGTGATTCCTTTGGGTTAGCTTGAAAATGTGCACACAGGCAAACACTAAACATTATATCTGGACGACTAGCAGTTAAATAAAGTAAACTACCAATCATACCTCGATACTTACGTGTGTCGACTGGCTTGCCTTGTTCATCTGAATCAAGCTTTGTTGAAGTTGCCATTGGAGTGCCAATAGGTTTGACTTTGTCCAGATCGAACTTCTTTAACAAGTCTTTTGTGTACTGTCACGCCCCAGTTCCAAATAATCGGATCGGGAATACGTGGCATGCCAGCTGTACAATCTAGCATAGCTAAACCCAATTTAATGGACTATGATTCGATTGTAGTACGCTGAAGTATATCTAACAAGTAACATCACAGGCAGGTAAACTAGTCTCATCCATGAAATAATATAATAGATAACTGAATAGAAAATCATCAGTGCCACAGAATCCAATTGTCAACTATGGCTAGAGGAGAACAATCCACTAAAAGTAAATGAGTACATCTGGAATGAAATGAAGTAGCAAAAAGAAATAAACAGAATATTGGAAATGGAACCCACGTCTGAAGATGTAGCTAGCCTCCAGAGGATCAAGGCTGCGGCTCCACCTCAAAGTCGTCGTCAACAAGTCCGTCTACTCCGTAATCAGCCGGAAATAAATGCTCGTCAAGCTCTGGAAAAGATACCAGGTCCTCAGAGGGACATAACAAATACACAGGAAAATGACATGCAAGAATATACTGAGCAGTAATGTAAAAGTAACTAATAAGAATGCCACCCCGTATTTCCCTAACCAAACAAGGACAGGAAATACAAGAAAGCAATAAGGTGTTCTAGCCATCTATGTGTAAATGCACTCGAGACATCTCTAGTGGCACATGAGAGGGGGAGAAGAAGAAGAAACTGCCACCAAGCGTTCTACGGTTTGAGAAACGAGGGGCTACGAGCATCCAGCGTACATTGGAAACAGAATTCTCATACACCACTAGTAGACTCTCCCCACCCAATGTACTCGTACCGTATACGCGGTACAAACAATATGCAAGACGTCATAGTAAATATAGTACAACTAAACCAAACTGCTAACAGACTCAAGATCATATGTTAAGGGCCAGTCAACACAGGACCTCTGCACTCAACTCACTCATATGTGATACGTGTCTGAGACGGTGTCAAGTTTATACTAACTTTATACAAGGTAGTCATCAATGGAGATGAGTGCACACGATAGTAATAACTGGCAAATGTAAATACTGCATAGTAATGTCAAGCAAGGTGTACTTGCCTGTGTCCAGCAACTGAGTATCCGGGTCCAAAGTAGAGTCCGAGTCCCGAGAAGAAAATAATCCTAAACAAAATTTATCTCTAGTTAATTACTAATTAAACAAATTAAACAATTCATTAAATTGCTAAGTAATCTTTAATTTAAATTAATCTATTACTACTAGCTAACTAGTATCAATAATTATGAATAATAATTATACAATAATAAGTATGTAAACCATACTTATTATCATACCATTTATATTCTGAAATTTATATACAACCAAATATTTAATAATTAATTAATTAATTAATGATAATCAATTAACCAACCATTTTAATACACACATGAATTCACAATTCCTAATATTACTAACATAAATAGTAAAAATCCTTAAAAATCATTTTTAGTCTATTTTAATAAGAAACTAAATAATATCAGAATAATAAATATATATTATATATATATTTTACAGAAAATGAATTATTATCATTAAACTATTTATTAAATAACTAGTTGGATAATAACAATAAGTACTTAATAATTCTAAATAAATCCAAATAAATCACCACAAACCTTAAATTTAATCATTAAAACTAAATTCACAGTAGTAACACAAAATTAATAATTATTTAAATCAATAAATAATTATTACACAATTTATTACATAAACCTAAACATGATTTTCCAAATTACTTTTAAGTCTTAAAAATTCGTAAATATATTTAAAATACATAAAATAAATTTATAAATACCCTATTTACACATTTCTAACAGAATCTTATCACTTCACAAAATTACAACATTTATATAATTAATAACAATTAATTATATAATATATTCAAATTATGTAATAAATCTAGAAATTACCCGACTAAATCTAAATAATTATAAATAATAATAAATAAATATTGAAATTATTTTTCTACAGAATAATATACTATTACAAACATTTTCTATTCAAACAATATTACTTAATTACTAACCAATTAAATAATATAAATTGAAAACGGTATTTAATAATTAGTTTGATTAATACAAAACTTCCAAGAAAAATCTAAATAAAATATTTTAAAAACCAATAAAATACTAGAAAAATTTCCATAATTTACTTTATAATTAAATCTATATTTTCCATATAAATTATATTGTTTAATTATTTACCAATTAAATAATATGCATCAAACGGAATTAATTAAACAGTTTTAATTCACTGTTTTTCACATAAAATAATTATAAATTTAATTCTAAAAATTCTGGAAAAATTATTTTAAAATACTATATTAATTATACAAACTTTTTCATGTACAAAGTTTTATCTAATTCGTGATCAAAATATTATATAAAAATTAAAACAACAAACACATTTAATTAATTACTAGCATTGAAACTTCATAATTAAATATAAATAAATACTAATAATTAATATTAATTCATACAAAAATTAGGGTAGAACCCCTACATAATTACCAATGATTTCCTACATTTAGATCTAATTATTCATCCATTTATTCATCATAACAATCAATACAAAACTGAATAATCAGAATTTAAATACTAAAACTCGGTTTAAAGCATGCTAAGAGGCTTTAATCCACG
Source organism: Iris pallida (assembly GCA_029216955.1). Taxonomy (NCBI): domain Eukaryota; kingdom Viridiplantae; phylum Streptophyta; class Magnoliopsida; order Asparagales; family Iridaceae; genus Iris; species Iris pallida. The sequence goes on along the minus strand of JANAVB010015467.1, from coordinate 511,329 downwards.
TGACAGCGCCACGGGGGGGTCGGGGTTACCTCGCCATGCCGCAGGTGGGTGGAACGCCGCGAGGGGGCCACCGGATCGGGGCCGGCCGGGCTGCAGTGCGCGCGGGGGGGGGCGTCGGCTGCTACACGCGGGCGCGGGAAGCGTCGCGTCTCGTCGTCGACGGCGGGGCTCCGGGTGAGGGGGAAGGAGATAGGCGCGGAAGAGGAGGAGGGGCTGGTGGTTTGATGGGGAGAGGTGGAGTTTGTGTGGAGGCAAGTTTAGGGTTAGGGTTGAGAGTGATTAGGTTCTCCTATAAGAATATATATATGGGAATGAGATCCAAATGAATAGGTCCCTAATGGGTTGGGCCTAGGTTAAGGTTAAATTAAGGATTGGGTTTAGTTGCTAAAAATTTTAACACCAAAACTATACAAGCTTATATATATAATCTAATAGTAAACCAATAAATAGTAACACTATATATATATATATATATCATATACTTCTAAACTTTATCAATAATTTAATAATTAGTGTAAAAGTATTTATTTAACAATTAACATTATTTAGTAACAAATAAATATTAATAAAAATAAAAAAAAATATTTTGAGGGGTTTTACATTCTCCCCAACTTATTAAAATTTCGTCATCGAAATTAAAACAAGCTGGGATTAAAAGAAACACACACAATCAAATCTAAATCTAGGATATTTACAAACTAAATTAAGCAAAATCTAGAGAATGAATATTAGCAGAATTAAGTCATACCAGACGCCTCACGAAGGTATGGATAACGCTCCAGAATAGAATCTTTCCGCTCCCAAGTCGATTCGCCCGGAGAATGGTGTTTCCACGCAACTCGGACTAGTCGAATGGTCTTCCCCTTCAACACTTTCTCTCTGCGGTCTAGGATCTCCACAGGCTGCTCCTCGTAGGACAAGGTCGGTCCCACGGTGATCTATGAATGATCAAGTACGTGGTTAGGGTCTGCCACATACTTCCTCAACTGGAAGACATGAAATACATCATGGACGCCTTCCAATGACTGCGGAAGTGCCAATCTGTATGCAACCTCGCCAACTTTCTCCAACACATCGAATGGTCCGATGTACCTTGGGCTGAGTTTTCCTCTGACTCCAAATCTGATTGTACCTCTAGTCAGGGAGATTCTCAAGAACACGTGATCCCCTTCCTTGAACTCAAGAGGTCGCCTATGAGTGTCTGCCCACTGCTTCTGCCGGTCCTGTGCTGCTCGTAGATGCCCCTGAATCTTCTTGACTGTATCTACTGTACGAGTCACTAACTCTGGTCCCAATATCTGTCTCTCGCCTACATCACCCCAATATGCTGGCGATCGACACTTTCTTCTGTACAATGCTTTAAAAGGGGTCATCTGGATACTTGCCTGGTAACTATTGTTGTAAAAAAACTCTACCAAATGTAAGTGATCCTCCCAGGATCCTCCAAAATCCAACATGCAGCTCTCAATATGTCCTCTAACGTCTGAATGGTATGCTCTTACTGCCCGTCCGTCTGAGGATGATAAGCTGTGCTGAACTTTAGTCTAGTGCCCAGACTTTCCTGCATGCTCTTCCAGAAGTGCGATGTGAATCTCATATCTCGATCAGAGACTATACTGACTGGTACTCCATGTAATCACACTATCTCCTTCATTTATAGGTCTGCCAATACCTCTGTAGATTGCCCCACTCAAAATGGTATGAAATGAGCAGACTTCGATAATCTGTCCACAATCACCCAAACTGCATCTCGTCCAGCTGGGCTCCTCGGAAATCCCGTAACAAAATCCATAGTGATGTGCTCCCACTTCCACTCAGGTATCGGAAGCGATTGCAACAATCCTGCAGACCTCTGATGCTCGGCCTTGACTTGCTGACACACCAAGCACTTTGCTATGAACCGTGTTATTTTACGCTTCATTCCATGCCACCAGTAGTTCTGTCTCAGGTCCCTGTACATCTTCGTACCTCCTGGATGAATAGAATAAATCAAGCTATGAGCCTCTGTCATCAGCTCCTGCCTGATCTCTCCATTAGGAACATAGAGGCGATCTCCGCACCTCAAGGTCCCATCTTCGTGAATCCTCAATCCAGTCTGCAGTCCTTGCTCTGTCCTCTGTCGAAGCCTCTGATATCTGGCATCTGTCGGTAAGGTCGCCTTGATCCGCTCTACCAACGAAGACTGAACCTGAATATTCATCATCTTTGCAGCTCCTCCAGGCCTAATAACTTCGATGCCCATCTTTTCCAAGTCATAAAGCAACTCCTTTTGTGATGTCAAGAAATGTGCCATAGGCCTCCGGCTTAATGCATCTGCTACTGAATTTGCCTTCCCTGGATGGTACTGTAACTCAATATCAAAATCTGCCATCAACTCAAGCCAACGCCTCTGTCTCAAATTTAAATCCTTCTGAATATAGACATACTTGAGACTCTTATGATCTGTATATACCTCCACTGTTTCTCCATACAGATAATGCCACCAAAGCTTCAAGGCAAATATCACCGCCGCAAGCTCTAAGTCGTGCGTGGGATAATTCTTCTCGTGGGTCCTCAACTGCCGTGAACCATATGCAACTACCTTCCTATGCTGCATCAAGACGCATCCTAATCCCTTCCCGAAAGCATCGCTATAGATGACAAAACCTCCTGATCCCGATGGAATGGTCAAGACTGGTGCAGTAGTAAGGCGCTTCTTCAAATCATCAAAAGCAGCTTGGCACTCTTCCGTCCACTCGAACTTCTGATCCTTGCGAGTCAACTTCGTCATGGGTTCCGCAATTCTTACAAAATTCTCTACGAACCTCCGGTAGTATCCGGCAAGCCCCAGAAAACTTCGCACCTCTGAAACATCGGTTGGAGTTGGCCACGACTCCACTGCTGATATCTTCGTCGGATCCACTTCTATGCCTTTCCCTGAGATAACATGTCCAAGAAATGAAACATGATCTAGCAGAAATTTACACTTACTCAGCTTTACATATAACTTCTGATGCCTCAAGATCTCCAGCACCTTCCTCAAGTGATCCTCATGCTCTTCATGGTTCTTTGAATACACCAAAATGTCGTCGATGAATACTACGACAAACTTATCAAGATATTCATGGAATACTCTGTTCATTAAATTCATGAATACAGCCGGTACATTTGTCAAACCAAAGGGCATTACCAAGAACTCGTAATGACCATACCGAGTCCTGAATGCCGTCTTCTGGATGTCTGCTTTCCGAACTTTCACTTGATGGTATCCCGATCTCAGATCAATCTTCGAGAACACCTGGGCTCCTGTCAGCTGGTCAAATAGATCATTAATTCTGGGCAGGGGATACTTGTTCTTGATCGTCACAGCATTAAGAGCCCTATAATCAATGCACATGCAAACTGTTCCATCTTTCTTTGGCACAAACAAGACCGGGGCTCCCCATGGTGATGCACTTGGTCTGATAAACCCCTTGTCTTGCAACTCCTGCAACTGCACCTTCATTTCATCCAGCTCCTTCTTCGCCAGTCGATAGACATTTGAAGAGATTGGTGCCGCTCCTGGTATGAGCTCAATGGTGAACTCAACCTCTCTGTCGGGTGGTAGACTCGGCAGATCATCGGGAAAGACATCAAAAAACTCATCAATGATCGATGGCGGGGCAACCTCCATCGCCATGCAAGCTCCATGATACTGAGATACTCCCTTCTCAATGCTTCCACTCTGAAATTCAAACTCCGGCTGGCCTGGCGGTCTAAATATAGCACAATCCCTGTGGCAGTCCAATATAGCATGATATTGACTAAGCCAATCCATACCCAATACTATGTCAAAATTTGGCATAGGAAATACCAAAAGTCGAGCTCTCATCTCTCGGCCACATATAACTACCGAACAGGTTCTACATGAACTAGTCACAAGTACTATACCCCCACCAGTAATAATGTTCCAACTCTTAGGCATAGTAGAAGTAGTTATCTTATGCACAACTACAAATCTAGATGATATAAATAATAGGGTGGCACCAGAATCAAATAACACTGTAGCAGGCAATGAACCTACTAAAATAGTACCTGTGATAGCCTCACCTTCGGTTCCATCTTCCCCCTGAGTGAGAGCAAAAATCTGTCCTTGCTTCTTGTTTTCTGCCTGCTGCTTGGCTTTCTCAAACTGTGCTGACTGTGAAGGGAGTATAGGTCCTTTCTGCTGACCTCCTGATGCTGGTGGCTTCTGTCCTCCTGCTGGCACAATGGCTCCCCGAACTGGGCAATCTCGAGCCTGATGCTGTCTCGATCCACAAGCTAAACAAGTACCCAGCATCCTTCTGCACTCTCTCTGTAAGTGTCCCTTCCTGCCACAGAAATGGTAAGTCGGAAGCTCCTTAGACTGGTAGGGTCCAGTCTTCTGCTGATGCTGATGATGTCCCATAGGTCTCTTGATAGGACCTCCTTGCTGCGTCTTCGTCTGCACTGGTTGGTTCTTCTGCTGGTTCAGCTTCCCCTTGCTAATTGCCTCCTGAATCCTGGCCTCCGTCAGCAACTCAGAATAAGAGATTCGGGACTGAGAGCTAGTATAATGCTGTAGCTCCTGCCTCAGCCCGTTGTGAAATCTCTTGGCCTTCTCCAGATCATTGGGTATCAGCACCTTCCCATATTTGCTGAGTCGACTGAACTCCGAGTCATACTCGTAAACTGTCTTGTTTCCTTGCTCCAGATGCAGGAACTGGTTGTATAAGGCATTCTTCACAGTAGTAGGGAATTACTTCTTATCAAAGAACTCCAAAAACTGTTCCCACGTCTGACGAGTACCCAACTGACGCTCCATAGAATCCTACCAGTGATGGGCATTCCTCTCCAGCTGAGTTCTTATGCCAGTCATCCATAAATCCTCAGGCAACTGAGATGCCTATAATTTCTTCTTGGTGCTGGTGATCCAAGTAGTGGTCTCCTCCGGACTCTCGTTTCCCTTATAAGGTTTGGGGTCCATCTGCACGTAGTCCTTCACTGAACCTACTCGTGCTGGTCTCACGGGAACTAGTGTCGGAGCTGGTACAGGTGCTGGTGCTGTTATCCTCTCCATGGCTGTCAAGAATCCCTGTCTCATCTCAGCAGCTTCCCGTCTTTGTTCAGCTGCTTCTTGCCTCTGCTCTGCTGCTTGCTGTCTCTGTTCTTGCATCATCATGTGCATGAACTGAAACATCTATGCCTGACTGTCTTGAGGCACAGCCGGGGGTACTCCATATGGTGTCTGAGGGTACTGCGGGGGAGGAGGTGGTACCCCAGTCGGTTGTGCACCAACTGGCTGAGACGTCTGTCCTGGAAGCAAAGGGTGGATTGGAACTACCCTCGCGGACTGATCATCCGTACCGGATGACTGGTTGTCTCTACCGGCAGCGGTATGTCCACTCCTTAGATTCATGATTCTGCAGAGATAAGATAGAAGGAATTGAGAATAGGACGGAAACAAACGAGATACAAAAGAATTTGTTCAAGGATAATCAAGAATGATATAGTCAAGTATGGATGAGACCTAATATTCTAAACCTAATTTGCAGGCTTGTTCAGTACAGTAGCATAACCAAACAAATTTTGAGACCTGTATGGGCTACCACTAAAACATGTCACGCCCCAGTTCCAAATAATCAGATCGGGAACACGTGGCATGCCAGCTGTACAATCTAGCATAGCTAAACCCAATTTAATAGACTATGATTCGATTGTAGTACGCTGAAGTATGTCTAACAAGTAACATCACAGGCAGGTAAACTAGTCTCATCCATGAAATAATGTAATAGATAACTGAATGAAAAATCATCAGTGCCACAGAATCCAAATGTCAACTATGGCTAGAGGAGAACAATCCACTAAAAGTAAATGAGTACATCTGGAATGAAATGAAGTAGCAAAAAGAAATAAACAGAATACTGGAAATGGAACCCACGTCTGAAGATGTAGCTAGCCTCCAGAGGATCAAGGCTGCGGCTCCACCTCAAAGTCGTCGTCAACAAGTCCGTCTACTCCGTAATCAGCCAGAAATAAATGCTCGTCAAGCTCTGGAAAAGATACCAGGTCCTCAGAGGGACATAACAAATACACAGGAAAATGACATGCAAGAATATACTGAGCAGTAATATAAAAGTAACTAATAAGAATGCCACCCAGTATTTCCCTAACCAAACAAGGACAGGAAATACAAGAAAGCAATAAGGTGTTCTAGCCATCTATGTGTAAATGCACTCGAGACATCTCTAGTGGCATATGAGAGGGGGAGAAGAAGAAGAAACTGCCACCAAGCGTTCTACGGTTTGAGAAACGAGGGGCTACGAGCATCCAGCGTACATTGGAAACAGAATTCTCATACACCACTAGTAGACTCTCCCCACCCAATGTACTCGTACCGTATACGCGGTACAAACAATATGCAAGACGTCATAGTAAATATAGTACAACTAAACCAAACTGCTAACAGACTCAAGATCATATGTCAAGGGACAGTCAACACAGGACCTTTGCACTCAACTCACTCATATGTGATACGTGTCTGAGATGGTGTCAAGTTTATACTAACTTTATACAATGTAGTCATCAATGGAGACGAGTGCACACGATAGTAATAACTGGCAAATGTAAATACTACATAGTAATGTCAAGCAAGGTGTACTTGCCTGTGTCCAGCAACTGAGTATCCAGGTCCAAAGTAGTGTCCGAGTCCCGAGAAGAAAATAATCCTAAACAAAATTTATCTCTAATTAATTACTAATTAAACAAGCTAAACAATTCATTAAATTGCTAAGTAATCTTTAATTTAAATTAATCTATTACTACTAGCTAACTAGTATCAATAATTATGAATAATAATTATACAATAATAAGTATGTAAATCATACTTATTATCATACCATTTATATTCTGAAATTTATATACAACCAAATATTTAATAATTAATTAATTAATTAATGATAATCAATTAACCAACCATTTTAATACACACATGAATTCACAATTCCTAATATTACTAACATAAATAGTAAAAATCCTTAAAAATCATTTTTAGTCTATTTTAATAATAAACTAAATAATATCAGAATAATAAATACATATTATATATATATTTTACAGAAAATGAATTATTATCATTAAACTATTTATTAAATAACTAGTTGGATAATAACAATAAGTACTTAATAATTCTAAATAAATCCAAATAAATCACCACAAACCTTAAATTTAATCATTAAAACTAAATTCACAGTAGTAACACAAAATTAATAATTATTTAAATCAATAAATAATTATTACACAATTTATTACATAAACCTAAACATGATTTTCCAAATTACTTTTAAGTCTTAAAAATTCATAAATATATTTAAAATACATAAAATAAATTCCTAACTACCCTATTTACACATTTCTAACAGAATCTTATCACTTCACAAAATTACAACATTTATATAATTAATAACAATTAATTATATAATATATTCAACTTATGTAATAAATCTAGAAATTAACCGACTAAATCTAAATAATTATAAATAATAATAAATAAATATTGGAATTATTTTTCTACAGAATAATATATTATTACAAACATTTTTCTATTCAAACAATATTATTTATTTACTAACCAATTAAATAATATAAATTGAAAACGGTATTTAATAATTAGTTTGATTAATACAAAACTTCCAAGAAAAATCTAAATAAAATATTTTAAAAACCAATAAAATACTGGAAAAACTTCCATAAATTAATTTATAATTAAATCTACATTTTCCATATAAATTATATTATTTAATTATTTACCAATTAAATAATATGCATCAAACGGTATTAATTAAACAGTTTTAATTCACTGTTTTTCACATAAAATAATTATAAATTTAATTCTAAAAATTCTGAAAAAATTATTTTAAAATACTATATTAATTATAAAAACTTTTTCATGTACAAAGTTTTATCTAATTAGTGATCAAAATATTACATAAAAATTAAAACAGCAAAAACATTTAATTAATTACTAGCATTGAAACTTCATAATTAAATATAAATAAATACTAATAATTAATATTAATTCATACAAAAATTAGGGTAGAACCCCTACATAATTACCAATGATTTCCTACATTTAGATCTAATTATTCATCCATTTATTCATCATAACAATCAATACAAAACTGAATAATCAGAATTTAAATACTAAAACTTGGTTTAAAGCATGCTAAGAGGATTTAATCCACGTGACAGCGCCACGGGGGGGGGGGGGGGGGGTCGGGGTTACCTCGCCACGCCGCAGGGGGGTAGAACGCCGCGAGGGGGCCGCCGGATTGGGGTCGGCCGGGCTGCAGTGCGCGCACGGGGGGCGACGGCTGCTACACGCGGGCGCGGGAAGCGTCGCGTCTCGTCGTCGACGGCGGGGCTCCGGGTGAGGGGGAAGGAGATAGGCGCGGAAGAGGAGGAGGGGCTGGTGGTTTGATGGGGAGAGGTGGAGTTTGTGTGGAGGCAAGTTTAGGGTTAGGGTTGAGAGTGATTAGGTTCTCCTATAAGAATATATATATGGGAATGAGATCCAAATGAATAGGTCCCTAATGGGTTGGGCCTAGGTTAAGGTTAAATTAAGGATTGGGTTTAGTTGCTAAAAATTTTAACACCAAAACTATACAAGCCTATATATATAATCTAATAGTAAACCAATAAATAGTAACACTATATATATATATATATATATATATATATATATATATATATATATATATATATATATATATATATATATATATATATATATATATATATATATATATCATATACTTCTAAACTTTATCAATAATTTAATAATTAGTGTAAAAGCATTTATTTAATAATTAACATTATTTAGTAACAAATAAATATTAATAAAAATAAAAATAAATATTTTGAGGGGTTTTACATGTACTTGGCTTGATTTATGAACGTCCCATTATCAGTTTGTTTGATTTACAGTCCGAGAAAGAATTTCAGCTCTCCTATCATGCTCATCTCAAACTCATTCTGCATACACTTAGAAAATTCTTGACACAGAGATTCATCAGTAGATCCAAATATAATATCATCAACATAGATTTGAATTAAAAGAAGTTTGCCATTAAAAGATATAATAAACAGTGTAGTGTCAACCTTGCCTTTTGAAAAGCCGTTGTCAAGTAGAAAAGAGCTTAGACGATCATACCAAGCACGAGGGGCTTGTTTTAAACCGTATAAGGCTTTCTTCAACTTGAAAACATGATCAGGGTTTTTGAAATCCGTGAAACCTGGAGGTTATGCTACAAAAACTTCTTCTTTTATAAAACCATTTAAAAAAGCACTCTTGACATCCATTTGAAAAAGTTTGAAATCATGAAAACGTGCAAATGCACATAACATGCGAATGGATTCTAATCTCGCAATTGGGGCATAAGTCTCATCGTAGTCGATACCTTCTTCTTGATTGTATCCTTGAGCTACGAGTCGAGCCTTATTACGAGTCACTAAACCATTCTCATTTAGTTCATTTCGGAATACCCAACGGGTGCCAATGACCGGATGATCAATAGGCTTGGGAACAAGTTCCCAAACTTGATTCCGTTCAAGTTGGTTTAATTCCTCTTGCATAGCATCTATCCAAAAACTATCACTACATGCTTCATCAATAGTTTTGGGTTCTAGCTGTGAAATAAATGTAACACTAGAAACAATATCTCTACTGGATGTACGAGTACTTACTCCTTTGGTAATATCACCAATTACCAAATCTTTTGGATGATCAGCTATAAATTTCAACTTTTTCGATAGATTGTGAAGGTAGCTGGTTCCTGGATCTTCTCTAGGAGGTTCAGCTAGTGCAGAGCTTGGTTGATAATCAGCTGGAGTTGTGCTTGGTACAGATCGTCATTGTCATCGATAGTCATTTGATTCAATTCATCAAAAGTGACATTGATTGACTCTTCGATGATCATGGTATGTTTGTTGAAGACTCTGTATCCTTTGTTCTTGGCCGCATAACCTAAAAATATACCTTCATCGGCCTTTTCATCAAATTTTCCTAAATTGTCTTTTGTATTAAGAATAAAACATTTACAGCCAAATATTCAAAAGTATGAAACTGAAGGAATTCTATCAAACCATAACTCAAATGGAGTCTTCTTCGATTTGGGTCGAATTAGAACTCTATTGAGAACAAAGCAAGCTGTATTGACAGCTTCAGCCCAGAAATATTTGGGTAGACTAAACTGGTTTAACATCACTCTGGCCATTTCGGTTAGAGTTCTGTTCTTACGTTCCACAACTCCATTTTGTTGTGGAGTCCTAGGGCAGGAGAACTCGTGTATAAAACCGTGTGTGTCACAAAATTGCTCAAAATCAGCATTCTCGAATTCGCCTCCATGATCGCTTCTTATGCGAGTGATCATGTAACCTTTTTTATTCTGTATTTTCTTGCAAAAGGCGACAAATTCGGATAATGCATCATTCTTGCGTGTCAAGAAATATACCCACGTGTATCTAGAGAAATCATCTACAATTACGAAAGCATAAAGTTTACCTCCGAGGCTAGCAACTCTGCTAGGACCAAATAAGTCCATATAAAGCAATTGTAGAGGTCTAGTAGTACATACTGCGTTTACTAATTTGAATGTGGATCTGGTAGCTTTGTTCCTTTCACATTGACTGCATACCGAATCCTTCTTGAATGTAATGTCCGGTAAACCGCGTACTAGCTTCTTTGTGGATAATCTTGATATTGTTTCCATATTAGCGTGACCGAGTCTCATATGCCACAGATGACTCTCATCACTCTTGGCCATTAAGCATCTACCTGAAATGTTAGTTTCTTCTAACAAATAGAAAACATATATATTGTCTTCCCTAATACCTTCAAAGATAGTACTACCAGTTGAGCTATCAACTATAGTACATTTGTCTTTGCCAAAGTTGATTCCATAACCATGATCATCTAGGTGACTTATACTGAGTAGGTTATGTTTCAACTCGGTAACCAGACAGACATCCTTAATCACAGGATAGGGAGACTTACCAACATCACCGATACCAATAATATACCCTTTCAAGTTATTACCGAAGGAGACATAGCCTTCCTTCTTTTTCTTCGACAGTGTTGCAAATAGGGTAGCGTCACCGATCATATGCCGTGTGCAACCGCTGTCGAGGATCCATTTGTTTCTAGCATGTGAAGGGTGTTCCACTTATAAAACAGTTTGTAGATAAAACTTTTGGTACCCATTTCTTGTAGGGTCCTGAATTGTTAGCTTTTGGTATCCAGGCATAAATATTTAAATCTACAAGCTTTCTTATTCTACATGCAGATGAAATATGACCAATGAGGCCACAATAGTGACATTGTGTATGTCGAGTGTTGAAAGCTGAGTGGTGTGCATGGTTGGTAGGTTTGGGTTTTCTAGTATAGAAGAAAGCATGCCTATAATCCTGTTTGGGCTTAACCTTTTGGGGTAAAGGTTTTATATGGTTGGGTCTGACAGTGTTTGGCTTGGGAATGTTCCGATTTTTCGGTAAGTGACACATGTTAGGGAAGGAAGCAGCAGGCTCAGGCTGTTTTTCTAACCTAATTTCCAATCTTTTGGAAGTGTCATGTAACTTAGTATAATCAGAAGTAAGTGATTCCATTCTGATTTGTGCACATCGAAGACTTTTCTTCTCTATAGAAAGTTCTTCCTTGAGTTGGTCAATAATTTTGTCTTTTCCTTCAGATGACTTGGTAGTCTCGTGTAATAAGAGCATTATTGAAAAAAGCTCACCAGACTCACTAACATTATTTCTAACCTCAGTTAGTAGGTCGATAAGTCTACCTATTTCACCTTTATACTCTTTGAGTACCTTCTTAGAGGTCTGATACTTGCTACGCAGTTTTCTGTAATCAGTCATCAGGTCACTGAAGGCATCTCCTAATTGCTCAAAGGTGAAGTCATCATAAGTATCTACTACAGGTTCAGTAGGTACCTGATCGGATGCCATAAAGCATACGTTTGCAGCGTCTTCTGATTGTTCGTCTTCTGAGTCGCTGGCTTCACTTTCATGCCATATGCTGGTGTTGGCATATTTCTGTGATGTTGATCTCTTCAGGTTCCCTTTTTCATACCTGTTGCTCTTCTTGCTTGATGATGAGTTTGTGGGACAATCCTTCTTCTTGGGTCCCTTCTTCTTGCAACCATAGCAGACAGCATCTTCTTGATACCAGTTGTTGCTGTTGTTCTCTTTGACACTCTTCTCATGTCTCATGAATCTTTTGAACTTCCTTGCTAGGAGTGCTTGATCTTTAGCGTCAGATTCACTGCTGTCTGAGTCACCTTCAGCAGCTTTCTGTGCTGAGCCTTGAGAGCGATTGTCTTCTCCTTTGGTACAGGCTCTTCAAAATCTTGTAGCTCCAGTTCATGAGTGAGTAGCTTACCCATGAGTACTTCGAGGGACAGTTGTGAGGTCATTTCCTTCAATGATTGCAGTAGCCTTTAGAATCCAGTTCTTGGTGAGAGCTCGCAGGAGTTTGCGAATCTTTTCATGGTTACTGTAATCTTTGCCTAGGGAGGACAAAGGATTTACAATATCCAAGAACCTCTCGAACATTTGTGTAACTGTTTCGTTGGGCTTCATCTTGAACGCCTCGTACTCTTGAGTAAGTCTGCTGACTTTAGATTCCTTGACTTGAGTCGTGCCTTCATGTGTGACTTCAAGTAGCTTCCATACTTCATTAGCCGTTGTGCAGATAGACACCCTGTTAAATTCAGTTCTGTCTAAAGCACAAAAGAGAGCATTAATGGCACGTGCGTCAAGACTGGCCCTTTTCTTTTCTTTCTATGTATATCTGCTATGGGGTTTTTCAACTAAAACTCCATCAATATTTATACGAGGTGGCTTTTGATAGCCATCAAGAACAATGGACCATAAATCAAAGTCAAGAGATTTCAAGAAGAAACTCATCTGTGTTTTCCAATATGTATAATTCGTACCATCAAACAGTGGGGGTCTGTTTGTGGCCTGGCCTTCACTTGTGAATTTCACAGTTGCCATGTGTTGTGCTGTGATCTATATAACAGTTAATTAAAATGAATAAATAATTGTACTGTTACCTTTGCTTTACCTGTAATACCCGTTCTGATACCAATTGTAGGAACGAAATAGTAAAGCGTAATACTCTAGACCGTACCGCACTGGCAAATTGACTAGAGGATTGTAACTGGCTTAGAATCTGAAATTGAAAGCTCTAGAAAAACTCTTTGGAAGACTGAAACCTTTAGATACAGAGAAGATTGAAAGTGAATGAGTGTGTTGAAATAATCGAAATCTTTCTCTATTTATAGGAGTTCCAAAGGCAGACTTCTGACAGAATTCGGGCAGAATTCGGACAGAACTCTTTGAACAAATCTCGGTCAAATCCGTAACTGTAGGAGGACCAAGTTCCAAGGATTCAAAATCACAACGGCCACTAACCGAACTCTGGCCGAACTCGGTCCGAGTTCTGTCAGGGTTAAGTCAGGGTTTAGTTAGGGTTTTGAAAAAGCTTTTGGTGATCTTTGAAAACCTTTTTGAAAACCTTTTTGTAAACCTTTTTGAGAGGTCATTTTAAAAACATTTTGAACTCATTTGAGGGTAGCCTATTTGCCAGTACGACTCGGTGTACAACATATTCCTAGACTCAAATAAAATGAAAACTACATTACATAAGGAATTATAGACTCGAGTAGGCAAACAGATCCTCGGTCTTAAATTCAGTGGATAGCCAATCTTGATCATGTCCAAGAATTCGAGATGTCCCGTATATCCAGACAGAGTTTGATCAATTATTAAAATCAGGTTGACCATATGACCAATGGGCCAACAGACTAGAGTTGACCAAAAGTCAATATTATTCTGGATGTGACCAATTGACCTAGTTTGACTAGAGTATTGACTTGGGTTGACCCAGAGTTGACCAAGTTTGACTTGGACCTAGTTTGACCTAGACAGTTGACCAGGTTTGACTTAGAGTTGACTTTGACCTAGATTAGCCTAGAAATCATGTAGATGCATCATAAAAATCATCTGTCTTATTTTTAAACATATTATAACCTAGATTCCTTTGTTTAGGATATTGTGACTCTGGTACAGACATCTAATATTATACTACTCTTTTCAGAGTAGCAAGCGAGTACATTCTCTGATAGTTCTCTTATTTACTTGTCAATTACTGTACTTTAGTTCTAGTTAGTTGTATGCGATTCTCTGTTACAACACGTATAGATATTCTGGATTCATGTATACGACACACATTTATTTTCTGGCCTCTATTACTGGTATCATCATTTCTGGCTTATATTACTGGAATCACCTACTGGTATCATTATATTTTGGCTGGACTCATCTTGAATCATTGTGTCGGACTTCTAGATTTACTTGCTGGAAGGGGAAATACTTGAGTAAGACATGTAGACATACCCCAATCTGGAATCTCCTAACTGGAATCTACTGGAATGATAGCCATCTCACACCCGACCAGGTGTGTGATGTGTCGTATTATCTACAGCCGTTTACATGTCAATCTCGGTATTTTAAAACACACTGTTAGAGTATAGGCTGGACTCACCCTGGAATTATTGATCACTATAACTGGAATCGTCCCTTACTGGATTCATCTTGTATTAGATTCATCTTGTACTGGACTTACATTGGAGTTACACTTGTCTACATTGCTGTCTGGACTTTATAACATATTACCCTGATTCAGCTAGTTCTATTTTATAGTCTTCATTGCTATGATTCTTCTCTTGTTTAGTTATTTTCTTTCCTTGTACTTTATCCGTCTTTCTTACCATCACCTGAACATAAATTGCCATATTCATCAATACAGCTGTCTATAACTGTTGTATAGTTCTCTGTCATTTACTTGGGTTTTCTAGATGAGTTTGTGCTCGTTCCTGTCCTGACTGGACCTGTTGAAAATTTTACAGATGATTACCCTGAGGACACTTGCCTACATATTATGGACCCGGAGACAGGATGGCTACCTTTGGCCCCGATACTCAGGAGTGATCGGGATTTAGTTTAGTAGACTAGCATATGTTTTTTCTATGTTAAACTTGTTGTAGTGGATTGAGACTTGTGTAGTATTTGAGATCGTTGAGAGTTGTTATTTTAGTAGTTGTCTTCTATTTTTAGTTATTTCTTCTGTGTTATCTTATCGTACTTAGACTATGATTGAGTTACGATATCTTATATTTGTCCTTCGTTCGAAGTTGATCATGATGAGTACATTATTTATTGCGTGAGTTGTTGGTTAGATAGTGACCTAGAACAGCATTCTACCGCCGACACAGCGGCGTAGGCTAGACGTTGTTACGCGCTCGTACCCTTACAGTGGGTACGAGTCGTGACATATTTTTAGTGGTGGCTCATATAGGTCGAGAGTCGCATTAGTGCGATATCGTGGTAGTACGACGACTTAGTTGTACTGCTGCGAGCCTGCGATAGGATTGAGAGATAGGCTTTAACAGAGAGGTACTCAATCACAGTTAGGACTACTTGAGAGATTCCTGGATGACCCTTGAGAATCTTATTATGAACTTCGATTTGAAAATCTTTTTCCTCTTGTTTTGATTCACCCTCACTCCTTGATGTTTAAAGAATCTTGGACTATTAACTTCCTTCATCATTATCCTTACTTATATTTTGTCTATCTTATGTTGCTAATTTAGCACGAGTTTTACAAGCTGATCTTTTCGAGCTTGATCATGACATATTTTATTGGGGGCCGGCACCCACTAACATATTGTCTAATCAGAACCGGTGCATGATGGTCTGATCAACCTATTACACTTTGGTTCGCTTCTCATATATTATTCTACATGGAAGGAGACATAGTTAAATTTGCCCTAGAGTCTCATCCACGACAGCTTTGGCAATTCTCTTTTGAATTATTTCCATCGCCTATGAACCACGTATTGTACTTAATATCATCGTCTTTGAACTCCTTATTATTTTGCCTTTCACATATTTCAGAAAGAAAAGGCACTGTACTTGATAGATTAACCCGAGGTATCATGTTTAGTTTCCCTATCCAAAGGAAGAAATTGCCTTATTTCTATATCTTTGCATTATCCTTTAAATTCTAATTCTTTGATCGTGACCAGTTGACCGGGTTATCCTCTTTATCATCCAGTGTTTGGGGTCTTATTCAATTGAATTAATTCAATTATGATATGGATATCAAATCCTGGATACTCGTGCTCGAACTTCAATGGCCTCGTTCTCCATCTTGCCCAAACTTCAGTATATCCTGAAATTGATCAACTTAGATCGTGCCGGGACTAAATCTTCTTTTATATATTGTGTTATTAGATTTCAATGTAATTGACACTCGTGCCTTAAACTTTCGATTTGATCATCTTTGGAATGGTAATCCTTCATAATTAATTCCTAATTATCTTTACCAGTTTCATATAGGATGGTAGACTATCCCTTTGTACCTCCTTTTGAGGGAGCTAGGCCACCTGTAGCTCAGCACCAGAGGGGTGGAGCTTTTGCGATGGCAGCCGAGGAGGCTGACGTTGCAGGTGATGTATTAGCAGGTTTGACCTTCTTATTCTTCTTCTCTACTTTTCTGTGTTATTCCATTAGTACCTGCCAGGATATCATTTGTGATTTGCTAGATAGTATAGCTACCCCGATCGAGACTGTGAAATCACGACCAGTAGGATTGTGTTGCTTTGACTTTGATTGATTGGGGGTTTGACCTAGGAAGGGTACGATCATCTTAATTTCGAGGACGAAATTTTTCTCAGGTGGGTAGGATTGTAACACCCGGTTTTCCAGATGAGGGTAATTTTGAAATTTTGTAATAATAATTATTAATTATTGATATTTGATTCACATTATGATTTTTAGTGATTTTTTAATAATTTTTAAACTATTTAAAAACTGGTTTAAGTCATGACTTGTGATTTTGATGTGCTGCTAGTGAAACTTGAGAGACTGCATGACCTAGAGCCTAACCATGTCATTAGGATGTTTAATTATCATTTTTAGCCAAGGGGTAACTTGGTCATTTTGACTTATTTGAATTATTTGGTGATTTGTTGAACTGGTGAATTCTAGTTTGACTTTGACTTATTGAGACCTAGTGGACTAGCCTAGAAGCTAACCCTAGCCATGGTGACCCTAGTCTAACTTGAGTTAACCTATTTTAGTCATTAGAGAATAGTTTTAGAATGAGGGAATTTGGTTTAGTGAATTTAAGTCATGGCTTATGATTTCATGAAATGACTTATGGCTTAATTATTTAATTGATCATTACTTAAGCCCATGGGCCATTTAGTGAACTCTAACCCTAATTATTGAACCTATGAACAGCCACATAGGGATCCCCACCGTATTTAAACACTTGCTCATTAGGGCTTGCCTCTTTTTATCATTCCAACACTTGGAGAAAAGAAAGGTAAGTTTCCCCCTTCCAAAAATTCCCATTTTATTCATTTGATCTCCTTTTTCATCATAATCTTTTGCATTGGGTTCTAAATTGAGTTTATGGACTGTTGGTGGAGAGCTATTTCAGTTTTGGGCTCATTTGGAGCATTTGGCCATCAAGAGGAACACCCCCCATTTGGAGCTTTTTCATACAATTTGCACCTATAGATAAAACCCTTTAAATTACATTATTTTTGTGATTTCTTTGCATGATGGTTTAGGAATAGGTGTCCCCTAATTTTTGGAGGAATTATGTGTCATTTGCATTAGGTTACGTGTCCGTATAGGACACGTATCGAACCTAATAGTTAGGTGTTCGATGAAATACCTCTTAGGAAATTAGTTTCAATTTTTGTAAATGTAATTACATGAATTGGTAGATCTAAGTATGTATATTAAAGTTTGTGAAGGGTGTTAGGTATTTCTGTGTCGTTTTGTGTCTGTTTTTCGTGTTGGACACGCTGTGCACACACGTACACTGTGTCCTGCTACTCGGGCAAAATAACTCCATGTGTAAGACACGTGGACATGCCATTTTTGGCGAAGATGATGGGGCATAGACTGACATCATCCTCCCAAAAAATAGGGCCTTATGGTTCAGTGTGCGAGGAGAAATCCTCCTTGCACTGGCCGCACTGGCCGTTCGCGCGCACTGTGCACACGTGGTTTCTAGCCACTGACACGGCTTAAAAGCAGACACGACACGAGAAGTGGACATGTTTTAGGCACCCTAGGACCTAGCCCTATACTAGGCGAACCCACGTGCATGAGCACGAAACACGGGTCGCCCTGTGTCGTATCCTAGAGCGACACACACGCGTGCACGACGCTGTGTGCCTGTGCGCGTGTCTATGTCGTTCGTGAGCAGAGACACGTCATGTCCTGTTTCCCCAGGACACGAGATGACTCGTGGGACACGAGTACAGGTGGGGGATGGGTTACCAACCAATGATTGATCACATTAGCATGTTTTGATGTCGAATTTCAAACTCCCATGTGTGGACTGACACGTGCTACTGTTCTTATATCCTGAATTGATTTCCTTTTTTTATCTGATTTAAATGTTGTTTTAAATCACTAAATTGGTTCCCACATGTGTATTAGTTCATGCTATGATAGGTTTTCAAAGTTTGATTAGCTTGTTATCACGGAAATGGAATTTGAGTATAAAAATAGGCAATTCAATGAAAAGCTGAATTCCCAGATTTTCATAAATACTCATTCTATTTTTTTTAAAGTTTTTTTAACTGAATCTTAGTTTTAATTCTCATGATTGGATTCATATACATGTGCATTTAGTCACTGCCAGTTGAATCCATGTTAGATTAGATTGTGTTGGGTTTTGGATTGAAATTGGGATTCATGTTGAGATAAATGCGGTTTGATTTATAGTGTTTCACTTTTACCTTTAAACTGAAATATAGGTTTAAAACCTGAGAACAGTAGGGATGCTAATTCCCAGTTATCCCATGCAATTTTGTGTTCATCTAGTTTAGGTTGATTGGATTAATTCCTAAGTTTTGTTGAGTTTATGTTTTGTGTTAAGGATTTGATTCAAAATATGTTGGGATTGAATACATTGAATGCCTTGGACTTGGGTTCCTGAGATTGTCTAATTTCCTGAGATTGTTTCCTGTCAACTAATACCACACACACACTATTGTTTGTATAAATTCACACACACACACACATCCTATATCTACCTATGTTGTACACACAACCTCCCCTTCATTCTTGACTTAGTACACCCCCACACACACATGGGCATGCCACCATACTGTCACACATTGCTGAGAATTCACACTACACACACTGTCATTCCTGTCATCACATACAAAACTGAAATGGTTAATGTTAACTGATAGGGGTTGGTTATGACCAAATATCCCATGTGTTGAATACTAGACTGAAGTTTGAGAACAAGTTAGAGAGATAACTTGTAGGCTATACCTTTGTGGTATTTTGTTGTATATGGTTGTATGTGAATGAATTTCATATGGGTTATCCTAATAGTTAGATTTGAGTGTTGTATGGGGTTTTGATACCCCCAATAGCCTAGCCCAGACACTACACTTTCATGTCACTCATACACATTACAACTAATGTATGCACACTAATTCCCATTTCATGTTCACACACTCATAAAACTGTCACTTGTACTGTCATGCAACAAACTGTCCATTCACCCACACACACCCTCACATGTAGACACACACACACATGCAATGTAATGATTCATTTTGTTTCACTAAATGCCTAAAACCTATTACACACACATGGCTCTCACACTTGGTCACAAATCACCCATTGTGGTATCACACATACACACAAACACATGTTCCCCCTCTCTATCTCACTATATGTATATATAAATATATTATCTAAATGCTTGATATAATAATGTAGCCTATATATATATGTGTATGATAACTATATTAACTTAGAATAATATACAATATGTGTGAATATGTGATATAGCCTATGGGCACATTGCCTGAGGTGTATCCCTATATGATACAGCCTGTGTATATGGCTTGAATGCCAGTGTAGGAGTGTGGTTGGCTTGTATAGCCTAGAAATTAGGTGTGCTTGCTAGAATAGGCTGGTTAGGCCTAGTGGGACTTGGTTGGCTTAGGCTTGACCTAGTTGACTTAGTTTGACTAGTCCAGGTAGACTAGAGTTGACCAAAAGTCAACATTATTCTGGATGTGACCAATTGACCTATTTTGACTAGAGTATTGACTTGGGTTGACCTAGAGTATTGACTTGGGTTGACCCAGAGTTGACCAAGTTTGACTTAGACCTAGTTTGACCTAGACAGTTGACCAGGTTTGACTTAGAGTTGACTTTGACCTAGATTGGCCTAGAAATCAAGTAGATGTATCATAAAAATCATCTATCTTATTTTTAGACATATTATAACCTGTATTCCTTTTGTTAGGACATTGTGACTCCGGTGCAGACATCTGATATTATACTACTCTTTTTAGAGTAGCAGGCGAGTACATTCTCTGATAGTTCTCTCATTTACTAGTCAATTACTGTACTTCAGTTCTAGTTAGTTGTATGCGATTCTCTGACACGTATGGATATTCTGGATTCATGTATACGACACACATTTATTTTCTGGCCTCTATTACTGGTATCATCATTTCTGGCTTCTATTACTGGAATTACCTACTGGAATCATTTACTGGAATCATTTACTGGTATCATTATATTTTGGCTGGACTCATCTTGAATCATTGTGTCGGACTTCTGGATTCACTTGCTGGGAGGGGAAATACTTGAGTAAGACATGTAGACATACCCCAATCTGGAATCTCCCAACTGGAATCTACTGGAATGATAGCCATCTCACACCCGGCCAGGTGTGTGATGTACCGTATTACCTACAGCCGTTTACATGTCAATCTCGGTATTTTAAAACATATTATTAGAGTATAGGCTGGACTCACCCTGGAATCATTGATCACTATAACTGGAATCGTCCCTTACTGGATTCATCTTGTATTAGATTCATCTTGTACTGGACTTACATTAGAGTTACACTTGTCTACAATACTGTCTGGACTTTATATCATATTACCCTGGTTCAGCTAGTTCTATTTTACAGTCTTCATTGCTACGATTCTTCTCTTGTTTTGTTTTTTCTTTCCTTGCACTTTATCTGTCTTTCTTACCATCACCTGAACATAAACTGCCATATTCATCAATACAGCTGTCTATAACTGCTGTATAGTTCTCTGTCATTTACTTGGATTTTCTAGATGAGTTTGTGCTCGTTCTTGTCCTGACTGGACCTGTTGAAAAATTTACAGATGATTGCCCTGAGGACACTTGCCTACATATTATGGACCCGGAGACAGGATGGCTACCATTGGCCCCGACACTCAGGAGTGATCGGGATTTAGTTTAGTAGACTAGCATATGTTTTTTTTCTATGTTAAACTTGTTGTAGTGGATTGAGACTTGTGTAGTATTTGAGATTGTTGAGAGTTGTTATTTTAGTAGTTGTCTTCTATTCTTAGTTATTTCTTCTGTGTTATCTTATCGTGTTTAGACTGTGATTGAGTTACGATATCTTATACTTGTCCTCCGTTCGGAGTTGATCATGATGAGTACATTATTCATTGCGTGAGTTGTTAGTTAGATAGTGACCTAGAACAGTGTTCTACCGCCGACACTGCGGCGTAGGCTGGGCGTTGTTACGCGCTCGTACCCTTACAGTGGGTGCGGGTCGTGACAATATATATATATATATATATATATATATATATATATATATATATATATATATCATTTGTATTTGTATATATATATATATATATATATATATACAAATACAAATGATATATATATATATATATATATATATATATATATATATATATATATATATATATATATATATATATATATATATAGCTATAAAAAAAGGGGAAGAAAAGAAAGGGAAACCTTTACTATTCCCTTGCGGGAACAGCAAAGCCCCAGCCTGAGCCAAACCAACCCGCAGCCGACCCCCCCCTCAAATTTAAACAACGCACGAGAGAGAGGGAATCTCTCTAAACCCTAGCCCAACAAACCTCACGACCTCCCCGACCTCCTAGCGACCCAGCGCGCGCCACCCCAACGACTTCATGCCACCAGACAACCATCGGAATAGCCTCGTACGTGTGCTGATTTGACAGTAGAAGCAGCAGTTTGCAGCCCAGGTACCCTACTTCTAAACCCAGTTTCTTCTTGCATACTCGATCAAATTCGATTCTGTAAATTCCTACGGAGAGACGATGTAGCCCTCTAGGAATCCTAGTAAATATATTCCAATATAGGTAAACACCTATCCTAAAAATTAAAGAAAAGTTCATCAAAATACCTATTCAAAATAGGACATAAATCAGTCCAAACCTCCCACTTGGAAGCCAGAATTAGGACAGGATATTTAGAATTTTTGAGATATAATTAAACATGTTTGAAGACAGCCTAATCGAGATGGAAACTCCATTATCAATTTTATTTCTAGTGGTTTAGACAGTAAGATAAATCGGTTTGAAAATTGAGAAAAAACTAAAAAAAATTATTTTTAAAACTTTAGAATTTTTTCGATACGGGGTCCGTCCCGACAAACCAGGCAACTTGGTCATAACTCGTGAGCATCGAAAGATACGTACGGATGTTACGGGCGTGTGGGATTCGACAGAACTTGAATTGGTTATGTGTGTGCGACGAATTCGATGTGTATCCATCAAAAATTATCGTATCGGCCCCTTTGCAAACTAGCCTATAACTTCCTGCACATTTGTCATCTTGAGAAGAAACTTATGCCAACAGGACCGTGTCATTTTTCTGGTCCTGTGAGACAATTTTGGTCTGATTCTGAAAAGGTCGATCGGAACGCTATTTTGCGGGCCCACGACCCGATTTAATGGACAAATTTGTGCACGACCCACCGGAATCCAACTTTGGACATACGGTTGGATTCGTATCGTCAAACCAGACCAGTAGACAAATAGTTTGATTACTTTAGAGATCGTAGATACTGGCACACTTTTTGGTGCAAAGCGGGTCCAACGGTAGACATCGTTTTGACCCGAAATTATGATTTTGCCCATGTGTCTAGAATTGGACTTTTTTGTAGGTGTTTTTAGACATTTTTTATACCAATATGTTGGTGATGTCTATTTCAGCATCCGGAGACTGTTGCGCAAGTTTGACGTTCGTGGCACACTGAGTGGTTGGATATTGTAGTTTTGCGTGCTACTGCTAAACCAACTGGAATATTCCGAATGCATGGTATTTTCGGAGTCACTAGCAAAGGACCCTAGGCAAGTACATATACTAATTTCTTTTAATTCTTGGTAGTTCTTCCATTACATATTATACATATGCTCTTCATGCTTTGATGACACGCTTGTTACACGGGTTAGTATCATGGATCTCTACATATTATATTTCTTATTCACCATCCACATGATTATCGTGTTTGTGACTTATTCGAATCCATAAGTACTAGTCCGGCGGAAAAATATCTTATTAGATGTTTGAACTACCCTTTCCATCCCTATTTTCTTTTATGGAGAATAGTAGCCGCACACAACACGTACAGGGTGCCAGATTAATCTCTTAGCCGTTCACATATCGAACACGATATTTTAACACACATAGATAGATATTGCTTCACTTGTTCATCTTGTGTCAACATGTTTCCTTCTAGTTGCTATATTTTGTTATAGAGTTGCATGTTCATTTTCCTACTAAACATGATGCATGTTACTTCCTAGTTTGAATTCTCATATACTATTTTTATTGCTTGCAAATTCTGTCATGTCTTGAATATCTTGTCATATGTGTGCTTTTTTTATTCCTGACTGAAAACCAACATTTTTCAGATAATCGCCTGCTACATTACGCTTTGGACCATTAGAGAGATACGGGTGTAATTGAAGGCCAAACCTAGAGACTAGTTAAAATATTTAAAATTGTTGTATTAGATTTTGTGAGGTATTGTACTTTCTTCAAATTTAAACTTTGAATGTTGTAAATGGATTTAGTTTTGTGAATGACCAAACAAAGTTATTATTATTGTGAGTTTGCGCATTGTGGTCTAGACAACGTTCTACCGTCGACACTGCGACATAGACTGGACTTAGATATGCACTCGTATCCAAAAAGCGGGTGCAGGTCATGATAGATAATCTGAGAGGTCTTGCTGGCTATTTCAAATTCAAGTCCAACGACCAAATGTCAGGGCATTTAATGCATCCAACGGCTATATTTTGTTATGTTAGTATTGGACCAATAAACCGTCGAAAGTCCTCGAACATCCGTCGGATAATCCGGCTCTACGCAGAAAGTGCTTTATGCCCTTGGATTTGTATAAATAAACATACTTATTCTTCATAAATGCATATCCACTTGATCCTTAAATTTTTCATCTACCAAAGAGCTCCACTATTACTCTACAAAGCTTTAAGTTGTCATCCACTGAAGTGTGAGAGTATTCAAGAGTTGTAACTTAGATCTTCCAAGTTTTCAAGAAGATCGAAACATTTTTCTCTCAAGTTTGAAGTTGACGAGCCTTCAGAAGAAAACTCGTGTGTTTGAAGTTGACGAGCCTTCGGAGGAAAACTCGTGTGTAAGAAGTTGACGAGTGTTCGGATCAAAGCTCATGTTGTACTATTTACCTAAATAGTAGATAAAAGCCGAAGAGAGTTTCGGGACTGGAGTGCCCTTCGGAAAGATACTAGGATACATCGAGTGTTTGATTCTTCCTTCATTAAATTATCTTTTAATTTGCTTATAATTGTTGGTAATTATTTTTATTACCCTATTTACCCCCTAGGGTTCTATAGGCTAGTCTCCTGAAGCATTTGATGAAGTCCCGTACTAGGTTCTTCTTGTCCTGCTTTGTCAAGATCAACATCGACATGGAGATATCAACTTCGCCTTTGTAGAACATGATTATAAACATTCTTTCCAAGACTTTGAAAGTCTTGGTGTAATCGTTAGATAAAATTGTAGAAACCTATTCGACGCTACCCCCTGCAAGGTGCCAATAAATAGTGTAACCCATGTTCCCAAATTTTTAATTTTTTATTTTAAATATTTATGTTGGAAAATTTTAACTAAGAATTTGATTTTGGGATCACAAGGAGGTTGTACCTAAGCATATAGGTGAAGTATGGTAAAATAGGGAACTTATGGTAACTACGATCTCCAGGTAGTCCTAGATATATTATTTATCTACTTAATATTTTTTTAGAATTTTTGGATATTTTTAGGTATTTAATATTTAATGATTTATTTTTTAAGGACTTTCAGGATTTATTGTAAAGTCATTCGGGATTATTTTGAGATCGAATATTTTTATTTCTGCTCTAGATGACTAGAAATATTTTCTAGAATTTTTTAGAATTTTTTCTAAAAATTTTGGGGATTTTTAGATAATTAAAACTAATAGAATTTATTTTTTTCATGTACTTTTAGGATTTACTATGGGATCACATGATGATATTTTGAGACCAAAATTTTTATTTGGGCTCTAGACACTTAGAAATATTTTTTAGAATTTTTTAGAATTTTTCTGGATTTTTCTGAATTTTTTGGGATTTATTTGAATATAATTGGAGTTAAAATGATTTTTAAATAATTTTTCACAATTAACTAAGTAATTACCCAGTCACCTACCCGGGTGGGCCTACCTTTCGGCGCCCAAGCTAAACCACCTCTCTCTCCCTGTATATATACATATCCCTGTATATATACATATACATTCAAAAATCCTATTATTTAATTTTAGCCTCCTTTGTGGTTTGATCTTAGAGATCCTTCAACTTCGCAAAACGACTGCGATCAACTCCGATGTCCCTTTTGCATGCCATTTTTTAGAACTATATCGAGGTTAGTTTCCTAATACATAATTTATTTTCTGGAATTTTATGTATGAATTCTGGAGAATTATTTGAGTGTCGGTTGTCCAAAAATTGACGTGTCGTACTATTTTTGAGATTTCGGGATATCCTGAACTCCGTTTTGCGATCCGTTTGAAGTTTTGGAAAGCTAACACAAAGATCTACAACATAAAAGAATTTCAAAAATTCAAGAATTAATATAATATTTTATTTATTTTGTTGAACTCAGATTTGATCGATAATTTACCGATTTGGTCACAGTAAGCTATAAGGCGATAACTTTTGACCAAATCATGATTTTTTGGAATAGTCAATTCTAGTACACTCATGGCACTGAAATCTACTAAGATGTACAACATAGTCAATTCTAGTGCACTCATGTTACTGAAATCTACTAAGATGTACCCTCAAATTATTGAGTTCATAACATTTGACTAGTTAGTCAACATACGCCTCGATTTGCGTATAAGTGGTTCCAAAATTAGAACCGTGACTTTCTAAAGCCAAAATTATTATTTAAATTTTATTTTAAAATATAGTTAGATTAAATTAGAATTTTAGATTATTTATTCTAGAATTAAATAGAATTAATTAGATTAGTCCATTAGCCACTTTCTATGACTTTTAGAATGGGGTTTAGATCTAACTTGTGGTTATTCATACACGGGTTCATGATACGATGCTATGGTAAGGTTTGATAGCTTATAGACCATAGTTCATCTTGTCATCAACTTGTAAAACACGTTCGTTCAGGAATTCAAGCAAATACTCTATTGCTTTATGTACTTATTACATTATAATGCTATCCTTTATTGTGTTTCATTGAGTATCCAGATGAGATACGGTTGTGACACGAAAGTCTAGTTATATCATTACCCGTTTATTAATTTTTTAGTATGTCGGGAAAGGAAATACTCAGTAGGTATGTGAACAGAGCCCAATGTTTGTTATTGTGGATAGCTAAGTCATACACCTCACGTGTGGGTTAGCCGTACTTTTTTTATTGTGGATAGCCATCTATGATGTGTCATATTAGCTTAAACCATTCATATGTCTAAAAGTATTTCAAAAACACTATCTGTTTATTGTACATGTTCATTGCTAGTTGTCTTGTTCATCCATGATCTTGCTAGTGGTTTATTGTATATGTTTATTATTTTCAGTTCATTTACATGTTTCTTTATTTTCTACTGCATCTCTACTGTCTAGCTTATTTTGTATTAAATTACATTATTGCAACATAATTTTACTTTAATCATTTCCTGACTGGATCTTGTAAGTGATTTAGCATGCTTCTTCACTAAAGACCATACAAGGAAGATAGAGATCTTGGAGCCCGACTTTAGATTCTAGATAGATTAGATATTTCTTTCATTTTAGCGGGTTTGTTCCCGAATGTCATTTTGATGAATTACTGGATTTATAATTTGAATAATTATTGTGAATGAGCAATTAGATATGATTTTATTATATTTGATATTGATATTGACATTGAGACCTAGACAATGAACTACCGTCGATGCTGCGGCGTAGGCTGGACTTGGCTACGTACTCGTATCTCGAAAAATGGATGCGAGTCGGGACAAATAGCTTAGCCATAAGTGCCTCATCCCGTAGGATATGCATTGTTTGAGAGCTGAAGTACGTCAAGTGTTCTTGGGATGAATGCAGTCTATCATATGGAATTAGGGACTGTGGCTTGTACTGTGGAGGACAAATGATGTTGTCCCACTCTGGAGGATTTGGTTGAGATACCCCTAGCTTCTGAAGCTCATCTTTATGATACATAGAATCCACACGAGCATTTAAAGCCTGAATGACTTTCTGAGGATCGACTACTTGTTGAGAAGTAGTCGGTTGGGTGACAGTCGATTATGTCTATTGTATTACTGGCAAAGGAACACCTCCGACAATTGGAGGATGAGTTGGATTTGAAGTTGAGCTCTTGAACAGTCTGAGCTACAAGTACTAACTGACGTTGAACAATGGTTGCTTGCATGGTCATCATCACTTATTGTATATGTTGCATCATATTGCTCATCCTTGCATCATGTTCTCGAGGGCCTCTAATTGTTGACACTCACTACTGCCTCCTTCTTCATTGCCAGCTGCATAGGAAGGAGTCATGTGTAGGTTGCCAGATAAAGAAGTATACAGGGAAGTCGTACTAGAACCAATGATGTTTGTTAGTGATCATTGAGGTATAATGCCTCAATGTGTGTTAGAAATGTTGCCTTCAGAACCCTAGGTACATTATCTCAGGTTATGATGTACTATTGTCAAAGACTGGGATGTGGCTACCGTCAGCCATAGGTTGAGCACGATCATCATCAGGAACCACAGGGATGCTACCCCCTGGATGGGATATGTAATCTCTAGATGAAGTTCTGACCTCGAATGGGTCCATTGGTAAACTCCTTCTGGTGAAGTGGCTCGTTGGCCACCTCTAGACGAAGAAGATGATGAAGTTGTTGCACTCTTTTGGTTTGATGTAGTATAAACTAAAGTAAAAGGTAACTTTTTTTCATTGTTAGGAGTTTACCTTGCTAGAGGCTGTCGACTTGGCGGAGTTGTTCACAGCCTTTGAAATACAGACTGCTTTGGTGGAACATCAACTATTTTTGAAAAGCAATAGTTGATTATAATATTAGCAAAATGGTGTCCTTGAATAGACACTGTTGTCAAGCCTCGATCCTGCAGAGTCCTTTCGTTCTCGTTTTGGACTCTATGGATTCATTCATCCTCGCTTGGGCATGATGTCGTGCATGCCTTAGTTGTTCTTGCACAAGGCCAGGGCATGTACAACAACAAAATAGACAAGATAGACAATAACCAGCGGAACATAGTTGCAAAAATTTAAGCTACAATAGATATATTACAGAATATAAATTGAACACAATGATAGCATAAATAAATTCTCTTTATTGATATCTTTTAACATATTACAAAGCTCTTACGTCTCCCTCATATATACCGTACTTGGCTTATAAACTCTCAGAAACTTTATAGAATACAATGATCCCGTTCTATACATTACATCCATTTATATACAAAACTAACTCTTGCAATAGATGACTGTCTTTTGAACAGAAAATCCATCTCTTTGCATCTTTTCTAATTTTTGGCTCCTAAGGATAAGGTTCGGGCTATCTCTTCGGACAATCCATCTCGATGTATCTTGTAGCTGCGTACAAACTGGTGGTGGGTCAGTACATCAATGTACTGGTGATATAAACAATGGCTACATTGTCTGAAATGATCACTAATTCAATTACTGAGAAATATTTCTTGTGATGTGATCTTGCTACTTTTACCTATGTTCATTTC
The DNA here is from genome assembly GCA_029216955.1 of Iris pallida. Lineage (NCBI taxonomy): Eukaryota > Viridiplantae > Streptophyta > Magnoliopsida > Asparagales > Iridaceae > Iris > Iris pallida. The sequence continues at coordinate 482,122 of JANAVB010015467.1, read as the reverse complement.
GTGTAATACAGAGTCAGATTACATCTTTTGAAAAGCCACAATTCATTGCTATTCAATTTAAATAATAAGAGACTATTCATTTCTTGTAAAGTGTGCAGTGTGTTTCATGAGCCATGTTATTTCATTTGGGATTTTAGCAATTGTATCTCATTTCTTTGATGCATATATAGTAGTAATGTACATATCTCTATATCTTTAAAATCGAAAAACAACATTTTATGATTTTATAAACTCAACATAGAATGCATCACTTATTCAGTGATTCTTACCTATAGTTGTCGATCCCTCCCTGCACAAGTTAAGGATTAGAATAACATAATATATTCAGTCTTGTTCTGGTTTGAAGGCGAACGAAGAGATGAAGGAGGAAATCCCAACGATCGGATAGGAGGGCATTGTGCTACTTTTGAGTCCTAAATCTGTCGTGCAGACTAAGGGATGAAACTAGCTAACGGATGGAAAAGAGTCGAGTAGGGAGGGAACATCTGGGGCTAAAACAGAATCGGCTCGGTAAGCAGCACCGATGAAATGGTTGTTGCTATCTGTTCCAATAACGAATCATTGGTTTAACTGAATAACTAAAGAAAATATCATCTCAGGTCGATGGATCTTCTCAATTGGAAGATCTTCCATATGGATAATACATATTCCGGTTGACCGAGCCTAATTCGAATTGTTTTGCTCCAAAGCAAAAATATCCATGGAGGCGGTTCGTCCTTCATCTCTGCAGTGTAACTCGTAACCAAACTTTCTACATGCATGTCATTGATTAGCAGCTATGACTCAAGGCTCAGCTCTGCACTAACATATGTGTATACCAGCAGATGTAACCCAAGGTTCTGCTCTGCACTAATAACACACATGCTAGCAGCTGTGGCTCAAGGTTCATCTCTTCACTAATCTATACATATCTATATGATGGTCCATGGGTCATTCCCTATATTAGCCGTTGTGACTCTTTGGTTCAGCTCGTCGCTAGTGGACACTCTATACACCCCCCTGAACGCGAGATCTCTTCTACCTTAGGGTGTTACTATATCCCTCCTAGACCGAGCGGTTCTAGTACCCCAGAACCGGTCATAGAGATCTATAGTGCACAAGTTGTCCAAGACAAATGCATGTATGCAACTCTATCAGATAAAACTCTACGATGCACGAATCATTGGTCAGCAATCATATTCTGTCTGTTTTTTTTTTCATATAACCGAGCCAGTGGCTCTACTCTTTTCTCTATACGAACAAGTTGTATCATCTCTTTTAACAGCACAATGTGCCTTTTATACATCTCTGTTTTATAGCATACAATAAAGGGACAATGAACAATCTTCATTTAACCAAGCATGATAATAGTTTTAAACAATAAGCAAGAACACTACTCTTATAGCTTACTATTCAGGGACATATGAGCATTCTTTTTTCTTTTCGTATTAAGAAATACAACATTTTGTCGATTTGAAGCAACATATCTAACTTTAGCATGGCATCATCTCATTTCTATTTTTGCATGGCAAAGTTCTATTGATCATGGCAGCATTTATTTCTTATTAGCAGGCAACAGTCTCACTTCTTAGCATGCAATCATTCTCTCTTTTTTGTTCTTAGCATAGCAACATCTAAATTATTTTTAGCATAAAGATTCGATGTACTAGCATTCTCAATAATTACCATCTTATTATTAGCAATAACATCCATTCAAAACTCAGATTCTTATTAAGCGTGAAAGAATCAGAAAATAAGACTTTGTCCACTCACCCAAATCAATCTTCTTTTGTTCCAGAGCTACCAATTCTAATTTCTCTGTTCATCTAGTGCCTTTGCGGAGCAGGACACTACAACTGTTATGGTAGAAGGAGCTTCCTTCGATTTGTGCATGCAACATATTATGTTGTGCAAATTGTTTGAAGGAAGTTCTACCTTCAAACTCATATCATGCATAGAGACTAAGTCTGTGCACGGGTTTGTTGGAAAGAATTTTGCTCGCTAACCTACTTCATGCTAATGGGAACACCTAGTGCTTAGGTCATTAGTGGATTTTGAAGACAGGCCCATCTTTTGCGCATTGGGAAGCAATGTGCATGGGTCCACTATTTGAGCATGAATAACGCATACAGGTTTGAGGCTCATAGGATCTAGCATGTAGTGTTTTCCATCATATGCGTGCATGAGCTTGAGTGGTGCATTTTCCTGGGTTTGCGACTTATGTGCCTTGGACTTTGTGGCAGTGGACGTACAGAAATCATTATCCAAAGCAGCAGCTTCCTGGCGCATAAGAGTAGGTTAGAAAGAAATTATGTTGAAAAAATAATCTCTCTTCTGCTCCATGCACACATTCTTCATGTGCTGAGGAGCAACACGCTTCTTCTTACCAACATTGTGTTAAGCATTATGTTGGTGCACAAGTGTAAGCCCACTTTCCGATTTGCAAATCTTTATTTTCCTAACAATTTATTTTATTTGAACATCACGATTAGAAATACTTTTTCTTGAAACGATTAAAGATTTTTTTTGCTGTTATTTTTGTATTTCAAAAAAAAACTAATTAAAATTTATAGTTTGAAAATGTTATTTAATTTTTTCAAAAAAATATATGTTCTCGAATTTTTGGAATTATAAAATATGTTGTTCAATATTTGGTTTCTAAATTAGTTGTAAAAGTTTTTCCATTTATGTTCAAATAAAATTTTGATTAAAAAAGTATGTTTATATATATTTGAAATTATCTTTACGATATCTTTATATTCAAATTACTAGCATGACTAATTATTAAAATAAGATTTGAGTTGTAATAATATGCTTTAAATTATTTTGATAGAAACTAATAATTTTAATTCTACTTTGTTATCTTTCGTTCAATGCTTCCTATTATTTTTTTTCTATTCTATTTAAATTCGAGGAGAAATTTATTTCTAAAGTGGGTAGATTTGTAACCCCTCTTCCCGAAATTTTAAAATATTTTTTTATTTAAATTAAATAGTGATTTTTGGAATTTTATAAATATTTTAATTAAATAGTTATTATGATAGAAGACTTTAGTCATGGTTAAGATTTGGAGTACAAGATGACTAAGAATTATGGCACGGAGAGTGCAGTCGAGTGCTTTGGCTAGTGTTTTAGCCAGGGTAGGGAAGGTCTAGCCACAGGTGTGTTCTAACTAGGAAAACCAGGCCAAGTTGTGACTTGACCCCTATAAAATATTTATTTATTTATTTATTAAGATTATGACCTTTAGGGGGCCTGGTTGTACCAATCTAGTCGAACTGGACCCGAAATAAGCCTAAGCCCATGTAGTCATTGTTGGCCCATTGGTCATGGTCAAACCTGAGTTTAATAATTGATCAAACTCTGTCTCGATATAAATGCAAGTTAATTCAGATGTTTACCTACGACGTTTTTGACACTGCTCAACGATGGTTATCTACTATGTTCAAGACTGAAGCCGTTCGTCATTCAAAATGTATTTCCTTCAAAGCAATATAATTTTTCATTTTATTGAGCCTAGGAATACATTGTACACCAAGTCGTACTGGCAAATAGGCTGTCCGGAATCATTTTCAAAATTACCCTATCCTTTTAAAAATGACCTATATTTTTGAAAAACATCATTTTTACAAAAACTTCTGAAGGACTTTTCAAAAAGCCAAATTGATTTTTCTCAAAAATGAACTGGCAGAACCCTAGCAGAACTCGGCAAGAGTTCGGCCAGAGTTCGGCCAAGATGAACGTTAGTGAACGTTTGATTTTAAACATGGTCACCCTTCAGTTGCGGTTTGTTATAAAGAGTTCTGTCCGAATTTTGCTCGAATTCTGGCAGAGTTCTGTCTTTGGAAAAACTATAAATAGAGAAGTATTTCGATCATTTCAAATCACCGATTCACTTTCAATCTCTTCTCTTCTAAAGCTCATATTTTCTCCAAATAATTCTCAAAAGCTTACATTTTCAAATCCAAAGCCAGTTATAATCCTCTAGTCGATTTGCCAGTACGGTGCGGTCTAGAAGTTTCAAGAGCGATTGTAATCAGAGGCTTGATAGAAGATACAACTCTTCAAAATTTTATTTGGTCGAGTTCTTCGTATCAAAGCTCGCGTTTGTAGAAGTTGCAAGGACTTCGTATAAAAACTTGTGGTATTTTCCAATAGTGGATTCAACTGGAAGCTAGAGTTCTTCCGACTTGATTAGTCCTCACAAGAGGGAAACCAGTAAAAATTTTGGTATTTGTGCTTGCCTTCTGATCACCTTTTCATTAGTGTCATTTACTTTGTGATTATTTTTATATCTGTGATCTAACTGCTAACGAGATTTTTTAATTAGCAATATTCCAAGGTCTACTCTATTCACCCCTCCCCCCTCTAGAGTATTCTGCTTTACGATTTCGTTCCTACAATTGGTATCAGAGCGGGTTATACAGGTAAAGCAAGGTAAAATTGCAGTTATATTGAATTTTTGTATAGATTACAGCATTACACATGGCAACTGTGAAATTCATAAGTTAAGGCCAAGCCACAAACAGACCTCCACTGTTTAACGGCACAAACTAAACTTATTGGAAAATACGTATGAGTTTCTTTTTGAAATCTCTTGATTTTGACTTATGGACTGTAGTTATTGATGGCTACAAAAAGCCCCCTCGTATAAATGTTGATGGTGTTTTAGTTGAAAAACCCCATGACAAATATACAGAGGAGGAAAAGAAAAAGGCCAGTCTTGACGCACGTGCTATTAACGCTTTATTTTGTGCTTTAGAAAGAACTGAATTCAATAGGGTATCTACTTGCACAACATCAAACGAAGTGTGGAAACTTCTCGAAGTAACCCACGAAGGAACAACACAAGTCAAGGAGTCAAAGATCAGCAGACTTACTCAGGAGTACGAGGTGTTCAAAATGAAGCCAAGTGAATCAGTCACTCAGATGTTTACAAGATTCTTGGATATTATAAATCCTCTGTCTTCACTAGGCAAGGATTACAGTAACCATGAGAAGATTCGCAAACTTCTACGAACCCTTACAAAGAACTAGATTCCAAAGGCTACTATAATCATTGAAGGGAACGACCTCTCAACGATGTCTCTAGAAACACTCATGGGTAAGCTACTCACTCACGAGTTAGAACTTCAAGACTTTGAAGATGCTACACCAAAGGAGAAGTCAGAGAAGACGATCGCTCTCAAGGCTCAACATAGAAGAACCATCGAAGATGATTCTGATGACAGCGACTCCGACTCTGAAGATCAAGCTCTTCTTGTAAGAAAATTCAAGAAGTTCATGAGATTTAACAGGAGAACAAAATACAGCAACAACAACAACAACGAGGAAGATCCTATTTGCTACGGATGTAAGAAGAAAGGACACATGAAGAAAGACTGTCCAACAGCATCATCATCAAAGAAAAATAGCAAATATGACAAAGGCTATCTGAAGAAATCTACATCAAGAAAGTACGCCAATACAAGTATATGGCATAAAAGTGAAGTCAGCGACTCAGAAGATGAACAATCAGATGACGCTGTAAATGTGTGCTTGATGGCTTTCGATCAGGTAATCACTAATCCTCTATTTGATCCTTATGATGATTTCACCTTTGAGCAACTAGGAGAGGCTTTCAGTGAACTGTTAGATGATTACAGAAAATTGCGTAGTAAATATGAAACCTCTAAAAAGGTACTCAAAGAGTACAAAGGTGAAATAGGAAGACTTACCGACCTACTAGATCATGTTAGAGATAATTACTCTTCAAATGAGGGTGGTGAGCTTTTATCTATTAAGTTGTTGTTACACGAGACTGTTAAGCTATCCGAAGAAAAAGACCAAACTATTATCCAATTAAAGGAAGACCTATCTAAGGAGAGAAAGTGTCTCTAGTGTGCACAGGTCAGATTAGAATCACTCACATCTGACTATACTAGATTGTATGACACTTCCAAAAAGTTGGAAATTAGTTTAGGAAAATGGCCTAAAGTTGCTGCTTCCTATTCTAACACATGTCAATTACCGAATCATCGGAACACGCCCAACACTGTCAGACCAAACCATACCAAAACTATGCCCAAAAAGACTAATAGGCATGCATTCTTCTATACTAGAAAACCAAAACCTACCAATCATGCACCTCACCCTACTTTCAACACTCAACATGCTAAATGTCATTATTGTGGCCTCATTGGTGATATATCTTCTGCATGTAGAATCAGAAAGATAGTAGATTTAAATGTTTATGCATGGATACTGAAAACTAACCAGTCAGGACCCTACAAGAAATGGGTACCAAGAGTTTCATCTGTAAATTATTTTGTAGGTAGGACGCCCTTCACATGCTAGAAGCAAATGGATCCTCGACAGTGGTTGCTCACGACATATGACCGATGACGCTTCATTATTCGTAACACTGTCGAAGAGGAATAAAGAAGGATACTTCTCCTTCGGTAATAATTTAAAAGGGTACATAATCGGTATCGTTGACATTGGTAAGGCTCCCTATCCAGTGATTAAAGATGTTTGTCTAGTTACCGAGTTAAAACATAATCTGCTCAACATAAACCATTTAGCTGATCAGGTTTATGGTATTAACTTCGTAAAAGATAAATTTACTATAGTTGATAGTTCAACTGGTAGTATTATATTTGAAGGTATTAGGGAAGATAATATATATGTTTTCTACTTGTTGGAAGATGCTAACAAAGCAGGTAGATGTTTGATGGCCAAAAGCGTTGAGAGTCAACTATGGCATATGAGCCTCGGTCATGCAAACATGGATACAATTTCAAGATTATCTACAAAGAAGTTGGTACGCGGCTTACCGGATATTTCTTTCAAGAAGGATACGGTATGTAGTGAATGTGAAAAGAACAAAGCTACCAAATCCGCATTCAAATACAAGAACGCTGTAAATACCACTAGACCTTTACAACTATTGCATATGGACTTATTTGGACCAAGTAGAATTGCTAGTCTGGGTGGTAAGTTATATACATTTGTCATTATAGATGATTTTTTTAGATATACATGGGTTTATTTTCTTGCACGCAAGAACGATGCATTATCAGAATTCGTCACCTTTTGCAAGAAAGTACAGAATGAAAAAAGGTTCCTGATTACTCGCATTCGTAGTAATCATAGCGGCGAATTTGAGAATGCAGAATTGAAGCAATTTTGTGACACACACAGTTATCTGCATGAATTCTCTTACCCTAGGACTCCGCAACAAAATGGAGTTGTGGAACGTAAGAACAGAACTCTATCTGAAATTTCTATAGTAATGTTAAACCAGTTTAGTCTACCTAGATACTTATGGGCTGATGCTGTAAATACAGCATGTTATATTCTCAATAGGGTTCTAATTCGACCTATATCGAAGAAGACTCCAATGAACTATGGTTTGATAGAACACTAAATGTTTCTTATTTCAAAAACTTTGGTTGTAAATATTTTATTCTTAATACTAAAGATTGTTTGAGTAAATTTGATGAAAAGGCCGATGAAGGTATATTTTTAGGTTATGCAGCTAAGAGCAAAGGATACAGAGTCTTCAACAAAAGAACTATGATCATCGAAGAATCTATCAATGTCAAGTTTGATGAGCTAAATCAACACTTAGACGATGAGGACAATGAAGACATAATCACACCAAGTACAGCTACTACAAAACCTTCATACAAAGATGCAGAACCATCACATCAGGCATCAGATGAACCTCCAAGCAAAGAAGTCAGAACTAGCAATCTTGAGACTACACCAAAAGAGATGAGATTCTTGGCTAACCATCCAAAGGACTTGGTAATTGGTGAGATTACCAAGGGTGTAAGTACTCGTTCCTCTAATAAAGATATAGCTTCTTGTGTTGCTTTTGTCTCGCAGTTTGAACCCAAAAATATTGATGAAGCATGTAGTGATAATTTTTTGTTAGATGCTATGCAAGTGAAATTAAAACAATTCGAACAGAATCAAGTTTGAAAACTTGTTCCCAAGCCCATTGATCATCCGGTCATTGGCACCCGATGGGTATTCCGAAACAAATTGAACGAGAATGGTTTAGTGACTCATAATAAGGCTCGACTCGTAGCTCAAGGATACAATCAAGAAGAAGGTATCGACTACGATGAGACTTATGCCCCAGTTACGAGATTAGAATCCATTTGCATGTTATGTTCATTTACATATTTTTCATAATTTTAAGTTATTTCAAATGGATGTCAAAAGAGCATTTTTAAATGATTTTATAAAAGAAGAAGCTTATGTTGCTCACCCTCTCGATTTTACTGATTTCAAATTTTCTGAATATCTTTTCAAGTTGAAGAAAGCCTTATACGGTTTGAAACAAGCCCCTCGTGCTTGGTACAATCGTCTAAGCTCTTTTTTACTTGATAACGGTTTTTCAAAGGGAAAGGTTGACACTACTTTGTTCATAAAATCTTTGAATAACAATATTCTTTTGATTCAAGTCTATGTAGATGATATTATTTTTGGATCTACTGATGAATCTCTTTGTCAAAAAATTTTAAAGTGTATGCAGAATGAGTTTGAGATGAGCATGATGGGAGAGCTGAAATTCTTTCTCGGACTGCAAATCAAACAAACCAACAATGGGACGTTCATAAATTAAGCGAAGTACACAAAGGATCTATTAAAGAAGTTCGACATGGAAGCAGCAAAGCCACTTAGCACTCCAATGGCGACCTCAACCAAGCTTGATATTGATGAACAAGACAAACATGTCAACATACGTAAGTATCGAGGTATGATCGGTAGCTTGCTATATTTAACTGCTAGTCGACCAGACATTATGTTTAGTGTTTGCTTATGTGCATGTTTGCAAGCTAATCTTAAGGAATCACATCTGTGCGCAGTTAAGCGTATCTTCTGATACCTTAAAGGCACTTCTTCTGTCGGCTTATGGTATCGTGAAACTGCGTCATTTGACCTAACCGATTATTCTGATGTTGATTTTGTCGGATGCAAAGTAGATAGAAAAAGCGGTACATGTCATTTCCTAGAAAAAGCTCTAGTCTCTTGGTTTAGTAAAAAGCAAAATTCTATTGCATTATCAACAACCGAGGCTAAGTATATCACCGCAGGACGTTATTGTGCACAAATTTTGTGGATGAAACAAACTCTAGAAGACTATGGATTGTATTTTACACACATATCCATTTTCTGTGACTACACTAGTTCTATTAATTTAACTAAGAATCTAGTATGTCACTCTCGTACTAAAGATATCGAGATTCGACATCACTTTCTTAGAGATCATCAACAAAATGAAGATATAGAACTTGTATACATAGACACACAGAATCGATTAGCTGACATACTCACAAAACCTCTAGCAGAAGATCGTTTCAATTATTTAAGTCGAGAATTAAGAATTTTAGATATCAATAATATTAATTAATTTTGTTTTATTAATTTATTTATTCGATACTCAAAAACTGTTTTAGAGACAAGCCTAAAAAGAATTTGTCTGTCACCACGACTACGGTCGAAGCGAAGCGATACTTAAGAGTTCCCTGGTGAACCTCCGTTAGCTGGGACAATACTCCTACAGCTAATCTGAGATAGATGCTAAGTAAAGAATATTAATTTATAAAATAATATTAATTATATTATTTTGAGATTTAAAATTACTAAACTCTGAATTAAACATTTGAAACGAATTAATGAAAAAGATGTGGCCTCATTGTTATTTTTTTCTTACACATATATAGCCATGCAACCCTTGGCGAATTCGGCCCGAGTTCGGTCCGAATTCGGCTAGAGTTCGGCTGGGTATATATATGTACCAGCCAGAACCCGAGGCTCCCTTCTTCTTCATTCTTCCAAATATCCTCAAACAGCAGCAGCCGTGCCTCCAAACGCTAGCTCTTCTCCACCCTTGTTCTTCTAATCCGCATGGAGATCTTCGTCCAAACTTTGGATTCGTGTAGAGAATTTCTTCCTCAACAACATATCCAATTCTTGGAAGGTATAATTCCTTCTCTCCTCCATTTTCAACTTCTTAGGGTTTCTAGAATTTTTGGGAAAGAATGCCTAAGTTCAATCCCTTCAAGAGGAAGCAGACCAATGCCAGTGGAGAGGCATCGTCTTCGAATCCGTATATGGATTCCCTCTTTTCTTCGGTCCAATCGGATGACGGTGCATCGGACGAGTTTAACTTCAAAAATTCCGACCAAGCTTTATTATGGTATGCTGATTTTATTTTGCGTACTATCTGTACCAGATCACCGATTAAATGGACTATCTTTCCTGACCACCGCCCTTACTTTAAGGCATTAAGGTTACAACACTTTGTTACTTTACAATTTTCTATTGCTACTAATGCCATTAGATTATTCTATTATAATTTTGTGTTAGACACTTTCACCGTGAGAACACGTATCGAAGGGATCGATATCGAATTCACTGATGAAACGTTAGCAAAAATCCTTGGTATTCCAAACGAAGGTGCCCCGCTCGATGATATCACTGATTTTGATTTCCCCGATGGTACGACTCTCGTTAGTTTTAAGAATGAGCTTTGTGCGCCCGCACGTGCTCGTCCTGGAAAGTTCAAGGCTAATAACTTGAACTTGTTTAACTACGAATTACATCGCATCATCTATTCCACTTTACTTCCAAAATTTACTTCCAAAGATGATTTCACTGCATTTGAGCTCTCTACTCTTTATCACAATCTTAAGGGGATTCTTTTTTCTGCCCCTAAGACTATCTTTCAGATGATGGGTAGATGTCACAGAAGAGACTGCAACCTTTCTTATACGATGATCATCCCTCGCATCTTTCAGAGATTTGACATTGACCTATCTACTTGTGTTGTTGACCCTGAATCCAAGTTCCTCAAACTCTCTCGTCGCAGCATTGCCACTGTTCCTCCACCTACTGCACCTGCTCCTCCTGTACCTACTCCCACAGCACCTGGTCCTCCTCATTCTTACCCTATGACATATGAGGGTATTCATCAGCACCTTTCAGATCTGCAGTCATTCTATGTTGACACTTCCAGGGAACATGAGTTTCGTGACATGACTCGGTTCCAGGCTATTGCCAACTCCTTCGTCGATCTGAGATTTGCGCAGACGGGTCACTCAGCTAGCTCTCTACCTCGAGACTATGTGAGTAAATTTTACACTCTACCTTCTGATGATGAGGATGATGATTTCTGAGATATTATGATTATTGAGACTGATATTTTATCTTATGTTTACTTGGAAATGCTCCAACATTCTAAGATTTTATCAGTACTCTTATTTTAGTTATTATCAGCACTCTTTTAGTTATTATTTATGACTCTTCAAAGACATAGTTTTTATTATGCCTCAGTTTGGCAGTTATTTCACTTAGTTTATTATTCAGCATTTTATTTGTTTCAGCTTTATTATAGCATTATCTCTCTTTTTATGCTTCCATATAAATTGCCTGTGACAAATACCATGCCTATGTTGTTTATACAATATCTTTTTAACTGTCTATACCATGCATGTGATGAATATTTTATATATATTTTTTGTGTTTCTTCACTGTTTGTTACTTATGCATTTATTACGGAGGAGCTTTCTCTTTTGCAATTATTTTGCTAAGTGACAACGGGAGAGAAATAGGATCTAACATCTTCATGAATGCAGGTTATGAACAATCTTTATTTTCTCTGGTATTAAAATTTTTAAAAAGATAGGGTGATTTTGAAAAATGATTCCGGACAGCCTATTTGCCAGTACGACTTGGTGTACAACGTATTCCTAGACTCAATAAAATGAAAAATTATATTACTTTGAAGGAAATACATTCTGAATGGCAAACGGCTTCAGTCTTGAACATAGTAGATAACCATCGTTGGCATGGTTTGTCAATTATCAAAATGGGGGAGATTGTTGGCCCATTGGTCATGGTCAAACCTGATTTTAATAATTGATCAAACTTTGTCTCGATATAAATACAAGTCAATTCAGATGTTTACCTACGACGTTTTGGATACTGCTCAACGATGGTTATCTACTATGTTCAAGACTAAAGCCGTTTGCCATTCAGAATGTATTTCCTTCAAAGCAATGTAATTTTTCATTTTATTGAGTCTAGGAATACATTGTACACCAAGTCGTACAGACAAATAGGCTGTCCAGAATCATTTTTCAAAATCACCCTATCCTTTTAAAAATGACCTATATTTTTGAAAAACATCATTTTTACAAAAGCTTCTAAAGGACTTTTCAAAAAGCCAAATTGATTTTTCTCAAAAATGAACTAGCAAAACCCTAACAGAACTCGGCCCGAGTTCGGCCAGAGTTCGGCCAAGATGAACGTTAGTGAACGTTTGATTTTGAACTTGGTCACCCTTCAGTTGCGGTTTGTTACAATGAGTTCTGTCCGAATTCTACTGAAATTCTGTCAGAGTTATGTCTTTGGAAAAACTATAAATAGAGAAGTATTTCGATCATTTCAAATCACCAATTCACTTTCAATCTCTTCTCTTCTAAAGCTTACATTTTCTCCAAAGAGTTCTCAAAAGCTTACATTTTCAAATCCTAAGCCAGTTACAATCCTCTAATCGATTTGCCAGTACGGTGCGGTCTAGAAGTTTCAAGAGCGATTGTAATCAGAGGCTTGATAGAAGATACAACTCTTCAAAATTAAAGTTGGTCAAGTTCTTCGTATCAAAGCTCGCGTCTGTAGAAGTTGCAAGGACTTCGTATGAAAACTTACGGTATTTTCCAATAATGGATTCAACTGGAAGCTAGAGTTCTTCCGACTGGACTAGTCCTCACAAGAGGAAAATCAGTATAAATCTCGGTGTTTGCGTTTGCCTTCTGATCACTTTTTTATTACTGTCATTTACTTTATGATTATTTTTATATCTGTGATCTAACTGCTAACGAGATTTTTAATTAGCAATATTTTGCTGCATGCTCTATTCACCCCCCTAGAGTATTCTGCTTTACGATTTCGTTCCTACAGTCATTTGGTGCGTCCAAAGATGTCTGTATCGATATATTACATGTATGTATATCGTATGCTATCTTAATGTCCTACAATATATATTTTATTAAGTAATTGTATATCTATATGTTTATCTATTAATGTTATTTAATATTAAGCGATTATTTAAGGATAAATACTTTCCTTAGTTATCATCGTACAATTTAGGGAATTTTAAACTATACCTATACTTGCATGTATACCTATTAATGGTTTACCTTACTTGTTATCATTATTATTGTTATTATAATTATAAAAAATATCATTGTTGATTATGTTTTCTTTAGTAAATGAATATTAAGGGTATGCACATATTTTATTTTGTAACCCCTATACTAGACAAAAATATTGTTAAGGTTTTTTTGTTTTTTTATTTTTTTGTTTTTTTGTATATATATGTGTGTGTGTGTGTGTGTGTGTGTGTGTGTGTGTGTGTGTGTGTGTACACAAAAAATATGAGAAAACCATAAACGAAATCCCAAACTCAAATCCGATAGCCAGTGCCGATCTCCCCTCTCTTCATATATCTATATATATACAAACGTGAGGAAACCCTAAATGAAATCCCAAACTCAAACCCAACGCCTACCCTGCGCAACTCGCCTTCCCCACATATTCTGCCTGGGCCACCATCGGCCGCCGGCAGATGCGCGGCCGGACTGCAGTACAGCGCAACAGCAACAGCAACGGCAGCTACAACAGTAGGGTATATCACAGTCTTAACACCCTAAATTGGAAGGCCAAAATTGGTCGATCCATTGAGAAACCTAGAAAACTAGACAATCCTAGACAGCCTGTAGGGCTTCGTAACCCTTTTCGTAGATTCGAGTTTCGTCAACTAAGAGTCAAAAAATCGATCTCCCAAAATCAACGAAAAACTGTTTTCAAAATTATAAAAAAATTAGAAAAATCAACGATATGGCATGCACCTCGACAAACCGGGCGACGTGGTCATAAACTAGGAGCATCGAAAGAGACGTATGGATGTTGTCGACGTGTGTGAGGAGCTGAAAATCGATTTCGATGTGTGTGCACGACGAAATCGAGACGTATCCGTTGAGATATCCCGTATCGGTCCTTTTGCAAACTAGTCCACAACTTTATGCACCTTCGTCATCTCGAGATGAAACTCAAGCCATTAGGATCGTGTTATTTTTCTGGTCCTGTGAGCCAAGTTTGATCCGATTCTGAGAAAGTCGACCAGAACGCTATTTTGGCAGGCCCACGACCCGATCCGACAGACAAATTTGTACACGGCCCACCAAAATCTAACTTTGGACATATGGTTGGGTTTGAATCATCAAATTGGACCCGTAGACATATAGTTTCATGACTTTAGGGACCGTAGGTACTGGCACGCTTTTTCGGTTCAAAGTGGGTCCAACGACGGATATTGTTTCGACCCGAAATTATAATTTTGCTCATGTATCCAGAGTTGGACTTTGGGGTAGACGTTTTTAGACATATCTTTATACCAAAAATATTTATGATATTTATTTCAGCATCTGGGGACAATTGCGAAAGTTTGACTCTTATAGCTCACTGAATGATTAGATGTTGTTGGTTTACGTGCTACCCTTAGCCAACTGCGCTATTCTAAACATGATGGTATTATCGGTATCACCAGCAAAGGACCCCAAGCGAGTACATTTTCTATTAGTTTTTCTATTTGATAACTTTTACGATTCGTGTGTATAGTATTATCTTACATTGACTCGACATGATGATTTCACGAGGTAGTAGTTATGGATTCTTCACATGTTGTTTATGACTAATGTATTACCGTGTTCGTGACCTATTTGAATCCATGAGTACTAGTTAGGCTAGAAAATATTTTAGTAGATATGTAAATATACCTAGAAACATCCTATTTGTTTATTCGTGTCGGACAGCAGTCGCACAATCCACGTACGGGGTGCCAAATTTACCTTTTAGTCGTTTACTTGTCGAAAGTTTTTGACTCACTAGTTAGATGCAGTCTTGCTATATTACTATTTCTATTTTCAGTCGTTTACTACTGTTACTTTCTTGTCTTTATTACCTTGCTTTTCTGCTTTTACTCACATGTTTCATACCATGATTCTCTAGTTATCTACTGTCATGTATTTCAATATTATTTATTATTTTATAGATTTTATTAATTATTGTAGCTGTTGTTAGTATGTACTCAATCTATTACTGACTGAAAATCAATATTTTTTAGGCAAGTCGCGACTACTCGTAGCATTGGAGAAGACATGGGTATGTTGGAAGGCCAACCTAGAAGATTAGTTAGATAGATTAGTTGTCTCATTTTATTTTACGAGCCTTGTAAATTCCTCAAATATAAATCTTGTAAATGTTATAATTAATGTGGCAATGTGAATGAGCAATAAAGTTATATTTTATGTGATTTTGAGCATTATGGCTAGACAGTATATTACCATCGATACCATGGCGTAGGCTAGACTTGGACACGTACTCGTATCCAAAAAGCGGGTGTGGGTCATGACAAATTTTTTGGTGGCCTATACAGGTCATTTTTTGCAAATTGTGCAAACTCATGGTGTCACGCCCCGCTCCCGTAGGAACGATCGTCCTCGCTAAGGCGTGATGCCGCACGGGCCTAGGTTGCGCCCGTGCAAGGCCAAGTCCAGAAACGGCCAATTTGAGCTAGGCCACAGAGTCGCACAGAGTGTCTCCATTTGCAGCGGAAAGTAAATGGCACAAGATGAAGTGAATTCAAACTCTTTATTGATATTCGAGAAGTTTACAAGCGGTGCTAGGCCGAGTTTACAAGTCTCTCAAGCTCCCTCTCTCTCTCTCTCTCTCTCTGAAACATAAAAGGTGTGCCAAGTGGCTTACAACATGGAATGATTCATGGCGATGTTCCGATACATTATGTCCTGTATATGGTGCATCAGCTCCTTGCAACGCTCCAAGGCTCCAGAGATAGCTCCGTGCCTTAGCACGTTCGAAGGAAGCTCCGTACCCGATGACTTCTTCTGCACCTGCAAGCAGACTGTGGGGTTATCAGTACATTGTTATGCACTGGTGGGAAGACTAGCTCGCCCACAATGCTATCATTACCATACACGTTCCATTTACTTTTGTGCACCGTCTATCATTCATTGTCTTTCTAATCTTACCTTAGGATCAGTTTCATGGCATATTTCATAGCCTATCTCGTGTTGCCAAATTCAAGTGTCGCATGTAAATACATGTACGACTTACCCATACTTACCGTCCGGCCTTTCCTTTCCAAAGTAAACCAAGTTAGTCAACAATTCATAGGAAATAACTTAACGCGATTCGTGTGAACTTTCAATGTCAAGGGCGTGTCCCTGCCTCGGGTCCTAGCACGTCGTAAACGTATTTTCAAACTCCTTTGCCGAAGTACTCTCGATTATCTGGTGTGTTATGTTCGAGCCTGTTCAGAAGGCACTTTATTTAGTAAACTTAGACTACTTTGATTTCAATGCAAGGACTTGCACGTGGATTGCCACCAGCAAAGCCCACTTAATCTATATGCATCGGTCGCTGGCATCACAAGCCAATTTGGACATGTCTTTCCCTTGGTAATTTCTTACCGATCATGGCGTGCGGCTTGGTACACCCTGATAGTCTTTTGAAATACCCGGCCTTACGTCCCCTGGTGGCCAAGCCCATACTCAGGCCTGTACGTAAGCTAAATTTTGATTTTCGTCCGGACCGGCACGTCCTTCACACTTTGACCGTGCCGATGGAAATCCCTTATATCTCCTACCTCCCGTATACTAGTAGATTGTCCACGAACATTTTGTTTTCTTTTTGGTTGTCATTTTAACTTAACGGCTGTCTCCGAGCCGTAGGCTAACCCTTAGCCATAATGCGTTATCGACCAGGTTGGCGTCCGTGTAGCGCGGGGAGCGAGCCCCGTTGCACGTGCCCGTCACACCTGTCGCTAACCATTCCTTTCTTTCTTATCTTTTCTTCATTCTTTCTTTTCTTTCTTTCACTTGTCCGTTTGTTCATTGATTCATTTCATTCACATATTCATTCATTCATTCATCGATTCATTTATTCACTTATTCATTCATTCATTCATTTATACATTTTGCAACTCCCTGTGCGGGAGTCGCCTTGGCGACCCATCGGTCCCGTGGCCTTTCAATGTTGCTATACTCTACTCAGAACGACTATGTCGATAGTCTTCCCGATTCATTGTTGTAAACCATTCATTGTTTCATTGTTGAACGCATAGGGAACTTGAACGTAAGCTTGTGCCTTAGCACGAGCGTGGAGTGCGGTGCGAGAGTTCTCACATTTTCCATGTTTCTTTTCATATTCTATACAAGCATACTAGATGGGATTATTCCCTTAGCTAGGTGCGTTGAGTCATTTATTAACATGTGCGGTGTTATCGCCTAGCGATTCTAGCAATAGTGTCTGTATTATTATGTGTCTAGGCTAAGCAAAGACGGGTTCATCGGAGCCACCCACCTTAGCGATATTCACATCGGCCGAGCGATACTCCGAGTGCACCTTTGAAAGTCTAAGTCTGGATTCATCTTCGACGGGCCAGTGTAAGCCTTGCATCGATTCTTCTTCAGGTCGATGCCAACTCTTCGGGTTGACGGCTCGTTTGAGTTGGTGTACTTGCCGTTTGAATCGGCATTTTGCTAGGGCGGAGCGGGTCATTACAAAATACACCACTCAAAACAAGTCTCGTCCTCGAGACTTCCTGAGTGTAGGTCATCCTACCGTTCCTTTAACTCATGCCGTGTACATATCTTAGACAATTCCTATCGAATGGCTTTACCATTCGATGGCATCAAACTATACTCGATACCTTTCCAAGTTCCGTGTCGCATACATTTGGTCGATTTTTATTGAATGGCCCTATTTGCATCAACATATTCTCCGTTCCAAGTTCGAGCTCGTTTAGGAAAGTCATCCTACGATAGGTTGTCCTTAATTAAATCGTCCGTCCGCAATAACAATTATCGTAGTCTATCTCTTCAAGTATGTTTGATACAATCCACATATCCAATTCACGTAGTCGATCACAAGGTCGTCTAGCCTTGCAATATGTCGCGCCCCGATCTCACGCAAGTCTGATTATCCACGGTGGACATGAATCACCATGTCAACATTCCCGCAGAATAATCGTTCTCATCGGGACATAACTCTTGCGTTGCGTCTAAACTTGCTCATTTTTGATATGCGGATTGGGTCTACTCGATCCTTAAATTTTCTCATTCTTCAATCGCAAGTCCTAAAAATCCTCGAATTCACCTTCGCTTCAAACCACAAGTCGAAGCAATCAAAATTGCAATGTCATGATATTTTGAGTACGACCATTCCCGCTGGACATGAATCACCATGCCAACGCTCACGCGGAACGATCGTCCCAAATTCGATGTGATGCATGTACGAGGCTGGAGTTGCGCTCGCGCAAGACAAGATCGTTGTCGTTGTGGTTATCATCGAACAATCATGTCACTTTTCTTCCTCATTCCAAACATTCATTTCCAACATAGCATCCTTCAAAATAATAACTTCTAACACGATCATCATTCATCGAACCAGAGTACCCCCGAGTTATCCTACATCGATCTTTGATACGCCTCAATACCAACGATGATGTACATAACCTGACGATCTTCCTTTTGTAACAAATTCCAAGTCATGCAACTTAATTTCCACAATTCACATTGTCGCGTGTTAACGCTTCATCGAGCAACATCAATTTCAATTTCTTAGTCATTTTCGTATCTTCAAATCAATGTTTGCTATGCACGCTATCTTCCGACCGTGCTATTCCCGATCTCGTCCATGAGTAATTCACCTTAACTCAAGTTTCAATCCATTCAACTAAATTCAAAAATGTATGCACGATCTTCTATGTTTCCTCGACCAAGACCTCCATTCATTTCATGATTCGTACTACACATTCTTAATTCGCCCGAACGATATCTCGTTCGAGACTCTCGAAGTCGAAACCAACTAAGAATTACTCATTCTAAGGCTTGCACGATCTCATCGCTTGCCGATATACTCGTTCTATCCGTAAATCTTTTAGTTTCGCTCGAACAATTTCTATAACGTCCATACACCACTCAGGATTCGAGCCACTCGACTAGTCGTCGACGATCACTCTTATTCTTCTTCGAAGCTATCACATACACCACTCGGAGTCAGTCATTCTACAAATCCTCAAAAGATCATTTGAATCCCAATCGATGTGTTCAATCGCACGTTCGCCCATTCCTCAAAGTCTAAGAATCATTCTTGCGTTCGTTTTGGTGTTGGCCAAATAGCGTCTCTATCAACATACGTTCTAAGTCTCATTTATTCTCGTCCGAGCGATAGTCGGTCTCGCTCGCAAACTCGTTCGCACCAGAAGGTCTAGGTGCGCGATACTCAGCACAACTTAGGAAAAGGCTGTGTGCATAACCATCCCGTTCGAACTATACTTCGGTCTCATGTACTCGATCGCTATTGTCAGCATAAGGTTATTCAAACACGTCTTGCGTTTGCTAACTCTTAGCATCGGTTCCTTCCAACTCAAGTACGTCGTGGTTCGGCACAAAGGCCTTCGCCTATCGATCCCGTTCAACCGAGTACTTGTACGAGCTTTTGAAAATATTAGACTTATTGCATGGAACATCCTAAGGCACAACGAGAGAGGGCTTACACTTCTTCTGTTTCAAAACGAGCTTTCAAAACTGAGAAAATCAAAATGAAGTCCAAGGACGTGAAGCCGAACTCTGATACCAATCTGTCACGCCCCGCTCCAGTAGGAGCGATCGTCTTCGCTAAGGCGTGATGCCGCACAGGCCTAGATTGCACCCGTACAAGGCCAAGTCCAAAAACGGTCGATTTGAGCTAGGCCACAGAGTCGCACAGAGTGTCCCCATTTGCAGCAGAAAGTAAATGGCACAAGATGAAGTGAATTCAAACTCTTTATTTATATTCGAGAAGTTTACAAGCGGACTGTGGGGTTATCAGTACATTGTTATGCACTGGTGGGAAGACTAGCTCGCCCACAATGCTATCATTACCATACATGTTCCATTTACTTTTGTGTACCGTCTATTATTCATTGTCTTTCTAATCTTGCCTTAGGATCAGTTTCAGGGCATATTTTATAGCCTATCTCGTGTTGCCAAATTCAAGTGTCGCATGGAAATACATGTAAGTCGTTTACCCATACTTACCGTCCGGCCTTCCCTTTCCAAAGTAAACCAAGTTAGTCAACAATTCATAGGAAATAACTTAACGTGATTCATGTGAACTTTCAATGTCAAGGGCGTGTCCCTGTCTCGGGTCCTAGTACGTCGTAGGCGTATTTTCAAACTCCTTTGCCGAAGTACTCTCGATTATCTGGTGTGTTATGTTCGAGCCTGTTCAGTAGGCACTTTATTTAGTTAACTTAGACTACTTTGATTTTAATGCAAGGACTTGCACGTGGATTGCCACCAGCAAAGCCTACTTAATCGATATGCATCGGTCGCTGGCATCACAAGCCAATTTGGACATGTCTTCCCCTTGGTAATTTCTTACCGAGCATGGCGTGCGACTTGGTACACCCTGATAGTCTTTTGAAATACCCGGCCTTACGTCCCCTGGTGGCCAAGCCCGCACTCAGGCCTGTACGTAAGCCAAATTTTGATTTCCGTCCGGACCGGCACGTCCTTCACACTTTGACCGTGCCGATGGAAATCCCTTATATCTCCTACCTCCCGTATACTAGTGGATTGTCCACGAACATTTTGTTTTCTTTTTGGTTGTCATTTTAAATTAACGGCTGTCTCCGAGCCGTAGGCTAACCCTTAGCCATAATGCGTTATCGACCAGGTTGGCGTCCGTGCAGCGCGGGGAGCGAGCCCCGTTGCACGTGCCCGTCACACCTGTCGCTAACCATTCCTTTCTTTCTTATCTTTTCTTCATTCTTTCTTTTCTTTCTTTCACTTGTCCGTTTGTTCATTGATTCATTTCATTCACATATTCATTCATTCATTCATCGATTCATTCATTCACTTATTCATTCATTCATTCATTTATACATTTTGTAACTCCCTGTGCGGGAGTCGCCTTGGCGACCCATCGGTCCCGTGGCCTTTCAATGTTGCTATACTCTACTCAGAATGACTATGTCGATAGTCTTCCCGTTTCATTGTTGTAAACCATTCATTGTTTCATTGTTGAACGCATAGGGAACTTAAACGTAAGCTTGTGCCTTAGCAATAGCGTGGAGTGCGGTACGAGAGTTCTCACATTTTCTATGTTCCTTTTTATATTCTATACAAGCATACAAGATGGGATTATCGGAGCCACCCACCTTAGCGATGTTCACATCGGCCGAGCGATACTCCGAGTGCACCTTTGAAAGTCTAAGTCTGGATTCATCTTCGACGGGCCAGTGTAAGACTTGCATCGATTCTTCTTCAGGTCGATGCCAACTCTTCGGGTTGACGGCTCGTTTGAGTTGGTGCACTTGCCGTTTGAATCGGCATTTTGCTAGGGCGGAGCGGGTCATTACAAAATACACCACTCAAAACAAGTCTCGTCCTCGAGACTTCCTGAGTGTAGGTCATCCTACCGTTCCTTTAACTCATGCCGTGTACATATCTTAGACAATTCCTATCGAATGGCTTTACCATTCGATGGCATCAAACTATACTCGATACCTTTCCAAGTTCCGTGTCGCATACATTTGGTCAATTTTTATTGAATGGCTTCTCATTCATTTCAGAGTTGATGGTTCTTATTCAATTCAAGCGTTTCTTCGACTTGGTTGCTATTTCGACGTGTCATAGGACTGAATTGGTCGTGAGAGGTATGTTGTAATTTATCAAACACGAGAGTCGTAGGCTGAGGCAACTCACTCATTCGTTCATGCGCATATCAACACCCACTCGTAGCTGCATTCGAGTTCATCATATCGTTGAGTTTGTATCGTGCACATATTCAAGGCGTCCCCCGAATACGTACATTTTAACCAAACTTAGCGACTAGCGAAGTCGGACATGCTACTCATGATAGTTTCGATTTGTCGATCGTTTTGCTAACTTCGATTTAAAACCGAACTCATGTGTGTATCACATATCGTTTATCTCGATCCTTGAGATGATTTGATTCGCTTCTCAAGCGCTCTTGTCAATAAAATCAATACTATTTCTTCTTAGCGGGGTCGACCAAGTCTAAGTAATTTCCATCCGATTCAAGACCAAGTATTATGCTATCATCGAGTCCGTCTTTCTATCAATGATTCAATTCGTTATACCAACTTTACTTGCACAATATCGATTTCATATCATTCACTTGTTTGGGGCCAATTTCGTCATCGTTCACGCACACTCCCAGTTTTCCCGTCCTACTCTAAGTCTTGTTGCCTCAAGTCTATCGTCCGTCCAGACGATACTGTAATGTCAATCGCACAGGTTCAATCACTCGGCATAGGGTCGTCCGCCTATCCGCTAGGTCAGCTCACAAGGTCATAGTTACAAGTCAAGTTCACGGCTCATCGTGCAAGGTCGTTGTACGACGTTCGCCCCAAATCCTAGGATCAAACCATTTGTTCGTTTGTACGGGAGTTTCAACCCAAGTTCGTTTCGCTCAAATTTCTAAACATCAAGCAGCGTTCACCCTATTCGCATCAACATATTCTCCGTTCTAAGTTCGACCTCGTTTAGGAAAGTCATCCTACGATAGGTTGTCCTCAATCAAATCGTGCGTCCACAATAACAATTATCGTAGTCTATCTCTTCAAGTATGTTTGATACAATCCACATATCCAATTCATGTAGTCGATCATAAGGTCGTCTACCCTTACAATATGTGCGAGGCTGGAGTTGCGCTCGCGCAAGATACGATCGTTGTCGTTGTGGTTATCACTGAACAATCAAGTCACTTTCCTTCCTCATTCCAAACATTCATTTCCAACATAGCATCCTTCAAAACAATAACTTCTAACACGATCATCATTCATCGAATCTGAGTACTCCCGAGTTATCATACATCGATCTTTGATACGCCTCAATACCATCTATGATGTACTTAACCTGACGATCTTCCTTTTGCAACGAATTCCAAGTCGTGCAACTTAATTTCCTCAATTCACATTGTCGCGTGCTAACTCTTCATCGAGCAACATCAATTTCAATTCCTTAGTCATTCTCGTATCTTCAAATCAATATTTTCTATGCACGCTATCTTCCGACCATGCTATTCCCGATCTCGTCATGAGTAATTCACCTTAACTCAAGTTTCAATCCATTCAACTAAATTCAAAATCGCATGCACGATCTTCTATGTTTCCTCGACCAAGACATCCATTCGTTTCATGATTCGCACTACGCATTCTTAATTCGCCCGAACGATATCTCATTTGAGACTCTCGAAGTCGAAACCAACTAAGCATTACTCATTCTAAGGCTTGCGTGATATCATCGCTTGCCGACATACTCGTTCTATCCGTAAATCCTTTAGTTTTGTTCGAACAATTTCTATAACGTCCATACACCACTCAGGGTTCGAGCCACTTGACTAGTCGTCGACGCTTACTCTTATTCTTCTTTGAAGCTATCACATACACCACTCGGAGTCAAGTCATTCTACAAATCCTCAAAAGATCATTCGATTTGCAATCGATGTGTTCAATCGCACGTTCGCCCATTCCTCAAAGTCTAAGAATCATTCTTGCGTTCGTTTTGGCATTGGCCAAATAGCGTCTCTATCAACATATGTTCTAAGTCTCACTTATTTTCGTCCGAGCGATAGTCGGTCTCGCTCGCAAACTCGTTCGCACCAGAAGGTCTAGGTGCGCGATACTCGGCACAACTTAGCCAAAAGGCTGCGTGTATAACCATCCCGTTTAAACTATACTTCGGTCTTTTGTACTTGTTCGCTAAGGTTATTCAAGCACGTCTTGCATTTGCTAACTCTTAGCATCGGTTCCTTCCAACTCAAGTACGTCGTTGTTCGGCACAAAGGCCTTCGCCTATCAATCCCGTTCAATTGAGTACTTGTACGAGCTTTTGAAAATATTAGACTTATTGCATAGAACATCCCAAGGCATAACAAGAGAGAGCGTACACTTCTTCTGTTTCAAAACGAGCTTTCAAAACTGAAAAAATTGAAATGAAGTCCAAGGACGTGAAGCCTTGCTCTGATACCAATCTATCACGCCCCACTCCCGTAGAAGCGATCGTCCTCGCTAAGACGTGATGCCACACGGGCCTAGGTTGCGCCCGTGCAAGGCCAAGTCTAGAAACGGCCGATTTGAGCTAGGCCACAGAGTCGCACAGAGTGTCCCCATTTGCAGGGGAAAGTAAATGGCACAAGATGAAGTGAATTCAAACTCTTTATTGATATTCGAGAAGTTTACAAGCGACGCTAGGCCGAGTTTACAAGTCTCTCAAGCTCTCTCTCTCTCTCTCTCTCTGAAACATTAAAGGTGTGCCAAGTGGCTTACAATATGGAATGATTCATGGCGATGTTCCGATACATTATGTCATGTATATGGCGCATCAGCTCCTTGCAACGCTCCAAGGCTCCAGAGATAGCTCCGCGCCTCAGCACGTTCGAGGGAAGTTTTGCACCCGATGACGTCTCCTGCATCCTGCAAGCAGACTGTGGGGTTATCAGTACATTGTTATGCACTGGTGGGGAGGCTAGCTCGCCCACAATGCTATTATTACCATACACGTTCCATTTAATTTTGTGTACCATCTATCATTCATTGTCTTTCTAATCTTGCCTTATCATCAGTTTCATGGCATATTTTATAGCCTATCTCGTGTTGCCAAATTCAAGTGTCGCATGGAAATACATGCACGACTTACCCATACTTACCATCCGGCCTTCCCTTTCCAAAGTAAACCAAGTTAGTCAACAATTCATAGGAAATAACTTAACGTGATTCATGTGAACTTTCAATATCAAGGGCGTGTCCCTACCTCGGGTCCTAGCACGTCGTAGGCGTATTTTCTAACTCCTTTGCCGAAGTACTCTCGATTATCTGGTGTTTTATGTTCGAGCCTGTTCAGAAGGCACTTCATTTAGTTAACTTAGACTACTTTGATTTCAATGTAAGGACTTGCACGTGGATTGCCACCAGCAAAGCCCACTTAATCTATATGCATCGGTCGCTCGCATCACAAGCCAATTTGGACATGTCTTCCCCTTGGTAATTTCTTACCTATCATGGCGTGCGGCTTGGTACACCCTGATAGTCTTTTGAAATACCCGGCTTTACGTCCCCTGGTGGCCAAGCCCGCACTCAGGCCTGTACGTAAGCCAAATTTTGATTTCCGTCCGGACCGGCACGTCCTTCACACTTTGACCGTGTCGCTGGAAATCCCTTATATCTTCCACCTCCCGTATACTAGTGGATTGTCCACGACCATTTTGTTTTCTTTTTGGTTGTCATGTTAACTTAACGGTTGTCTTCGAGCCGTAGGCTAACCCTTAGCCATTGTCACACCCCAGAACCAGAATACTGGAGAGCGGGGGCAGACATAGCCAGCTACGTATATTGAAATGAGTTCCATCTCGCTATACGGTCACGGCTGTCTAGATACATGAGGGTTTACTACAAGCCAACAGTCTCCTATGGTCATGAACAAGCCTAGTGTCTCAATCACAAGCAAGTAAGTAAATGTTACAAGATGTATGATCCTTAAATATACAATAATAAGGCGTCCCAAATATTACATATTCAGCTGATCATGAAGCTAGTCGTTACAAAATGTGAGGACTAGCAAGAGTTTAGTCATACATGATCAACCCTAGGATCTGTCAATCATGTTACAGCCCGTAGGCAGACAGTAAGTAAATACAATCGAGCTAAACAGGTGCTCGTCGGCTAAACGCCTCAAAAGAAGATTTTTACAATAAAGTGGGAGAGCAAAAATAAACCCACTCGTTGCCCGGGTTACGTCTGGTGTTCACCATCGGGCTGGAAAAGCGGTGGATCCTCTGGAGCTGCTCCGAAATCTGGCCATACAAAACCAGCTGGGTCAGATCCCAGAAAGAGCAAGTGCCACAAAGGAAGCTTCACTTAGGAACTAAAACCAGCAATCAGCACGAGAGTATAAATAGAAGTAAGAACTGGAATAAAGAAAATACATCAGGATGATATACGACGAGATAACCATGGAACTCTTCAGATAACCAGGTTACAACCCGTAAACCAAACAAGGACCGGGGTTGTAACCCTTCGTCTGAACAGAGCTTGGAATTCTCACCATTTATCAGTAAAATAATACAAGCATTCTGGTCATATAGCAATCTGGAGCATGATCAGGACAAGACTAGACTGGTTAAACTCCATCCAATCATTTCACGGCCAAACAAGACCTATGGCTTGATACTTTAACTAACTAGGGTTATCACAGGACTAGTTACTAGCAAGATGCAATGAGATTATTCCCCGGCCACAAGCCCTGCAGACCATCCAGGTTACCCAGGTCGAAATTAGGGGTTGAATTCAGGTGGGTACACCGTCCAGGAAACGCATGTACCCTTAAGTAGCTTGAAAGGTGCAACACATGACAGTGTGCTGGAAATGTGCCCTACTCGACGGCAGGCTACAGATCCCAGGCGCGCCCAGGTAACGGGATTGCCTGTAGCTAGGAAATCTTCTTCATGACTAATATATTAATCTAGTTATTAACCTTAGTCCAATTCAATAGGTACTCCTGACCGTGGTACTCAGGAGTCCCTGTCCTAGACATGATGCAAGACAGGACTGGATTATTTGTACAAGCACAATCGCCCACGGTGTCCAAGTAATTATACAGGTCATGTCATGTCAGGTAGCCGTCGCAACAGCTGCTCAAGATAGTTCATGTCAGGTTTTCATGTCAAATGTACTAGTCAGGAGTGCGCCACGGCGGGCCACTATCAGGTCATGTCAGGTTACTCATGTCAGGAGTGTACCTCTAAGGGTCACAATCGTGTCAAATTTTTAGTTATTAATTCCAAGCATGTTACATCAATTCAGGATTATCAAGTTCAGGACAAAAGGCGTAAGGATATAAAACGGGCGTAAAATGCCTAATAAAGGAGTTACAAAACATGAGCAAATAATGATAAATAATAGTACACAGGAACATGAGAAAGTCATGCGGCTCAGTCATATGCGGGCAGGAAGGAGGGGGCACATGCGGCTCAAATAAGAGAGCTCATGCGACCAGGGTTACTGGATCCCATGCGGCCAGGACAAGGGGGCGCATGTGGTTCTCAGGAAAGAAAACCCATGCGGCTGGCGGGATGGGTTCATGCGGCTGCAGAGCAAGGATCCATGCGGCTCGAGAAGAAGCAACCCATGCGGCTCAAATAAGAAAAGGGGGGGTCTTCATGCGGCTCGGACAGACCTAAGTCCATGCGGCCCAAATTAGCAAAACCCATGCGGCTGGGTCAATGCGATTGCTCATGCGGCTGGGAGGAGTTCTCATGCGGCTGGGTCAAGTGAAGTCCCATGCGGCCAGGAAGAAGTGAGGGCGCATGAGGCTAAGTTAGAGCATTCATGCGGCTGGGATTAAGAAGTCCATGCGGCTAGGGTCTAGGGGTTCTCATGCGGCTCGAGGATCAGGGCTTATGCGGTCCGCAAGTGCTAGAGTTCATGCGGCTCAAGGAGATGGGCGCATGCGGTTCAGGAGAATGAGCCCATGCGGCCAGGAGGTGAGATCCAGCCTATGCGGCTGAGAGTCTCATGCAGCCGAATTACTTGCCGCATGAATTGTCATGCGGTCAAGTCAAGTCTAAGCACAGTTCATCTTCTCCAAATTTCTGAGAGGAAGAACACCATGAGAGCCAAGTTCTTAAGTTCCACAACTCCATCATCCGGAGCCCAAATCCAAACTTCCACAGGTCAAAATAGGATAGAACGAAATTTTCTACAACATGGAACCATCAAAACTCGAAAATAACAAGATTTAGTAGATCAAAACCCAGGAAAACCAAAAATAATGCAAACTTAGATCTACAAGAATCTAGCCATGGAAATTAGAAAAGCCAAGTACTAAAGTGTTTTATAATGTAGTAAAGAAGAGAATGGAGCAATAAAAATCAGAGTTCCTCCATGAAGCAAGTTGCACTTGCCTAGACCTCTCTCTTCTCTCTCTGGTAGGTAGGGTGTAATGAGGAAGAAGAAGATGAGATTAATGAAGAGAGAGAAAAGAATGGGCTAATAAATACAAATGGAGGTGGTAGGTAGGGGGTTCAACCAAGGGTTCATCATGAACCCAAGCAAAACCAAGCCAGGCCGAACCAACCAACCCGAACCAGGAATAGACCAAGCCAAGAAGGAAATGCCAAGCCAGGAAATCATGCAATAAAATACGTACACGTATTCCAAGAATACGTGATACGAACCACAGGCATTACAACTCTACCCACCTTAAAAGAATTCCGTCCTCGGAATTTAATCAAGAGGCTAGAGGAGCAATGACAAGCTACATTAATCACATGCAAGATATAACTAGGCAAACAATCACTCATTCAAGCAAGGAATCGAAGGTATGAGGCATAAAAAGACATTATACCTCACGAGTCAAACAAGTCGGGATATTGCGATCAGATATCATCCTCACGCTCCCACGTTGACTCCCCCAAAGAGTGATGACCCCAAGCAACTCGGACTAACTTGATAGTCTTGTTCTTGAGTATCTTCTCTCTCCGGTCCAATATAGACACGGGCCTCTCCTCATACGAAAGGTTGGTACCAACAACCAATTCCGAATGATCCAGGATGTGGCTCGGGTCTGGGATATACCGTCGTAATTGGGATACATGGAACACGTCATGCACCTCGCTTAGCATCGGCGGAAGAGCGAGACGATAGGATACATCTCCTACTCGCTCCAGAATGTCAAACGGTCCTATATACCTAGGACTAAGCTTTCCCCGGACGCCGAAACGAATGACGCCACGGTTAGGCGAAATCCTCAGGAATACATGATCGCCGACCGAAAACTCAAGGGGACGCCGATGAGAATCGGCCTAATGGCGCTGGCGATCTTGGGCAACTCTAAGATAATCTCGGACTCTCCGGACCACCTCAACTGTCTGGGCAATCATCTCTGGACCGAGCATCTGCCTCTCTCCAACATCATCCCAGGCTAACGGGGATCTGCACTTCCTACCATACAGTGCCTCGAATGGTGCCATCTGGATACTGGCCTGGAAACTGTTATTGTATAAGAACTCCACTAGGTGCAAGTGATCTTCCCATGAACCACCGAAGTCAAGTGTACAGGATCGCAACATGTCTTCAAGAGTCTGGATCGTACGCTCCGACTGACCATCTGTCTGCGGATGATACGCTGAACTGAACTGGAGACGAGTTCCCAAACTCTCCTGCAGGCTACGCCAAAAGTGCGACGTAAATCTGGAATCTCGGTCCGAGGTGATACTGACTAGCACTCCGTGCAACCTGACAATCTGCCTGAGGTACATCTCCGCTAGCTGTGCCGTCGACTGGCCAACTCTAAATGGAAGAAAGTGAGCTACCTTCGTGAGCCGATCAACAATAACCCAGATAGCATCTCTACCAGCTGGGGACCTAGGTAATCCAGTCACGAAATCCATGGTCACATGCTCCCACTTCCATTCTGGAATCGACAAGGGCTGAAGAAGTCCAGCCGGTCTCTGATGTTCAGCCTTGACTTGTTGGCAAACCAAACACCGAGAGACAAACCGAGCTATCTCCCGCTTCATGCCATTCCACCAGAAGTGCTAACGGATATCTCGGTACATCTTCGTACTGCCAGGATGGATGGAATACTGAGAACTGTGTGCCTCTGACATAATCTCCTGCCGGATATCTCCACTGGGTACACAAAGACGCTTCCCATGCCTAAGTGTACCGTCCTCATGAATGCATAACTCTGGTCTTTGTCCTGCCTCACACTCTGCCCTGAGTCGCTGAAGCTTGGAATCTGCCGACTGCGCCATCCGGATCCTCTCGACTATAGTGGATTGTACTTGCATGCTGGCCATCAATACCACACTGGAAGGGAGAACAACTTCTATACCCATCTTCTGAAGATCTGCTAACAGCTCTGGTTGCGCTGTTAGGAAATAAACTCCTGCTCTCCTGCTCAATGCATCTGCTACGACGTTGGCCTTCCCAGGATGATACTGCAAGTTGACATCATAATCCACAAGAAGCTCCAGCCAACTTCTCTGACGCATGTTAAGATCCTTCTGGGTGAAAACATACTTCAGACTCTTATGGTCGGTGAAAATCTCTACCCTGTCTCCATACAAGTAGTGCCTCCATAACTTAAGTGCAAACACCACTGCTGCCAGCTCCAAGTCATGGGTTGGGTAATTCCTCTCATGATCACGAAGTTGTCGTGACGCATAAGCTATTACCTTCCCATGCTGCATCAGAACACATCCTAAGCCTCTGCCTGAAGCATCACAATATACTGAGAATCCTCCGGTTCCATCTGGAAGCGTGAGAATAGGAGCTGTTATCAATCCTCGCTTCAACTGCTCAAAAGAACTCTGACACTCTGCCGTCCAAGCAAACTGTGCATCCTTGCGGGTCAACTGCGTCAATGGCGCTGATATCCGAGCAAAATCCGAAACAAACCGCCGGTAGTAGCCGGCCAATCCAAGGAAACTGCGAACTTCTGCAACTGTGCTGGGCACCGGCCACGACTCAATAGCCACAATCTTCTGGGGATCCACTTCTACTCCTCCTCTAGTGATTATATGACCCGAGTACGAAATGCGATCGAGCCAGAACTCGCATTTGCTGAACTTGGCATATAGCTGGTGCTCTCTGAGGATCTGAAGAACAACTCTGAGATGTTGTTCATGCTCCGCCTCATTCTTGCTGTAGACCAGGATGTCATCCAAGAACACAATCACAAACTGATCCAAGTAAGGCATGAAAATGCGATTCATGAGGTCCATAAATACTGCCGGCGCATTAGTTGCTCCAAAAGGCATAACAAGGAACTCCCAATGCCCATATCTCGATCTAAAAGCTGTCTTCGGAATATCCTGCTCTCTGACTCTAATCTGATGATAACCTGAGCGCAAATCAATCTTCGAGAATACTGAAGCCCCCTTGAGTTGATCAAACAAGTCATCTATCCTCGGAAGAGGGTATCTGTTCTTGATTGTCACGGAGTTCAAGGTACGATAATCAACACACAATCTGGATGTACCATCCTTCTTTTTCACAAGAAGCATCGGGGCTCCCCAAGGCGATCCACTAGCACGAATGAATCCCTTGGCTCGAAGTTCTTCAATCATCTTGTACAAGATCTCCAACTCTGAAGGCGCTATCCTGTAGACTCTCTCTGATACTGGGGCTGTCCCGGGAATCAAGTCTATAGTGAACTCGATCTCCCGCTCTGGAGGCATACCTGGAAGCTCTTCTGGGAAAACATCTGGGAACTCATCCACTATTCTGGGCAACTGTACTGCTGCTACTGCCATCCGCAATACTGGAGGAGAAGGCTCAACCTCGCCTCGAGAAAAAGAAAACTCCGGCTCGCCTGGAATGCTAAAAACAACCCTACCGATATGGCAGTCTATTCTAGCATACTGGTTCCTCAACCAATCCATCCCTAAGACCACATCATAATCGGCCATCGGGAACTCTATCAATCTAGCGGGGAATTCTCTACCGCTAACTACGATCCGACACGAGGAAAACACTCTATCTACTCCCACAAGTCCGTTACCAGTAAGTATATTGAGCCTTACTGATAATGACTCGGGCTCCAATCCTACCCGTGTCGCGAATCGTGCAGACATAAAAGAATGTGATGCACCAGAATCAAATAAAGCTGAAGCTGGAAAGGAGTTGACGAGAATAGTACCTGCCACTACCTCTCCAGGTGCCAATCCTTCCTCTGCGGTCATCACCGTAGCATGACCATGCCCTCGGGGTGCTGGTCCCCTCTGCTGAAATCCTCGCTGTCTGCTCTGGCTCAAGGCTTGGGCTTGTGCATGCTGCTGGGGGTTCTTCTCCAATAGGCTCGACTCTGGAGGCTACTCCGGAGTGCTGGACTTGATCTCCAGGTTGCTGCTGGTCCGCGGGAGGTGCTCCGCCTTGCTGGCCGGTAGGACCACGAACAATGCCGCTGAAGAAGACGACATAGGGAACAATAAAAAAGGACCAGGACAGATCAACGATACAAGCACATGATCAGGACAAGAATCCAGGGATTCAGAAGATTCGAGCAGAGATCAAGGACGAATACTGATTGAGACATCTATCCGGTAAACCCTCACATATCTTGATTTACAAGACCTGCATGGGCCACCACTTAAACCATGTCACACCCCAGAACCAGAATACTGGAGAGCGGGGGCAGACATAGCCAGCTACGTATATTGAAATGAGTTCCATCTCGCTATACGGTCACGGCTGTCTAGATACATGAGGGTTTACTACAAGCCAACAGTCTCCTATGGTCATGAACAAGCCTAGTGTCTCAATCACAAGCAAGTAAGTAAATGTTACAAGATGTATGATCCTTAAATATACAAAAATAAGGCGTCCCAAATATTACATATTCAGCTGATCATAAAGCTAGTCGTTACAAAATATGAGGACTAGCAAGAGTTTAGTCATACATGATCAACCCTAGGATCTGTCAATCATGTTACAGCCCGTAGGCAGACAGTAAGTAAATACAATCGAGCTAAACAGGTGCTCGTCGGCTAAACGCCTCAAAAGAAGATTTTTACAATAAAGTGGGAGAGCAAAAATAAACCCACTCGTTGCCCGGGTTACGTCTGGTGTTCACCATCGGGCTGGAAAAGCGGTGGATCCTCTGGAGCTGCTCCGAAATCTGGCCATACAAAACCAGCTGGGTCAGATCCCAGAAAGAGCAAGTGCCACAAAGGAAGCTTCACTTAGGAACTAAAACCAGCAATCAGCACGAGAGTATAAATAGAAGTAAGAACTGGAATAAAAAAAATACATCAGGATGATATACGACGAGATAACCATGGAACTCTTCAGATAACCAGGTTACAACCCGTAAACCAAACAAGGACCGGGGTTGTAACCCTTCGTCTGAACAGAGCTTGGAATTCTCACCATTTATCAGTAAAATAATACAAGCATTCTGGTCATATAGCAATCTGGAGCATGATCAGGACAAGACTAGACTGGTTAAACTCCATCCAATCATTTCACGGCCAAACAAGACCTACGGCTTGATACTTTAACTAACTAGGGTTATCACAGGACTAGTTACTAGCAAGATGCAATGAGATTATTCCACGGCCACAAGCCCTGCAGACCATCCAGGTTACCCAGGTCGAAATTAGGGGTTGAATTCAGGTGGGTACACCGTCCAGGAAACGCATGTACCCTTAAGTAGCTTGAAAGGTGCAACACATGACAGTGTGCTGGAAATGTGCCCTACTCGACGGCAGGCTACAGATCCCAGGCGCGCCCAGGTAACGGGATTGCCTGTAGCTGGGAAATCTTCTTCATGACTAATATATTAATCTAGTTATTAACCTTAGTCCAATTCAATAGGTACTCCTGACCGTGGTACTCAGGAGTCCCTGTCCTAGACATGATGCAAGACAGGACTGGATTATTTGTACAAGCACAATCGCCCACGGTGTCCAAGTAATTATACAGGTCATGTCATGTCAGGTAGCCGTCGCAACAGCTGCTCAAGATAGTTCATGTCAGGTTTTCATGTCAAATGTACTAGTCAGGAGTGCACCACGGCGGGCCACTATCAGGTCATGTCAGGTTACTCATGTCAGGAGTGTACCTCTACGGGTCACAATCGTGTCAAGTTTTTAGTTATTAATTCCAAGCATGTTACATCAATTCAGGATTATCAAGTTCAGGAAACATGAGCAAGTCATGCGGCTCAGTCATATGCGGCCAGGAAGGAGGGGGCACATGCGGCTCAAATAAGAGAGCTCATGCGACCAGGGTTACTGGATCCCATGCGGCCAGGACAAGGGGGCGCATGTGGTTCTCAGGAAAGAAAACCCATACGGCTGGCGGGATGGGTTCATGCGGCTGCAGAGCAAGGATCCATGCGGCTCGAGAAGAAGCAACCCATGCGGCTCAAATAAGAAAAGGGGGGGTCTTCATGCGGCTCGGACAGACCTAAGTCCATGCGGCCCAAATTAGCAAAACCCATACGGCTGGGTCAATGCGATTGCTCATGCGGCTGGGAGGAGTTCTCATGCGGCTGGGTCAAGTGAAGTCCCATGCGGCCAGGAAGAAGTGAGGGCGCATGAGGCTAAGTTAGAGCATTCATGCGGCTGGGATTAAGAAGTCCATGCGGCCAGGGTCTAGGGGTTCTCATGCGGCTCGAGGATCAGGGCTTATGCGGTCCACAAGTGCTAGAGTTCATGCGGCTCAAGGAGATGGGCGCATGCGGTTCAGGAGAATGAGCCCATGCGGCCAGGAGGTGGATCCAGCCTATGCGGCTGAGAGTCTCATGCAGCCGAATTACTTGCCGCATGAATTGTCATGCGGTCAAGTCAAGTCTAAGCACAGTTCATCTTCTCCAAATTTCTGAGAGGAAGAACACCATGAGAGCCAAGTTCTTAAGTTCCACAACTCCATCATCCGGAGCCCAAATCCGAACTTTCACAGGTCAAAATGGGGTAGAACGAAATTTTCTACAACATGGAACCATCAAAACTCGAAAATAACAAGATTTAGTAGATCAAAACCCAGGAAAACCAAAAATAATGCAAACTTAGATCTACAAGAATCTAGCCATGGAAATTAGAAAAGCCAAGTACTAAAGTGTTTTATAATGTAGTAAAGAAAAGAATGGAGCAATAAAAATCAGAGTTCCTCCATGAAGCAAGTTGCACTTGCCTAGACCTCTCTCTTCTATCTCTGGTAGGTAGGGTGTAATGAGGAAGAAGAAGATGAGATTAATGAAGAGAGAGAAAAGAATGGGCTAATAAATACAAATAGAGGTGGTAGGTAGGGGGTTCAACCAAGGGTTCATCATGAACCCAAGCAAAACCAAGCCAGGCCGAACCAACCAACCCGAACCAGGAATAGACCAAGCCAAGAAGGAAATGCCAAGCCAGGAAATCATGCAATAAAATACATACACGTATTCCAAGAATACGTGATACGAACCACAGGCATTACAGCCATAATGCGTTATCGACCAGGTTGGCGTCCGTGCAGCGCGGGTAGCGAGCCCCGTTGCACGTGCCCGTCACACCTGTCGCTAACCATTCCTTTCTTTCTTATCTTTTCTTCATTCTTTCTTTTCTTTCTTTCACTTGTTCGTTTGTTCATTGATTCATTTCATTCACATATTCATTCATTCATTAATCGATTCATTCATTCACTTATTCATTCATTCACTCATTTATACATTTTGCAACTTCATGTGCGGGAGTCGCCTTGGCGACCCATCGGTCCCGTCACCTTTCAATGTTGCTATACTCTACTTGGAACGACTATGTCGATAGTCTTCCCGTTTCATTGTTGTAAACCATTCATTATTTTATTGTTGAACGCATAGGGA
Organism: Iris pallida; assembly: GCA_029216955.1. Taxonomy (NCBI): domain Eukaryota; kingdom Viridiplantae; phylum Streptophyta; class Magnoliopsida; order Asparagales; family Iridaceae; genus Iris; species Iris pallida. The sequence continues at coordinate 446,681 of JANAVB010015467.1, read as the reverse complement.
ACTTGAACTTAAGCTTGTGTCTCACATTTTCCATGTTCCTTTTCATATTCTATACAAGCATACAAGATGGGATTATCGGAGCCACCCACCTTAGCGATGTTCGCATCGGCCGAGCGATACTCCGAGCGCGCCTTTGAAAGTTTAAGTCTGGATTCATCTTTGACGGGCCAATATAAGCCTTGTATCGATTCTTCTTCAGGTCGATGCCAACTCTTCGGGTTGACGGCTCGTTTGAGTCGTTGCACTTACCGTTTGAATCGGCGTTCCGCTAGGGCGGAGCGGGTCATTACAAAATACACCACTCAAAACAAGTCTCGTCCTCGAGACTTTCTGAGTGCAGGTCATCCTACCATTCCTTCAACTCATGCCGTGTACATATCTTAGACAATTCCTATCGAATGGCTTTACCTTTCGATGGCATCACACTCTACTCGATACCTTTTCAAGTTCCGTGTCGCATACATTTGGTCGATTTTTATTGAATGGCTTTTCATTCATTTCAGAGTTGATGGTTCTTTTTTAATTCAAGCGTTTCTTCGACTTGGTTGCTATTTCGACGTGTCATAGGACTGAATTGGTCGTGCGAGGTGCGTTGTAATTTATTAAACACGAGATTCGTAGGCTGAGGCAACTCCCTCATTCTTTCATGTACATCTCAATACCCACTCGCAGCTGCATTCGAGTTCATCATATCGCTGAGTTTGTATCGTGCACATATTCAAGTCGTCCCTCGAATACGTACATTTGAACTAAACTTAGCGATTAGCAAAGTCGGATAAGGTACTCGTGATAGTTTCGATTTGCCGATCGTTTTGCTAACTTCGATTTAAAACCGAACTCATGTGTGTATCATATATCGTTTATCTCGGTCTTCGAGATGATTTGATTTGCTTCTCAAGTGCTCTTGTCAATGAAATCAATACTATTTCTTCTTAGCGGGGTCGACCAAGTCTAAGTAATTTCCATCCGATTCAAGACCAAGTATTATGCTATCATCGAGTCCATCTTCCTATCAATGATTCAATTCGTTATACCAACTTTACTTGCACAATATCGATTTCATATCATTCACTTGTTTGGGGCCAATTTCGTCATCGTTCACGCACACTCCCAGTTTTTTTGTCCTACTCTAAGTCTTGTTGCCTCAAGTCTATCATCCGTCTAGACAATACTGTAATGTCAATCGTACAGGTTCAATCACTCGGCATAGGGTCGTCCGCCTATCCGCTAGTTCAGCTCACAAGGTCATAGTTACAAGTCAAGTTTACGGCTCATCGTGCAAGGTCGTTGCACGACGCTCGCCCCAAATCCTAGGGTCAAACCATTTGTTCGTTTGTACGGGAGTTTCTACCCAAGTTTGTTTCGCTCAAATTTTTAAACATCAAGCAGCGTTCACCTATTCGCATCAACATATTCTCCGTTCAAAGTTCGAGCTCGTTTAGGAAAGTCATCCTACGATAGGTTGTCCTCAATCAAATCGTGCGTCCGCAATAACCATTATTGTAGTCTATCTCTTCAAGTATGTTTGATAGAATCTACCTATCCAATTCATGTAGTCGATCACAAGGTCGTCTAGCATTGCAATATGTCACGCCCCGATCTCACGCAAGTCTGATTATCCACGGCAGACATGAATCACCATGTCAACATTCCCGCAGAATAATCGTTCTCATCGGGACGTAAACTTGCGTTGCGTCTAGACTTTCTCATTTTTGATACGCAGATTGGGTCTACTCAATCCTCAAGTTTTCTCATTCTTCAATCGCAAGTCCTAAAAATCTTCGAATTCACCTTCGCTTCAAACCACAAGTCGAAGCAATCAAAATTGTTATGTCATGATATTTTGAGTTCGACCATTCCCGCTGGACATGAATTACCATGCCAACTCACGCGAAACGATCATCCCAAATCCGAAGTGACGCATGTGCGAGGCTGGAGTTGCGCTCGCGCAAGATAAGATCGTTGTCGTTGTGGTTATCACTGAACAATCAAGTCACTTTCCTTCCTCATTCCAAACATTCATTTTCAACATAGCATCCTTCAAAAGAATAACTTCTAATACGATCATCATTCATCGAATCAGAGTACCCCCGAGTTATCGTACATCGATCTTTGATATGCCTCAATACCATCGATGATGTACATAACCTGACGATCTTCCTTTTGTAACGAATTCCAAGTCGTACAACTTAATTTCCTCAATTCACATTGTCGCGTGCTAACTCTTCATCGAGCAACATCAATTTCAATTCCTTAGTCATTCTCATATCTTCAAATCAATGTTTCCTATGCACGCTATCTTCCGACCGTGCTATTCCCGATCTCGTCTATGAGTAATTCACCTTACCTCAAGTTTCAATCTATTCAACTAAATTCAAAATTGCATGCACGATCTTCTATGTTTCCTCGACCAAGACCTCTATTTGTTTCATGATTCGCACTACGCATTCTTAATTCGCCCGAACCATATCTCGTTTGAGACTCTCGAAGTCAAAACCAACTAAGCATTACTCATTCTAAGGCTTGCGCGATATCATCACTTGCCGACATACTCGTTCTATCCGTAAATCCTTTAGTTTTGCTCGAACAATTTCTATAACGTCCAAACACCACTAAGGGTTCGAGCCACTCGACTAGTCGTCGACGCTCACTCTTATTCTTCTTCGAAGCTATCACATACACCACTCAGAGTCAAGTCATTCTACAAATCCTCAAAAGATCATTCGATTCCCAATCGATGTGTTCAATCGCACGTTCGCCCATTCATCAAAGTCTAAGAATCATTCTTGCGTTCGTTTTGGCATTAGCCAAATAGCGTCTCTATCAACATACGTTCTAAGTCTCACTTATTCTCGTCCGAGCGATAGTCGGTCTCGCTCGCAAACTCGTTCGCACCAGAAGGTCTAGGTGCGCGATACTCGGCACAACATAGCCAAAAGACTGCATGTATAACCATCCCGTTCGAACTATACTTCGGTCTCGTGTACTCGTTCGCTATTGTCAGCATAAGGTTATTCAAGCACGTCTTGCATTTGCTAACTCTTAGCATCGGTTCCTTCGAACTCAAGTACGTCGTGGTTCGGCACAAAAGCCTTCGCCTATCGATCTTGTTCAACTGAGTACTTGTACGAGCTTTTAAAAATATTAGACTTATTGTATGGAACATCCCAAGGCACAACGAGAGAGAGCGTACACTTCTTCTGTTTCAAAATGAGCTTTCAAAACTGAGAAAATCAAAATGAAGTCCAAGGACGTGAAGCCGTGCTCTGATACCAATCTGTCATGCCCCGCTCCCGTAGGAGCGATCTTCCTCGCTAAGGCGTGATGTCGCACGGGCCTAGGTTGCGCCTGTGCAAGGCCAAGTCCAGAAACGGCCGATTTGAGCTAGGCCACAGAGTCGCACAGAGTGTCCCCATTTGCAGCGGAAAGTAAATGGCACAAGATGAAGTGAATTCAAACTCTTTATTGATATTCGAGAAGTTTACAAGCGACGCTAGGCCAAGTTTACAAGTCTCTCAAGCTCTCTCTCTCTCTCTATGAAACATAAAACGTGTGCCAAGTGGCTTACAACATGGAATAATCCATGGCGATGTTCCGATACATTATGTCCTGTATATGGCACATCAGCTCCTTGCAACGCTCCAAGGCTCCAGAGATAGCTCCGTGCCTTAGCACGTTTGAGGAAAGCTCCGCACCCGATAACGTCTCCTGCATCCTGCAAGCAGACTATAGGGTTATCAGTACATTGTTATGCACTGGTGGGGAGGCTAGCTCGCCCACAATGCTATCATTACCATACACGTTCCATTTACTTTTATGCATCGTCTATCATTCATTGTCTTTCTAATCTTGTCTTAGGATCAGTTTCATGGCATATTTCATAGCCTATCTCGTGTTCCCAAATTTAAGTGTCGCTTGGAAATACATGTACGACTTACCCATACTTACCGTCCGGCCTTCCCTGTCCAAAGTAAACCAAGTTAGTCAACAATTCATAAGAAATAACTTAACTTGATTCATGTGAACTTTTAATGTCATGGGCGTGTCCCTGCCTCGGGTCCTAGCACGTCGTAGGCATATTTTCTAACTCCTTTGCCGAAGTACTCTCGATTATCTCGTGTGTTATATTCGAGCCTGTTCAGAAGGCACTTCATTTTGTTAACTTAGACTACTTTGATTTCAATGCAAGGACTTGCACGTGGATTGCCACCAACAAAGCCTACTTAATATATATGCATCAGTCGCTGGCATCACAAGCCAATTTGGACATGTCTTCCCCTTGGTAATTTCTCACCTATCATGGCGTACGACTTGGTACACCCTGATAGTCTTTTGAAATACCCGACCTTACGTCCCCTGGTGGCTAAGCCCACACTCAGGCCTGTACGTAAGCCAAATTTTGATTTCCGTCCGGACCGGCACTTCCTTCACACTTTGACCGTGCCACTGGAAATCCCTTATATCTCCCACCTCCCGTATACTAGTGGATTGTCCACGACCATTTCGTTTTCTTTTTTGTTGTCATTTTAACTTAACGGCTATCTCCAAGCCGTAGGTTAACCCTTAGCCATAATGCGTTATCGACCAGGTTGGCGTCCGTGCAGCGCGGGTAGCGAGCGCCGTTGCACGTGTCCGTCACACCTGTCGCTAACCATTCCTTTCTTTCTTATCTTTTCTTCATTCTTTCTTTTCTTTCTTTTACTTGTCCGTTTGTTCATTTATTCATTTCATTCACATATTCATTCATTTATTCATCGATTCATTCATTCACTTATTCATTCATTCATTCATTTATACATTTTGTAACTCCCTGTGCGGGAGTCGCCTTGGCGACCCATCGGTCCCGTGGCCTTTCAATGTTACTATACTCTACTCGGAATGACTATGTCGATAGTCTTCCTGTTTTATTGTTGTAAACCATTCATTGTTTCATTGTTGAACGCATAGGAAACTTGAATGTAAGCTTATGCCTTAGCACGAGCGTGGAGTGCGGTGAGAGAGTTCTCACATTTTCCATATTCTATACAAGCATACAAGATGGGATTATTCCCTTAGCTAGGTGCGTTGAGTCATTTATTAACATGCGCGGTATTATTACCTAGCGATTCTAGCAATAGTGTTCGTATTGTTATGTGTCTAGGCTAAGCAAACACGGGTTCATCGGAGCCACCCATCTTAGCGATGTTCGCATCGGCCGAGCGATACTCCGAGCGCGCCTTTGGAAGTCTAAGTCTGGATTCATCTTCGACGGGCCAATGTAAGCCTTACATCGATTCTTCTTCAGGTCGATGCCAACTCTTCGGGTTGACGGCTCGTTTGAGTCGTTGCACTTGCCGTTTGAATCGGCGATCCGCTAGGGCGGAGCGGGTCATTACAAAATATACCACTCAAAACAAGTCTCATCCTCGAGACTTCCTGAGTGCAGGTCATCCTACTATTCCTTCAACTCATGCCGTGTACATATCTTAGACAATTCCTATCGAATGGCTTTACCTTTCGATGGCATCAAACTCTACTCGATACCTTTCCAAGTTCCGTGTCGTATACGTTTGGTCGATTTTTATTGAATGGCTTTTCATTCATTTCAGAGTTGATGGTTCTTTTTTAATTCAAGCGTTTCTTCGACTTGGTTGTTATTTCGACGTGTCATAGGACTGAATTGGTCGTGCGAGGTGCATTGTAATTTATTAAACACGAGATTCGTAGGCTGAGGCAACTCACTCATTCTTTCATGCGCATCTCAACACCCACTCGCAGCTGCATTCGAGTTCATCATATCGCTGAGTTTGTATCATGCACATATTCAAGACGTCCCTCGAATATGTACATTTCAACCAAACTTAGCGACTAGCAAAGTCGGACAAGCTACTCGTGATAGTTTCGATTTGTCAATCGTTTTGCTAACTTCGATTTAAAACCGAACTCATGTGTGTATCACATATCGTTTATCTCGGTCCTCGAGATGATTTGATTTGCTTCTCAAGCGCTCTTGTCAATGAAATCAATACTATTTCTTCTTAGCGGGGTCGACCAAGTCTAAGTAATTTCCATCCGATTCAAGACCAAGTATTATGCTATCATCGAGTCCATCTTCCTATCAATGATTCAATTCGTTATACCAACTTTACTTGCACAATATCGATTTTATATCATTCACTTGTTTGGGGCCAATTTCGTCATTGTTCACGCACACTCCCAGTTTTTTCATCCTACTCTAAGTCTTGTTGCCTCAAGTCTATAATCCGTCCAGACGATACTGTAATGTCAATCGCACAGGTTCACTCGGCATAGGGTCGTCCGCCTATCTGCTAGGTCAGCTCACAAGGTCATAGTTACAAGTCAAGTTTACGGCTCATCGTTCAAGGACGTTGTACGACGCTCGCTCCAAATCCTAGGGTCAAACCATTTATTTGTTTGTACAGGAGTTTCTACCCAAGTTTGTTTCGCTCAAATTTCTAAACATCAAGCAGCGTTCACCCTATTTGCATCAACATATTCTCCGATCAAAGTTCGAGCTCGTTTAGGAAAGTCAACCTACGATAGGTTGTCCTCAATCAAATCGTGCGTCCGCAATAACAATTATCGTAGTCTATCTCTTCAAGTATGTTTGATACAATCCACCTATCCAATTCATGTAGTCGATCACAAGGTCGTCTAGCCTTGCAATATATTGTGGCCCGATCTCACGTAAGTCTGATTATCCACGGTAGACATGAATCACCATGTCAATATTCCCGCAGAATAATCGTTCTCATCGGGACGTAAACTTGCGTTGCGTCTAGACTTTCTCATTTTTGATACACAGATTGGGTCTACTCAATCCTCAAGTTTTCTCATTCTTCAATCGCAAGTCCTAAAAATCCTCGAATTCACGTTCGCTTCAAACCACATGTCGAAGCAATCAAAATTGTCATGTCATGATATTTTGAGTTCGACCATTCCCGCTGGACATGAATCACCATGCCAACTCACGCGGAACGATCATCCCAAATCCGACGTGACGCATGTGTGAGGCTGGAGTTGCGCTCGCGCAAGACAAGATCGTTGTCGTTGTGGTTATCACTGAACAATCAAGTCACTTTCCTTCCTCATTCCAAACATTCATTTCCAACATAGCAGCCTTCAAAACAATAACTTCTAATACGATCATCATTCATCGAATCAGAGTACCCCCGAGTTATCGTACATCAATCTTTGATACGCCTCAATACCATCGATGATGTACATAACCTGACGATCTTCCTTTTGCAACGAATTCCAAGTCGTGCAACTTAATTTCCTCAATTCACATTGTCGCGTGCTAACTCTTCATCGAGCAACATCAATTTCAATTCCTTAGTCATTCTCATATCTTCAAATCAATGTTTCCTATGCACGCTATCTTTCGACCGTGCTATTCCCGATCTCGTCTATGAGTAATTCACCTTACCTCAAGTTTCAATCCATTCAACTAAATTCAAAATCGCATGCACGATCTTCTATGTTTCCTCGACCAAGACCTCCATTCGTTTCATGATTCGCATACGCATTCTTAATTCGCCCGAACGATATCTCGTTTAAGACTCTCGAAGTCGAAACCAACTAAGCATTACTCATTCTAAGGCTTGCGCGATATCATCGCTTGCCGACATACTCGTTCTATCCGTAAATCCTTTAGTTTCGCTCGAACAATTTCTATAACGTCCAAACACCACTCAGGGTTCGAGCCACTCGACTAGTCGTCGACGCTCACTCTTATTCTTCTTCGAAGCTATCACATACACCACTCGGAGTCAAGTCATTCTACAAATCCTCAAAAGATCATTCGATTCCCAATCGATGTGTTCAATCGCACGTTCGCCTATTCATCAAAGTCTAAGAATCATTCTTGCGTTCGTTTTGGCATTGGCCAAATAGCGTCTCTATCAAAATACGTTCTAAGTCTCACTTATTCTCGTCCGAGCGGTAGTCGGTCTCGCTCGCAAACTCGTTCGCACCAGAAGGTCTAGGTGCACGATACTCGGCACAACTTAGCCAAAAGGCTGCGTGTATAACCATCCCGTTCGAACTATACTTCGGTCTCGTGTACTCGTTCGCTGTTGTCAGCATAAGGTTATTCAAGCACGTCTTGCGTTTGCTAACTCTTAGCATCGGTTCCTTCGAACTCAAGTACGTCGTGGTTCGGCACAAAGGCCTTCGCCTATCGATTCCGTTCAACTGAGTACTTGTACGAGCTTTTGAAAATATTAGACTTATTGCATGGAACATCCCAAGGCACAACGAGAGATAGCGTACACTTCTTCTGTTTCAAAATGTGCTTTCCAAACTGAAAAAATCGAAATAAAGTCCAAGGACATGAAGCCGTGCTCTGATACCAATCTGTCATGCCCCGCTTCCGTAGGAGCGATCGTCCTCGCTAAGGCGTGATGCCGCACGGGCCTAGGTTGCGCCCGTACAAGGCCAAGTCCAGAAACGGCCGATTTGAGCTAAGCCACAGAGTTGTACAGAGTGTCCCCATTGAAGAACAGATGGCAACTCTAGAGGGGGGTGAATAGAGTTTATAGAGAAAATAACCAATTAAAAAATTCAACTCTATCACAAACAAAACTAATCAGAGTAAATGCAGAATTTAAAGTGAGAAGAAAGAGAGCATACGCAAACACAGCCGATTTTAACCTGGTTTCCCTCGTGGAGGACTTGTCCAGGCTTGAGAACTCTAGCTCAGGATTAAATCCACTATTTGTGAAATAGTAGTTTACAATCCGTGCCTTTTCTTCAGAAGAGCACGTCAACTTCTTACAGAGGATCGCAGTGGCGATTTGCTTGGAATTTTCCAAGCGACTTCTTCAACTCTTGCACAAGACTCCTAACTGAGAGATGCTGAGCACTCGAGACTTAGGAAGCTTGTGGCTAGTAGATGGGAAGGATATGGCTTATCTGAGCTTTAAGAGAGAAGAGAAGAGAAGATTGGATGATTTAAAATGAGAGAATTCTTGGCCTATTTATAGGGTTTTTGTAGGCAGAATTCGGCCAGAATTCGGGTAGGAAATTTCAAATATTTGGCCGTTGGACAACTTACAACCAGCTAACCCTAAAATTAAGGTTGCTAATTTTTAGGGGACAGAGTTCGGCCCGAACTCTGTGTGGAGGCAGAGTTCGTCCCGAACTCTGTCTCCAGAGCACAGAACTGGTTCTTGGGGATCAATGGACATTTTCTGGATGGTGGAGTTTATGGATTTGGGTAGGCTTTTGGTCAAGTCTCAAGAGCTCAGCATGACACAGTTTACAACAGTCTAGACTCAATAAAAGTGTAAAATACAGACTCATATATAACTGAAATGCAAAGACTGGGTTGTCGTCTGACTTGAGCTTGATGTGGACGTCATGTGTCATATTGAATTATTACAAGTATTATTTAGTCAATGTGATCGATATTTGGTTGACTGTGACTTTGTGTCAACAATCTCCCCTATATTGATAATTGATAAAATAATAATTGTATTTTCAATATTCATACCTGGACACAGTCAATGACAAAAGCATAGCTCCCCCATAATCGGTGCCGAGCTAAATAGGATAGCTCCCCCATAATCGGTGCCGAGCTAAATAGGATAACTCCTCCGTAAATGATGCGTTGAACCTGTTGGCCTGATAAGGAATATCTCCCAAAAAGCACCAAAAGCACATATATACAAAAACTGAATTGAATATACAAATCTCTTCCCCTTTTGGCATTTAGCAATATAAGCAAGTAATAATGGGCAAACACACCAAAAGAGAAGAAACTGCATAATAAAGAATATAACGAGCAGAGAGTAAGAGAGCTATGATAATCATAAGAGTCATCACAACTAAAACATAAAGAGTAATCATAAGAGTCATCACAACTAAAACATAAAGAGTACTGATAAACCAAGTACATAAATCCAACTAAACAACTGAAAAACTGGAAAGCATAAAACATAAACTATGATCAGCAGCAGCATCATCTGGTGGAAGCCATATCCATCATGGAGCACGAGAAGGCCCAGCGGAGTCGGAAGGATCAGTGAAGGAACGGCTGGGGTCCACAATAGCAGCATCCGGATCCAGGTAGCGCATGACCCAGGGATCGTCAATGCGATATCCCTCGCGACCGGGATCCCGCTCCATGGGAATAGGCATAGAAGGATGACGGGACATGGAATATCGAATATCGTACAGCGAGTTGCTGAGGGCACTCATCTGCAGGGTAGTACGGTAGTCCATCTGAGTCCAGCGATCGTCCTCTAAGGCGAAGCGATCTCTGAGCATGGTCTGGATAGAAACAAGAGTAGCAGGAGGAGGTGGCACATCCTGTCCAAGTGGAGGGGCGTCGGGCTCCTCATCATCGGAATGCTCAGAAGTGGCAGGAGAGGCTACGACTGCCTGAAGTCGTCGTGCCTTAGATAGGAAGGCATGACCAGACAAGAAAGGACAATCATCGAGAGGTACATAGAACGCACGAAAGACCATAGGAAGATATAAGGCATAAACCAAGGCTCGTGGTTTCTTCCTACAGTTAATCATCCAGTCCATCTTGGTATGTAGAAGATTAAAAGGAACACAGAAGTGGAGATGATACAAAGCTGATATTTCAAAATATGTAATTTCATCGGTAGAACCCGCTTTGGGTAGAATGGTATTGAAAACAATCCGATGAAGTTCATAGAAATATGGATTTAGATATTTAGCCATAAGCTTGCGTGGACGTGTGTTCGGAGTACACAAGTCGTCCTTGAAGCTTTCAAGGGAAGTCCCGTCGGGAAAATGGAACGACCGAGCTTCAACAAGCTTTTCCCAAGAATTGGGCTCTTGAAGGTCAAGATATTCGGCTAAATCAAAATCATCAAATGAGATATCGATACCCGCAACATGTGAATAGATGTGAGTATCATCATGAGTCAAGTTGCAGTAAAACATTTGTATGGCACTACGATATATGACCGAATTAGAAGTAACAAGTTCGTCAAGACAGAGGTCATTAAAGAGTGCATCATATTGAGAGAAAATTGTGAAGTTAATGGGATGTCCCGCAAACACCAGACGTGTCCGAAAATTACTAAACCATTCATTGGATGCTTCTAGTGAAACAAAAAGTCGGTCGTCGTAGGTGTTTGGGTCACGAGGACGTGAAGGGTTGAACAATGGATGAGGTGGTAGATGTTGTTCAACGGGTTGCTCAACGGGAGGAGGAGGATTCGACGAGGACGCTCCCTCGGTCCGAATTCTCTTTCCACGGTTGAACAAGCGAGGAGCCATAGCACGAAATAGAAAAAATTGAGATAGAGAAGGAGAGTGAGTTATACCTCAAATAAATGATGAACAGTGAAAGAGAATGAGAAAATAGCCCTTCTCCTTGATTTTGGTGAGAGATGGAGCACTATGGAGAGAAAACTAGGGTTAGGGTTTTAGAAAATAGTGGTAGAGAGGTGGAAGAGGTGGTAAGAATGAAGAAAAGGGAAGAGAAACCGAAATAAAGGTGAGGGTTTCTCTTGGTCGGGTTCAATTTTGACCATTGGATCAACAATGAGATCCACGGCTGAAACAGTCCCCGATTATGGAACAGGGAGGCCGAACTCGGTCCGAACTCTGGTAAGGGCAGAGTTCGGCCCGAATTCTAGGTCCTTGTCCCAGAACTGAAATCAGGCTGAAAGGATGAAAAAATGGTTAAGTATGAGAAATTAAGATAAGTTATAAAGAGAAATGATTAAGAATTTCAATAAACCAGATAGTGGAAGTAGAAAGATAGCAATATGAAATTGAAAAATAGCATATCAGCAAGTGATAAATCAAAATGTACCATATAATAAACAAGGAGTTATATTATAATTCAATATTTTGAATTTGTCATGGGTTAGCTGCAGGGGCCGGATCCCAGCTAGCGGTAGTCCTGAGGACTAGTGCACCGTGTCGCTTAGGCTTTTACGCCTTGTTGTCAGAAGGGCCCTTTCGGCTTGTACTCATAGCAAGTTCATTATAAGAGAATCACAATATAATCGATATTTACGCAGGTGTATTTTAATTTATGACGGCTTCATCTAAAATTCCAAGTTCACGACAAAGGAAATTGAAGCGCTCTTCGGATAATGGCTTTGTGAAGAAATCAGCTAACTGATGATCAGTGTCAATAAATTCTAAGTTAATCGTGCCATTTTGCTGATGATCACGCAAAAAGTGGTGTCGAATTTCAATGTGCTTTGTGCGTGAGTGACAAATAGGGTTCTTAGTCAAGTTTATAGTACTAGTGTTGTCACAAAAAATAGAAATATGCATGAAAGATAAATTATAGTCTTCAAGGGTTTGCTTCATCCACAGAATTTGTGCACAACAACGCCCAGCTGCTATGTATTCAGCTTCTGTTGTGGATAGTGCGACATAATTCTGTTTTTTGCTAAACCAAGAGACTAAAGCCTTTCCAAATAACTGACACGTACCGCTTGTACTTTTACGGTCAACCTTACATCCCGCAAAGTCAGCATCAGAGTAACCAATGAGGTCAAATAATGTTGAATTGGGATACCATAGGCCCACTGTAACCGTACCTTTAAGGTATATAAAGATACGCTTAACTGCGGTCATGTGTGATTCCTTAGGATTTGCTTGATATCTAGCACACAGGCAAACGCTAAACATTATATCAGGGCGACTAGCAGTAAGATAGAGTAGACTGCCTATCATACCTCAATCCTTACGTTGATCTACGGGTTTGCCGCTGTCATCTGATTCAAGCTTAGTTGAAGTAGCCATTGGAGTGCTGATAGGTTTAACGTTATCAAGGTCGAATTTCTTCAGCATGTCCTTTGTATACTTCGACTGACAGATGAAGGTTCCATTTGACATTTGTTTGACTTGCAGCCCAAGAAGGTAGTTGAGCTCTCCCATCATGCTCATCTCAAACTCGGTCTGCATACACTTGGCAAAATCTTGACAAAGAGTTTCATCAGTAGAACCAAAAATAATATCATCTACATATATTTGAACTAAAATAATAGTATCCTTCAAAGATTTTATGAAAAGCGTAGTGTCAATTTTCCCTTTTGAAAAATCTTTCTCAAGTAAGAAGTTGCTAAGCCGTTCATACCAAGCTCTAGGGGCATGTTTGAGGCCGTATAGCACTTTTTTTAACTTGAATACGTGGTCGGGAAATTTGTGATTTTCAAAGCCAGGGGGTTGTTTTACATAAACTTTCTCCTTAATAAAACCATTCAAGAAAGCACTTTTAACATCCATTTGAAATAATTTGAAATTTTGAAAATTTGCAAATTCACAAAGCATCCGAATGGATTCTAATCTAGCAACAGGAGCATATGTCTCATCATAGTTGATACCTTCCTCTTGGTTGTATCCTTGGGCTACTAGACGAGCTTTGTTGCGTGTGACTGAACCATCTTCATTTACTTTGTTTCTAAAAACCCATTTAGTACCAATAATTGAGTGATTAGCCGGTCTAGGAACAAGTTCCCATACTTGGCTCCTCTCGAATTGGTTGAGTTCTTCTTGCATAGCAGAAATCCAAAATTCATCATTGAAAGCTTCTGAAATGTTTTTAGGCTCAATTTGTGAAATAAAGGCAATGCTAGCAATAGAGTCTCTTAATGATGATCTAGTAGTTACTCCTCGTGAAACCTCACCGATTACCAAATTTTCTGGATGAGAAGGCTTGAAAGAGAATTTCTTAGGCAAGCTTTCCAGAGAATTTGTTTCGGTTGTGGTGTTCATTGGAGTTGACGTTGATGGCTCAACATCATCATCAAGAGTAGCTGCTGCACTGTTATCTTCATCAAAAGTCACATTTGTAGACTCTTCCACAATTAAAGAGCGTTTGTTAAAAACTCTATATTTCTTACTCTTGGCGGCATAGCCAAGGAAAATACCATCGTCAGCTTTGGCATCAAATTTGCCTAAGTTGTCTTTGGTGTTAAGGATAAAACATATACAGCCAAAAACTTTAAAATAAGAAACATTTGGGGTTCTTCCAAACCAAAGCTCATAGGGTGTCTTTTTCGTAATAGGACGAATAAGTACCCTATTTAAAATATGGCATGCTGTACTGACAGCTTCAGCCCAAAAAGTATTTCGGAAGTGAAAACTTGTTCAACATGACTCTAGCCATATCGCCAAGAGTTCTATTCTTTCGCTCCACAACACTATTTTTTAGGGAGTTCTTGGACAAGAAAACTCATGATCAAAACCATTGGAATCACAAAACTTTTCAAAATCAGAATTTTTGAATTCGCCTCCATGATCACTTCGGATTCGAGTGATCATGTAGCCTTTTTCGTTTTGAACTTTCTTAACAAAAATCTTAAAAACTGAAATAGCATCATTTTATAAGTAAGAAAGAAAACCCAAGTAAATCTTGAAAAATCATCAACAATAACAAATGCATAGAGTTTTCCACCAAGACTGGCTACTCTACTAGGACCAAATAAATCCATATAAAGTAGTTGCAGGGGTTTAGTAGTGCTTACAGAGTTTATGGAATGGAAAGGTGATTTATTCAACTCACATTCGGCACATACGGTGTCCTTTTTGAATGTGATATCGGGCAAGCCTCTAACTAGCTTCTTGGTTGATAGCCTGGATATAGTATCCATGTTGGCATGACCAAGATGCTGGTGCCATAGTAACCGTTCATCTTTGTGAGCATATAGGCATCTACCTGTATGGTTAGTATCTAGAGACAAATAGAAAATATAAATATTATCCTCTCTTACCCCTTCAAAAGTAATATCTCCTGTTGACCTATCATAAATAAGGCATTTATTTTGTCCAAAGTTAATATCATAACCATGGTCAGCAAGATGACTGATGCTGAGCAAGTTATGCTTTAACTCGGTCACTAGGCAGACATCCTTTATTACGGGAGAGGGAGGATAGCCAATAATACCATTACCTATAATATAACCTTTTAGGTTATTTCCGAAGGATACATATCCTTCTCTCTTCATCGATAGTGATGCGAAAAGATGTGCGTCTCCCGTTATGTGTCGCGAGCATCCACTATCGAGAATCCACTTACTCTTAGTAGAGGAGGGAAGGTCCACCTACATCAAGAGTAGATGTGACCTTTGGTACCCAAGTTCTTTAGGGTCCTAAAAAGTTAGCTTTTGGAAACCATGCATATATCTTTTTATCAACTAATCTTCTGATTCTACATTGTGGTGATATGTGTCCATGTAGAGCACAATAAGTACATGTAGCATTTCTATTCACATTAGGAGCATGCTGATGATGTCTATAAGAATATTGATGATATGTAGATTCAGCATGGTGATGATGTTGATATGGCATGGCATGATGAGATTGTCTATATGGCATGGCATTATGAGATTGTCTATATGGCATGGCATGATGAGATTGTCTATATGGCATGGTATGATGAGATTGTCTATATGGCATGGCATGATGAGATTGTCTATATGGCATGGCATGATGAGATTGTTTTTGTGCAACATGATTATGACTGTGTGTAGCATGATGTTTATGTGACATATGATGATTATTTCTACGTGTATGAGGTTTGTGAAACTGTGTGTATATGTAAGCATGATTGTGAGCAGCATGAGTATGATGTGGTTTACTAGTATGAGTAGTGTCATGCTTTGTGTGTGTCTTATGTGATTGGGTTTGAGGTTGAGCAACCTGTTTTCCCAATTTAGTCTCTAGTTTCTTAGAGACAGCTTGCAATTCAGTAATCTTAGAATTCAAACCATGTAACTTAGTAATAGTGATCTTGTGTCTATTCTTTTCTTCTGCAAGCTCCGTGTTGAGCGTTGTGATTTTTTATGTTTGTTGCTCAATACGTGCCTCGACATCATGTAGGCTTATTTTAAGCTTAGATACCTCATCAGTGACATCCGTGGGTGCAGTGTCTCTAATATTATCAAGTAAAAGAGAAAGTCTTTGTATTTCATCTTCATGACTGTTTATTTTGTCCTTGGCTTGTTTGTATTTACCAATGACCTTTTTATGGTCACTAAGTAAATCAGTGAAAGCATCGCCAAGTTCATCAAAAGTGAAGTCGTCAAGAGTTTCGTTAGATACCTTGTCGGATGTTGCCATTAGGCAAACATTAGCCGTATCTTGAGGAGAGTTCTTTTCTTCCTCGGAGTCACTGGCATCGCTTTCATGCCAGATGCTTGTGTTGGCATATTTCTTTGAAGAGGTCTTCTTGTCTGGCTTCTCATAACGGTTGCTTTTCTTTGAGAATGGACAGTCTTTTCGGACATGTCCCGTCTTCTTGCAACCATAGCAAGTAGGCTCTTCTTCTTCATCTTCTTGTGGTTCCTTCTTTCTTCAGTTGAAGCGAAGGAATTTCTTGAAGTTGCGAACCATGAGGGCTTGATCATCATCTTCTGAGTTGTTGTCATCCGTCTCTTCGGGTTCAGCCCTCCGTCAGTGAGCTTTGAGTGCGATCTCCTTAGCCTTAGGAGCAGGCTCTTCGAAGTCCTTGAGGTCAAGCTCATGAGTCATTAGCTTTCCCATTAACGTCTCCATGGACATGGTTGTGAGATCGTTTTCTTCTATGATGGCTGTCACCTTAGGGTTCCAAATTTTTGGTAGCCCCCTAAGTAGCTTGTGAACCTTCTCGTAATTTGAATATTGCTTCCCAAGCGAGGACAGGGGGTTGATGATGTCGAGGAATCTTGTGAACATTTGCGTAATCGTCTCGTTTGGCTTCATCTTGAAAGCCTCGTATTCTTGAGTGAGACGGCTTATTTTTGATTCCTTAACTTGGGTGGTTCCTTCATGTGTCACTTCTAGAAGCTTACATACTTCGTGGGATGTGGTGCATGTGGAAACCCTGTTGAACTCATTCCTGTCTATAGCACAGAATAAAGCATTAATAGCTCTCGTGTCTAGACTTGCCTATTTCTTCTCCTCGTCAGAATATTTGTCATACGATTTCTCAATGAGATCACCGTTGACAACTATCCTGGCGGGCTTTTTGTAACCGTTAGTGACGATAGTCCACAGGTCAAAGTCTAGAGACTTGAGATAAAAACTCATCCTTGTTTTCCAATACGTGTAGTTAGTTCCATCAAATAGGAAAGGCCTATGAGTGGACTGTCCTTCACCGTGATTGGAAATCAAGGATTGTGCGGTTGCCATGGATCTGCTCTAGGATGTAAATCCTTGTAAAGAGAACAGAGCTCTGATACCAATTGAAGAACAGATGGCAACTCTAGAAGGAGGGTGAATAGAGTTTATAGAGAAAATAACCAATTAAAAAATTCAACTCTATCACAAACAAAACTAATCAGAGTAAATACGGAATTTAAAGTGAGAAGAAAGAGAGCATATGCAAACACAGTCGATTTTAACCTGGTTTCTCTCATGGAGGACTAGTCCAGGCCTGAGAACTCTAGCTCATGATTAAATCCACTATTTGTGAAATAGTAGTTTACAACCCGTGCCTTTTCTTAAGAAGAGCACGTCAACTTCTTACAGAGGATCGCAGTGGTGATTTGCTTGGAATTTTCCAAGCGACTTCTTCAACTCTTGCACAAGACTCCTAACTGAGAGATGCTGAGCACTCGAGACTTAGGAAGCTTGTGGCTAGTAGATGGGAAGGATATGGCTTATCTGAGCTTTAAGAGAGAAGAGAAGAAAAGATTGGATGATTTAAAATGAGAGAATTCTTGGCCTATTTATAGGGTTTTTGTAGGCAGAATTCGGCCAGAATTCGGGTAGGAAATTTCAAATATTTGGCCGTTGGACAACTTGCAACCAGCTAACCCTAAAATTAAGGTTGCTGAATTTTAGGGGACAGAGTTCGGCCCGAACTCTGTATGGAGGCAGAGTTCGGCCCGAACTCTGTCTCCAGAGCACAGAACTGGTTCTTGGGGATCAATGGACATTTTCTGGATGGTGGAGTTTATGGATTTGGGTAGGCTTTTGGTCAAGTCTCAAGAGCTCAGCATGACACAGTTTACAACAGTTTAGACTCAATAAAAGTGTAAAATATAGACTCATATATAACTGAAATGCAAAGACTGGGCTGTCGTCTGACTTGAGCATGATGTGGACGTCGTGTGTCGTATTAAATTATTACAAGTATTATTTAGTCAATGTGATCGATATTTTGTTGACTGTGACTTTGTGTCAACACCCATTTGCAGTAGAAAGTAAATGGCACAAGATGAAGTAAATTCAAACTCTTTATTGATATTCGAGAAGTTTACAAGCGACGCTAGGCCGAGTTTACAAGTCTCTCAAGCTCTTTCTCTCTCTCTCTCTGAAATATAAAAGGTGTGCCAAGTGGCTTACAACATAGAATGATTTATGGCGATATTCCGATACATTATGTCATGTATATGGCGCATCAGCTCCTTGTAACGCTCCAAGGCTCCAGAGATAGCTCCGTGCCTTAGCACGTTCGAGGGAAGTTCTGCACCCGATGACGTCTCCTGCATCCTGCAAGCAGACTGTAGGGTTATCAGTACATTGTTATGCACTGGTAGAAAGGCTTGCTCGCCCACAATGCTATCATTATCATACACGTTCTATTTACTTTTATGCACCGTCTATCATTCATTATCTTTCTAATCTTGCCTTAGGATCAGTTTCATGGCATATTTCATAGCCTATCTCGTGTTGCCAAATTCAAGTATCGCATGGAAATACATGCACGACTTATCCATACTTACCGTCCGGCCTTCCCTTTCTAAAGTAAACCAAGTTAGTCAACAATTCATAGGAAATAACTAAACGTGATTCATGTGAACTTTCAATGTCAAGGGCGTGTCCCTGTCTCGGGTCCTAGCACGTCGTAGGCATATTTTCTAACTCCTTTGCCGAAGTACTCTCGATTATCTGGGGAGTTATATTCGAGCCTGTTCAGAAGGCACTTCATTTAGTTAACTTAGACTACTTTGATTTCAATGCAAGGACTTGCACATGGATTGCCACCAGCAAAGCCCACTTAATCTATATACATCGATCGCTGGCATCACAAGCCAATTTGGACATGTCTTCTCCTGGTAATTTCTTACCTATCAAGGCGTGCAGCTTGGTACACCCTGATAGTCTTTTGAAATACCCGGCCTTTCCGTCCAAACCGGCACGTCCTTCACACTTTGACCGTGCTGCCGGAAATCCCTTATATCTCCCACCTCCCGTATACTAGTGGATTGTCCACGACCATTTCGTTTTTTGTTGTTGTCATTTTAACTTAACGGCTGTCTCCGAGCCGTAGGCTAACCCTTAGCCATAATGCGTTATCGACCAGGTTGGCGTCCGTGCAGCGCGGGTAGCGAGCCCCGTTGTACGTGCCCGTCACACCTGTCGCTAACCATTCCTTTCTTTCTTATCTTTTCTTCATTCTTTCTTTTTTTTCTTTCACTTGTCCGTTTGTTCATTGATTCATTTCATTCACATATTTATTCATTCATTCATCGATTCATTCATTCATTCACTCATTTATATATTTTGCAACTCCATATGCGGGAGTCGCCTTGGCGACCCATCGGTCCCGTGGCCTTTCAATGTTGCTATACTCTACTCGGAACGACTATGTCGATAGTCTTTCCGTTTTATTGTTGTAAACCATTCATTGTTTTATTGTTGAACGCATAGGGAACTTGAACGTAAGCTTGTGCCTTAGCACGAGCGTAGAGTGCGGTGCGAGAGTTCTCACATTTTCTATGTTCCTTTCCATATTATATACAAGCATACAAGATGGGATTACTCCCTTAGCTAGGTGCGTTGAGTCATTTATTAACATGCGCGGTGTTATCGCCTAGCGATTCTAGCAATAGTGTCCGTATTGTTATGTGTCTAGGCTAAGCAAAGACGGGTTCATCGGAGCCACCCACCTTAGCGATGTTCGCATCGGCCGAGCGATACTCCAAGCACACCTTTGAAAGTCTAAGTCTAGATTCATCTTCGACGGGCCAATGTAAGCCTTGCATCGATTCTTCTTCAGGTCGATGCCAACTCTTCGGGTTGACGGCTCGTTTGAGTCGTTGCACTTGCCGTTTGAATCGGCGTTTCGCTAGGGCGGAGCGGGTCATTACATAATACACCACTCAAAACAAGTCTTGTCCTCGAGACTTCCTGAGTGCAGGTCATCCTACCGTTCCTTTAACTCATGTCGTGTACATATCTTAGACAATTCCTATCGAATGGCTTTACCATTCGATGGCATCAAACTATACTCAATACCTTTCCAAGTTTCGTGTCGCATACATTTGGTCGATTTTTATTGAATGGCTTTTCATTCATTTCAGAGTTGATGGTTCTTATTCAATTCAAGCGTTTCTTCGACTTGGTTGCTATTTCGACGTGTCATAGGACTGAATTGGTCGTGCGAGGTGTGTTGTAATTTATCAAACACGAGAGTTGTAGGCTGAGGAAACTCACTCATTCGTTCATGCGCATCTCAACACCCACTCGCAGCTGCATTCGAGTTCATCATATCGCTGAGTTTGTATCGTGCACATATTCAACGCGTCCCCCGAATACGTATATTTCAACCAAACTTAGCGATTAGCGAAGTCGGACAAGCTACTCGTGATAGTTTCGATTTGTCGATCGTTTTGCTAACTTCGATGTAAAACCGAACTCATGTGTGTATCACATATCGTTTATCTCAGTCCTCGAGATGATTCGGTTCGCTTCTCAAGCGCTCTTGCCATTGAAATCAATACTATTTCTTCTTAGCGGGGTCGACCAAGTCTAAGTAATTTCCATCCGGTTCAAGACCAAGTATTATGCTATCATCGAGTCCGTCTTACTATCAATGATTCAATTCGTTATACCAACTTTACTTGCACAATATCGATTTCATATCATTCACTTGTTTGGGGCCAATTTTGTCATCGTTCACGCACACTCCCAGTTTTTCCGTCCTACTCTAAGTCTTGTTGCCTCAAGTCTATCGTCCGTCCAGACGATACTGTAATGTCAATCGCACAGGTTCAATCACTCGATATAGGGTCGTCCGTCTATCCGCTAGGTCAGCTCACAAGGTCATAGTTACAAGTCAAGTTCACGGCTCATCGTGCAAGGTCGTTGTACGATGCTCGCCCCAAATCCTAGGGTCAAACCATTTGTTCAGTTGTACGGGAGTTTCTACCCAAGTTCGTTCCGCTCAAATTTCTAAACATCAAGCAGCGTTCACCCTATTCGCATCAACATATTCTCCGTTCCAAGTTCGAGCTCGTTTAGAAAAGTCATCCTACGATAGGTTGTCCTCAATCAAATCGTGCGTCCACAATAACAATTATCATAGTCTATCTCTTCAAGTATATTTGATACAATCTACCTATACAATTCACGTAGTCGATCACAAGGTCGTCTAGCCTTGCAATATGTCGCGTCCCGATCTCACGCAAGTCTGATTATCCACGACGGATATAAATCACCATGTCAACATTCCCGCAGAATAATCGTTCTCATCGGGACGTAACTCTTGCGTTGCGTCTAGACTTGCTCATTTTCGATACGCAGAATAGGTCTACTCAATCCTCAAGTTTTCTTATTCTTCAATCGCAAGTCCTAAAAATCCTCGAATTCACCTTCGCTTCAAACCACAAGTCGAAGCAATCAAAATTGCCATGTCATGATATTTTGAGTTCGACCATTCCCGCTGGACATGAATCACCATGCCAACTCACATGGAATGATTATCCCAAATCCGACGTAACGCATGTACGAGGCTGGAGTTGCGCTCACGCAAGACAAGATCGTTGTTGTTGTGGTTATCACCGAACAATCAAGTCACTTTCCTTCCTCATTCCAAACATTCATTTCCAACATAGCAACCTTCAAAACAATAACTTCTAACACGATCAATATTCATCGAATCAGAGTACCCCCGAGTTATCGTACATCGATCTTTGATACGCCTCAATACCATCGATGATGTACATTACCTGACGATCTTCTTTTTGCAACGAATTCTAAGTCGTGTAACTTAATTTCCTCAATTCACATTTTCGCGTGCTAACTCTTCATCGAGCAACATCAATTTCAATTCCTTAGTCATTCTCGTATCTTTAAATCAATGTTTCCTATGCACGCTATCTTCCGACCGTGCTATTCCCGATCTCGTCTATGAGTAATTCACCTTAACTTAAGTTTCAATCCATTTAACTAAATTCAAAATCGCATGCACGATCTTATATGTTTCTTCGACCAAGACAACCATTCGTTTCATGATTCGTACTACGCATTCTTAATTCGCCCGAACGATATCTCGTTTGAGACTCTCAAAGTCGGAACCAACTAAGCATTACTCATTCTAAGGCTTGCGCGATATTATCGCTTGCCGACATACTCGTTCTATCCGTAAATCCTTTAGTTTCGCTCGAACAATTTCTATAACGTCCATACACCACTCAGGGTTTGAGCCACTCGACTAGTTGTCGACGCTCACTCTTATTCTTCTTCGAAGCTATCACATACACCACTCGGAGTCAAGTTATTCTATAAATCCTCAAAAGATCGTTCGATTCCCAATCGATGTGTTCAATCGCACGTTCGCCCATTCCTCAAAGTCTAAGAATCATTCTTGCGTTCGTTTTGGCATTGGCCAAATAGCGTCTCTATCAACATACGTTCTAAGTCTCACTTATTTTCGTCCGAGCGATAGTCGGTCTCGCTCGCAAACTCATTCTCACCAGAAGGTCTAGGTGCGCGATACTCGGCACAACTTAGCCAAAAGGCTGCGTGTATAACCATCCCATTCGAACTATACTTCGGTCTCGTGTACTCGTTCGCTATTGTCAGCATAAGGTTATTCAAGCATGTCTTGCATTTGCTAACTCTTAGCATCGGTTCCTTCCAACTCAAGTACGTCGTGGTTCGGCACAAAGGCCTTCGCCTATCGATCCAATTCAACCGAGTAGTTGTACGAGCTTTTGAAAATATTAGACTTATTGTATGGAACATCCCAAGGCACAACGAGAGAGAGCGTACACTTCTTCTGTTTCAAAACGAGCTTTCAAATATGAGAAAATCGAAATGAAGTCCAAGGACGTGAAGCCGTGCTCTGATACCAATCTGTCACGCCCCGCTCCCATAAGAGCGATCGTCCTCGCTAAGGCGTGATGTCGTACGGGCCTAGGTTGCGCCTGTGCAAGGCCAAGTCCAGAAACGACCGATTTGAGCTAGGCCACAGAGTCGCACAGAGTGTCCCCATTTGCAGCAGAAAGTAAATGACACAAGATGAAGTGAATTCAAACTCTTTATTGATATTCGAAAAGTTTACAAGCGACGCTAGGCCAAGTTTACAAGTCTCTCAAGCTCTCTCTCTCTCTCTCTCTCTCTCTCTAAAACATAAAAGGTGTGCCAAGTGGCTTACAACATGGAATGATCCATGGCGATGTTCCGATACATTATGTCCTGTATATGGCGCATCAGCTCCTTGTAACGCTCTAAGGCTCCAGAGATAGCTCTGTACCTCAGCACGTTCGAGGGAAGCTCCGCACCCGATGACGTCTCCTGCATCCTACAAGCAGACTGTAGGGTTATCAGTACATTGTTATGCATTGGTGGGGAGGCTAGCTCGCCCATAATGCTATCATTACCATACACGTTCCATTTGCTTTTGTGCATCGTCTATCATTCATTGTCTTTCTAATCTTGTCTTAGGATCAGTTTCATGGCATATTTCATAGCCTATCTCGTGTTGCCAAATTCAAGTGTCGCATGGAAATACATGCACGACTTACCCATACTTACCATCCGGCCTTTCCTGTCCAAAGTAAACCAAGTTAGTCCACAATTCATAGGAAATAACTTAACGTGATTCATGTGAGCTTTCAATGCCAAGGGCGTGTCCCTGCCTCGGGTCCTAGCACGTCGTAGGCGTATTTTCTAACTCCTTTGTCGAAGTACTCTCGATTATCTCGTGTGTTATGTTCGAGCATGTTCAGAAGGCACTTTATTTTATTAACTTAGACTACTTTGATTTCAATACAAGGACTTGCACGTGGATTGCCACCAGCAAAGCCCACTTAATATATATGCATCAGTCGCTGGCATCACAAGCCAATTTGGACATGTCTTCCCCTTGGTAATTTCTCACCTATCATGGCGTACGGCTTGGTACACCCTGATAGTCTTTTGAAATATCCGTCCTTACGTCCCCTGGTGGCCAAGCCCGCACTCAGGCCTGTACGTAAGCCAAATTTTGATTTTCGTCCGGACCAGCAAGTCCTTCACACTTTGACCGTGCCGCTGGAAATCCCTTATATCTCCCACCTCCCATATACTAGTATATTGTCCACGACCATTTCGTTTTCTTTTTGGTTGTCATTTTAACTTAACGGCTGTCTCCAAGCCGTAGGCTAACCCTTAGCCATAATGCGTTATCGACCAGGTTGGTGTCCGTGCAGTGCGTGTAGCGAGCCCGGTTGCACGTGTCCGTCACACCTGTCGCTAACCATTCCTTTCTTTCTTATCTTTTCTTTATTCTTTCTTTTCTTTCTTTCACTTGTTCGTTTGTTCATTTATTCATTTCATTCACATATTCATTCATTCATTCACTTATTCATTCATTCATTCATTTATACATTTTGCAACTCCTTGTGCGGTAGTCGCCTTGGCGACCCATCGGTCCCGTGGCCTTTCAATGTTGCTATACTCTACTCGGAACGACTATGTCGATAGTCTTCCTGTTTCATTGTTGTAAACCATTCATTGTTTCATTGTTGAACGCATAGGGAACTTGAATGTAAGCTTGTGCCTTAGCACGAGCGTGGAGTGCGGTGCGAGAGTTTTTATATTTTCCATGTTCCTTTCCATATTCTATACAAGCATACAAGATGGGATTATTCCCTTAGCTAGGTGTGTTGAGTCATTTATTGACATTCGCGATGTTATCGCCTAGCGATTCTAGCAATAGTGTCCGTATTGTTATGTGTCTAAGCTAAGCAAAGACGGGTTCATCGGAGCCACCCACCTTAGCGATGTTCGTATCGGCCGAGCGATACTCCGAGCGCGCCTTTGAAAATCTAAGTTTGGATTCATCTTCGACGGGCCAATGTAAGCCTTGCATCGATTCTTCTTCAGGTCGATGCCAACTCTTCGGGTTGATGGCTAGTTTGAGTCGTTGCACTTGCCGTTTGAATCGGCATTCCGCTTGGGCGGAGCGGGTCATTACACGTGGTAGTACCATATTAGTCATACTACTGCGAGCCTGTGACTTGGAAGTACAATTCACATTAGGAATAATTTAATTTTGGGAGGATGACTAAGAATATGAGTCCCTTGTTCAATTTGATAGTTGGGTAGTTAAGGTTGATAAATAGGTCATGTGATTTAGCCAATGATTTACTAAATTCTAACACTATTAGATAAATTTTATAGAAGGATACACTATTGTGTCGGAAGGTCGGACCCAAGTTGGGTAGACTACTCGCTTGATAAATTAGGACTTCTAGGATTCTATTCCTAACCTTGAACATTTGTTTCATTTTATTTTTTCTCCTCTAATCATCATAGTCATATCATAGAATTCGTATTGCTCATTTATTTCTCTTTGGCCATAAGGAATTATTTTTTAAATGATTTCAGATTCAATTATCCATCTCAAGCCTTTGATTCAAGACATATAATATTCTCCTAATTATTGAATACCCGTGCAATAGAGATTAGAAAATTTATTCTTATTTTGTCCTTGATCATTATCTTTCCTAGTCACTCATTTTATTTTTTAAGAATTGATACTTGAAGGACATATACTTATATTTCTCCTATCTTGATCACCTGAGAATCTGTTCGAATTATCTTTCCTGCCTAGGCCGTATTACTTAATTATTTCCATAAGTAATTATTTTCTAAAAGTCAATATCCTATTTCTATATATTGAGTTTTGAGCCTAACATGCTTCAATTATGCATATATTAAATCCCCAGTCGTCTTCTTTAAATTTTTGATCGTTTGATTTTCAAAAGTGATATCCATCGATCGTTTTATTTTCAAAATTGATACTTTTCTTCAAGAATAGGTACTTATATTTTCTATCATGATCAACTTGTTGAAATTCTAGAAGCTCCTTCAAAATTTATGAATATAATTGGAATAATTTTTGATGACTCATAATGGCAAGACAGCAGCGCACTGTCGCCATTTATTTAAATTATGGAGACTGCGGGTTTACTGCTGCCAGCAGCGCACTAGCGAGGCATGACCCCTAAGTTGAAGTAATTCCAGATAAGCATGTGTTATCGAACATTATTTAAAACTATGTCTTAGTTGTCCTATTTAATCTTTGAATTATTATGTCAATATTGGATAGAGTCGATAGAGTATTGATACCATACCATTATTTGAGTCATGATACCAAGGGTTTATTGCAACCAAATGTACACTGGTGGAGCATAAATTCTCGGTAAAGTGACGTCACGTATACATATGGTTTTCGAATGTTATAGAAACTACAAGCTTCTGGCATATGACTATTGATTTAGTTCTTATTATTTTCCTTTATTTCTTGAACCCTTCTTTCTTACCCTTCTATTTTTGAATGTTATTTGATTTCCTAGTAATCTTTTAAATTTATTTTTGAATTTCTTTCACTAGATTCGTAATCATACCTAAACTATGACTCTATGATCATGCCTACATAATTAATCGTGCTAAAATGATTTCAGTTTGGATCATCCTTAACGATTTTTCGATCGCAACTAGACTATTTCGATTATGTTTCGATCGCGTCAATTCGATATTTTTTTAGAATTTGATTTTGTAATCGTGCCTAAATAATTTTGCTTAAATTGTTAATCAAGTTAATCATGCCAACAAATTTAAATTTTGATCGTTTCTAAACGACGTTGATCGTGACTAAACTATTTGACTATAGTCATAGTCATGCATATACTTCCAACTCTATTATTGCTAATGTTTAGATTTATTCCAGGCTTGATCATGTTTAGTCTAATCATATTCATACTAGTGCCAAAATTTAATCATGCTTGGATGACTTGCATGGTTAGCCTTGATCATAACTGCATCCTACTCGTATCAAAGTCATTTAATCATGTTAAACTTTGTCTAACTTTTGATCGTTGATCATGCTTACATAATTTTAGCTAGTGGTTACTCGTGCCTAATAACTTTTTTAGCTAATAATCCTATTTTGCTTTTATCCTTAAGCATGCTTAGATCTTATCTTGACTAGATCCTTTGACCATAAAATTTGGTCATAGTTTGATCATGCCTAAAAAAATTGTTCATGTTAAACCGATTTCTTTGACCATCCTTAAACAAAACTTGATCGTGACTCAATCATAGTATATCTTGATCGTGCCAAATCGTAATTTTCTTTTGTTTATTATTTTAGTTTTGTCCGCAATTACGCGTGACTAATTTGATCAGGAATCATATCATTCTCTTGATTATTTCAATTGTTGTTCTTATCCATATCGATTGAAATTTTATTTTTTTTGATTATATTCTTAGTCGTACCTAATTATGTCATTTCAAATTTCGAGGAAAAAAATTTTCTAAGGTGGATAGACTTTTAAGCCCACTTCCCGATTTGCAAATCTTTATTTTCCTAACTATTTATTTTATTTGAACAACACGAATAGAAATACTTTTTCTTGAAACGATTAAAGATTTTTTATTTCTATTATTTTTGTATTTCAAAAAAAACTAATTAAAATTTATAGTTTGAAAATAATATTTAATTTTTTTCCAAAAAAATATATGTTCTCGAATTTTTGGAATTATAAAATATGTTGTTCAATATCTGATTCCTAAAATAGTTGTAAAAGTTTTTCCATTTATTTTTAAATAAGATTTTGATTAAAAAGTATATTTATATATATTTGAAATTATCTTGATGATATCGTTATATTCAAATTACTAGGATGACTAATTATTAAAATAAGATTTAAGTTGTAATAATATGATTTAAATAATTTTGATAGAAACTAATAATTTTAATTCTACTTTGTTATCTTTCGCTCAATGCTTCCTATTATTTTCTTGTCTATTTTATTTAAGTTCGAGGACGAATTTATTTCTAAGGTAGGTAGATTTGTAACCCCTATTTCCGAAATTTTGAAAAAAAATTATTATTTATTTGACTTAAATAGTAATTTTTGGAATTTTATAAATATTTTAATTAAATAATTATTATGATAGAAGGCTTTAGTCATAGTTAAGATTTGGAGTATAAGATGACTAGGAATTATGTTACGGAGAGTGTAGTCGAGTACTTTGACTAGTCTTTTAGCCAGGGTAGGGAAGGTCGAGCTGTAGGTGTGTTCTAACTTGGAAATTAACAAACCAAGTTATAACTTGACCCCTATAAAAGATTTAGTTAGTTATTTATTAAGATTATGACCTTTAGGGGCCTGGTTGTACCAATCTAGTCGAACTGGAACCGAACCAAGCCCAAGTCCATGTAGTCATATGGTGTATCCAAAGATGTCCGTATCGATATATTACATTTGTGTATATCGTATGTTATCTTAGTGTCCTACAATATATATATTTTTCTAAGTAATTGTATATCTATATATTTATTTATCAATGTTATTCGATATTAAGTGATTATTTAAAGGATAAATACTTTCCTTAGTTATCCTCGTACATTTTGGAGAATTTTAGACCATACCTATACTTGTATGTATACCTATTATTGGTTTACCTTATTGTTATTATTATTCTTGTTATTATAATTATAAAAAAATATAATTGTTGATTTTGTTTTCTTCAGTAAATAAATATTAAAGATATGCACATATTTTATTTTGTAACCCCTATACTAGACAAAAATAATGTTAAGGTGTATATATATATATACATATATATGGAGTACACAACCCTAGCACCTACGAATCCCATTAAATAGTTTATTTTCTTTCGTATTAGGGTCGGATTGGAATCGATCTAAAAATCGACAAAAAATGTCCAAAAATAGGGTATATCATAGTCCCAACAACCTAAATTGGAAGGCCAAAAATGGTCGATCCATTGAGAAATCTAGAAAACTAAATGACGACAATCCTAGACAACCTGTAGGGCTCCGTACCCCTTTTCGTAGATTCGAATTTCGACAAATGAGCGTCGAGAAATTAATCTCCCAAAATCGACGAAAAACTATTTTCAAAATGTAGAATTTTTAGAAAACTCACTGATACGGCATGCGCCCAAATAAATCGGGCGATGTGGTCGCAACCCATAAGTAGTGAAAGATGCATATGGATGTTATCGACGTGCGTTAGGAGCCGAAAATCAATTTCGTTGTGTGTGCACGACAAAATCAAAACGTATCTGTCGAGATATCCCATATCGGCCCATTTGCAAAGTATCCCACAACTTCGTGCACGTTCGTCATCTCGAGACGAAACTCGCACCATCAGGACCGTATCATTTTTCTGGTCTTGTGAGCCAAATTTGATCTGATTTTGAGAAGGTCGACCGGAACGCTATTTTGGCAGGCTCGTAACCCAATCTGACGGGCAAATTGGGTTCAAATTGTCAAACCATTGCCACGACCCGCACCCACCGTGAGGGTACGAGTACGTAACAACGCCCAGCCTACGCCGCAGTGTCGGCGGTAGAACGCTGTTCTAGGTCATGAACTATAACTAGCATAATATGAATACTCTCCATAAGGAGGCCAACACAGAGGTACAACTCAATCACAATCTAAGGTAGAATGATAAAGATAGATAAACATGAAATCCAAAAGAGATACAGGAGATAGAAGTCTAAGTGTCTAAGATACATAATCCCAGAAATACATCTCAAAACTCAAATACAGTAATCTACAAGTAAATACAACTCCAGACAAAATGAAATAACTATCTAAACAACCTCTACTGTGTCCTCTAGGCTAGCAGGCAACCTCCAGGCTATCTGTAAAATTTATCAACAGGTCCAGTCAGGACAGGAGCGAGTACAGTACATCTCAACAGTTCATAGCAGGTTAGAAAATATAATCATGCAGTAAAGTAAGATATAGATACTGAAGAAATGCAGTATGTAAACAGAGAGAGAGAGAACTGTAATAGAAATATCTACTATAAGTAAAGAGCTACCAGTGACTAGTGATTTAGAGCACAAAGTCGACATGTGAACGGCTTGATTTGTACATGGCTATTCTACTTTGGAATTGTTCACATGGCTATTTATACTCCCCCATACCCCCAATTAATACACAAGGATCCAACCAGATTATGTTATGATTCTATGTAACAGCCCCCGAAGGGTAGTAAGCCTCCGAAAGGTAATAAGCCCCCAAAGGGTGATATGCCCCCAAAGGGTGATAAGCCTCCGAAAGGTGATAAGCCCCCAAAGGGTGATATGCCCCCGAAGGTTGATAAGCCTCCAAAAGGTAATATGCCTCCGAAGGGTGGTACATAGTAGTCCCACAAATGGGATAAGGATTCAAAGAAGACTCTGTGATCATATGGGTATATGTCACAAGTGATCATAGAACCAAAAAAGCATATGATACGCTGTGTAAGTGAAACGCACAGAACATAGAGTACCCGATGCTCCCTGAAGGGATAACATCTCAGGGTGGGATCCATATTGTACTAATCCGTGTGACCAACGTGCCAGTATCAATTAAAGTAATTTAATGCAGGAAAATAATTCTAAGCAGGATATGAAATAATCCGAGAATGTACTCGCCTGATATCTGAATGTCCAAGGTAAAGATACTGTCCGAGGAGAGGTGTCTGGCTCCTAATTAGAACAGCACAAGTCACAACATGTCCAAAAGGGTAATATAAAGCACTACAATGCATTCTACATGAATCTAGGTCAAACTAGGCCAAAGTCAACCCTTGGTCAACTCTGGTCAACTGCACTAGTCAAACTAGGTCAAACTAGGTCATGTCCTAACCCAGCAAGTCTTACTAGGCCTAACCAAGACTATCCTAGCAAGCACACATCAATACAAGGCTATACAAGCCAACATACACCCAACTCTATATAGCATGCAATTATTCAATACTCAAATAGGCAAGAATTCACATTGGATATACACTAGGTAATCTATTACTTTAAACTATATATGTCTACACATATATACACATACATATATTGGTATTCAACATTAGGTCTATAATCATGGTATTTCAAATAGTTATATAAACTTATATATTACAACATAATATGCTAACATATATATAATATACATAAATAGCTAAGTTAATTGTATTCATAAATACTTATTTAAGAGGCTATGTGTGTGTATGTAAACATAGCAAAGGGGCAAGTGAGGGTTAAATGGGCATACATAGTGTATACATATTAAAGAGTGTCAAAGTGTAAAGTGTGATAGTGTCTACATAGTGTAAGGGGTACATAAGGTAATATAGGATTTGTGTTAACATAGAACATTACATCTCATTAACTTCTATATTGTATACATTATATCTATTATTACATTACATTCAAGCTTGCATTCATTCATCATTCATTTATTCTCTTGCACTACTATATGCACCATACATTACATACTATAGAACCTACATATTCATTACAAGCCATACTTATACATGCTTACATTAGATAGGTTACTTACACCTCATACATCATTTATTTAAACATTTACTCACGCTTGCATTCTCTATTTAATTGCATAATGTATATACATTAACATGGGTTAAAATCAAATAGAATATTATATTACACACAAGGGTGCACAAAATGCATATGCCGAATAGTAACTCCTACTAATAATCAATACTGTACCATCTCAGTATGAATTAAAATCTAGGATTAAAGTAATGTTATAGATCTATGTGTTAGCTTTACGAAACTTCAAACGGATCGCGTTTTTGTTTCCGAAAACTCTCGGAATCGCAAAAACACCGAGAACGCGTTTGTCTTTCGTACAGCTGACACTCAAATAATTCTCCAGAAAGTTATAGAAAGAATTACGCCTATTAATATATGTTTTTGGAAAGCTAACTTCAATACGCTTCTTTTAAAAAAAACGGAAGATTAAACCGAGGTTTGAGCTAGAAGTTATGACATTTCTAAGTTAGGGCTGAAATTAAAAACGTGGATAAAAATCATGACGGATTTAGATAGTTTGAGACAAAAGAACACAAGTATATAACATAATATATCGAGAACTCACTCTCTACACTAATATATATATATGAGACACTATAGAACACATCTCTAATACAAAAATATGAGATTAAATATGTAATAATTCATTCATACATAACAACAACACATAGTGTGTCCAAATTTGGGATTTTCCCACATGGACACAACCACAACACAAAGGACACTCCTATGACCTCCAAATGGACATAAAATGGACACAAATGGAGATACAACCATGGGCGACATTCCTATGGGTTCAAAATAGACCTATATGCATGAGGAAATAAAAAGGAGAAGGGATTTATACCTCCCGGTAGATCGAATCGAAGAAAAGCCTTCCCGGAGCGACACCGACACGTAGAGATTCCAAAAGGACACGAACGAGCTCCGAATCCTCCCAAACTTGGGTAGCTTCCTCCTTGGCTAGAATGGAGAAGGAGAGAAGAAAATTTGGTGGCAAAATGGAAGGATTTGGTGAAGAAATTGCTAGGGACTGCTCTCTAGAAATTTGGGAAAGAACAAGAGAGAGAGTGTGGATGAGAATAATGAAATGAACTTGAGCCTATCCTCTCCCAAAGTGGCTGGCCATATGGGGCTATTTGTCCTATTATGGTAAGGTCCAAAATGCCCCCACTAACCTATTCTATGAGTATTAGGAAAGGGCTAATTGGTTGGGGCTAAATTAGTCATTCTAAAGTCTCTAATCACACTAACCTTATCCATAATAATTAGTCTAATCTCTAACTAAAATATTTCTATCATGTGGACTAAAATTAATATCATGTGGGCCATGCTTAACTAGTGTGTGGGTCCCACTAGAGTCAAACTATCCCCGGGTCCCCGTTTCAAGTCGGATTGAGTTGAAATTCGAACCCGACTCAAATAACCCCAAAACAATATCATAAATAATAAAATAATATCAAAATAATTCAAAGAGGTCAAATGCAAAAATATCCTTAGGCCAAAAATGATATTAAAATATCATAATCATATGGTTAGGCTCTAGGTCAAACAGTCTCTAGGGTTTCACTAGCAAAACGTCAAAACCACAAGTCATTGATTTAAATAATTTTAAAATGATTTAAAATCACCAAAAATCATATCATGAATTAAATATCATTATTAAAATAATTATAAACACAAAATTTCAAAATTACCCTCATTTAGGAAACTGGGTGCTACAACTCTACCCACCTTAGAAAAATTTCGTCCTCGAAATTTAAGATCGATAGTACTCCTTCTAGAGCCTCTAACCTACCCAATATCTAAGGTAACACTTCCTAACACTGGAATAATAAACGGACATCTAAAAAATGTCAATCTAGGAATACCTCCAATACTGCTTTGCTGTACGGCGGTAATGGAACTTCAATAAAATATGGACTGGAACCTATATCCAAGGGACTGGACCTATTTTAAAGTGGTCTTAACTAAGGATGAAAAGGAACTGATCATAGGCTATAGGTATGCTCAAACTATTATCTTCCTATTAACCATCTATTAATACATTCTATTACCATAAGAACGATGCATTACTAAGACATATAGGCCCCTATCTCTCATAACACATTTATACTCACCAAAAGACTAGTACATCCTATCAAGGCTGATACTATAATCTCTTATAAATCTCATAAGCTACATGTTTAGAGACACACATCCCCACATCAAGGACTAACCTATATATATCTACAACTGATACTAATGGGGTGATGTCCCTATTTTCCCAACAATCAAGGTCTAAATTTTTTTTATCTAAATCATGCAATTTGAAGGAATAGTATACAAGGTCAGGGCATACCGTTGCAGTTGGAAGTCTCACCTAGGTACACTAATCATTCTAGGTCAAAACAGTACTATGGTATCAACACACAAACAATCTAGGGTGTCCTAATTAGGAAGGTAAGGGAACAACAATCATCAAGGTTGTACGGCCGTCTACCATCCTATATGAAAACTGGTACTTATCAAAATAAAATAAAGTTAACTACCATTTATCTAATAAGGGGTACTATTCAAGAAAATCAAAATCAAAAGTTAAAGAATGAAAGCCAATTGCATGGAAATCCAATCACAATATATTTATATATATAGCGTTAGAGAGGGAAAAGCTAGCATTATATACAAGTTATGTAGTTAGTGTGTGTATGGGTGTATGTGGACATGTTCATATAGTTAGATAATAGGCGTGTGTGTATGTGAAATATACATGAAAGTGCATAGGAGGATTTGGGTTTCAAACAATAACTATCAAGTTACACTAATCATGGCATATTGGTTAAACAATCTACAATACACAACTCATTTGCTCATAACATGCATGGCTAACCATATCTATATATATAAAGAGTTAGAGATTTAGTTATATATCTATATACATTATAACATGTATGCATAAACTCTATATATATATCTATATAAATATATGAACATAACATAGAGAGGAAGGAATATGTTTACATGGCAGTGTATACTAAGTTAGGGTGTATGTGTGTCCTTGTACAGGGTTATAGCTTAGTATTGAAAGGTTAAACCCAGTTTTAGTTCAGCATTTACATACAAAATCTGAAAATAAGCTAACATTTAAACCAGTGCAGTATTAACATAATTCAATTTCAAAATTTAGGAGTTTGAAACATCACAACTAATCTCAATGCTCCCAATACATCCTAACATGATAGAAATGAAACCATAATATACTATCAATACATTTATCTACGCATACAGTTCAATATTACATGTTAAATCTGAAATTGAACTAAATATGGAAATCAATGTAAAAATGTTAACATGTATTCAGTTTTTAGGATTTTGGAGAATTTGCACATCAAAACCAACTCAATATTTATCACAACCTAACATGTAAGAATATGGAACCTAAATTTATATCCCTACAACAATAATGTACACAGCTCTAAATA
Source organism: Iris pallida (assembly GCA_029216955.1). Taxonomy (NCBI): domain Eukaryota; kingdom Viridiplantae; phylum Streptophyta; class Magnoliopsida; order Asparagales; family Iridaceae; genus Iris; species Iris pallida. The sequence continues at coordinate 411,720 of JANAVB010015467.1, read as the reverse complement.
TTATATTTAAAACAATCAATTTGAACTAACATTTAAAATCCCGTATTAAGGGTTAATATGCACATAGTCTCAGATTTGACAAATTTAAACACAAAACTCAACCAAAAAAAAATTTTGAATTGAAATCCTACGTATAACATACATGTGCAGTGATATAAATAAAACTATTATCATAAAATTTTATATTTAAATTACGAGTTAAGCTAGAAAAAGCAGAAAATTGGAAATATTGGGGTTTTGAAAATTTAAACATTAATGACATATTAATATGTATTCAGATAGGTGGAAATCAAGTGTAGCATGCATAAGTGTCAGGAAAGTGTCCACTATATATATTCATATATATTCTCATGTCCTAATATAAAATTTTAATTCTACGTTAAGACCAACAATTAGATTCCTACCAAGGTTGCAAGCAGGTGATTGACGTAATCAAGACAGTATTATTATTATTATTTAATACAAGAATAATAGCAAGAAAGAAATAACGATAAAATCTGTTTTTGCTTATCTGTTTAAAAGAAAAACCCATTTTGAAACCCAGAGCTAAATTTTTAAATCCAAGATAAAGTCTAGCAAAATCATCGATTCGTTGTATTAAGAAGAATTTCATAGTAAGAAGTTACACAAAGTTTATAAAAACAGCTAAAGCTACTCCTAAGTTAAATAAATGAGAAATAAAACAAAACAAACAAATAACAATTCTCTCTTTCTTTTTTTCTTTTTTTTTGAAGGACTGAAACAAAAGTAGAGAAAACATGTTCAAAAATATTTAAGGTACAATCTGATAATCATATGCGTCTTCTTGAAATTATGTTGTCAGAATTCTGCCACGCCAATAAGCATAGCTGCAATAAACGATAGAGTCCATAATAAGGCATACACCCTATAATCATGTTATCTAGAATTCTTACCATGCCACCCGGTATGGCTGCAAGAAAATCTAGATTTCATAACTAAGATAAGTATAGCTATATCAGGCTCTACGTCCTTGTCATGGTAGCAAATATGACTGCAATAAATTCTAAATTCCATAATAAAGTAGACTTTTACCTTTCTCACTGTCCTTATCAAGTATGTTATCAGGTTATACCTTAATTCCAAAAAAATGTACACATACATATAAATATAAACTCAAATTCAACAACTAACATCAAGATTCAAAATTCAACAATAATCCATCAAAAATCATAAAAATACAGACTCAAATTCAACCACTATCATCAAGATTCAAAATTCAACAATAATCTATCAAAAATCATAAAAATACAGACTCAAATTCAACCACTAACATCAAGATTCAAAATTCAACAATAATCCATCAAAATCAAGTTCAATAACAGGAAGTAAAGGTAAATCAAATTAGGGAAAAACAGATTTCAAATCGAAGTTAAAATAAGATTCTTAAGGGTCATCCCAGGAATCTCTCAAGGAATCCTAACCGTGATTGAGTACCTTCAAAATATATCATATTCCTACTGCAGGCTGTAGTGGTACTCTAGTTCGAATATCACTACATAAACTCGACCTTCATGGGCCACCACTAAAAACGTGTCACGACCCGCACCCATCGTGAGGGTACGAGTACGTAACAACGCCCAGCCTACGCCGCAGTGTCGGCGGTAGAACGCTGTTCTAGGTCATGAACTATAACTAGCATAATATGAATACTCTCCATAAGGAGGCCAACACAGAGGTACAACTCAATCACAATCTAAGGTAGAATGATAAAGATAGATAAACATGAAATCCAAAAGAGATACAGGAGATAGAAGTCTAAGTGTCTAAGATACATAATCCCAGAAATACATCTCAAAACTTAAATACAGTAATCTACAAGTAAATACAACTCCAGACAAAATAAAATAACTATCTAAACAACCTCTACTGTGTCCTCTAGGCTAGCAGGCAACCTCCAGGCTATCTGTAAAATTTATCAACAGGTCCAGTCAGGACAGGAGCGAGTACAGTATATCTCAACAGTTCATAGCAGGTTAGAAAATATAATCATGCAGTAAAGTAAGATATAGATACTGAAGAAATGCAGTATGTAAACAGAGAGAGAGAACTGTAATAGAAATATCTACTATAAGTAAAGAGCTACCAGTGACTAGTGATTTAGAGCACAAAGCCGACATGTGAACGACTTGATTTGTACATGGCTATACTAAAGAAGCGTACATGGCTATTCTACTTTGGAATTGTTCATATGGCTATTTATACTCCCCCGTACCCCCAATTAATACACAAGGATCCAACCAGGTTATGTTATGATTCAATGTAACAGCCCCCGAAGGGTAGTAAGCCTCCGAAAGGTGATAAGCCCCCAAAGGGTGATATGCCCCAAAGGGTAATAAGTCTCCGAAAGGTGATAAGCCCCCAAAGGGTGATATGCCCCCGAAGCGTGATAAGCCCCCAAAGGGTGATATACCTCCAAAGGGTGGTATATAGTAGTCCCACAAATGGGATAAGGATTCAAAGAAGACTATGTGATCATATGGGTATATGTCACAAGTGATCAAAGAACCAAAGAAGCATATGATACGCTATGTAAGTGAAACGCACAGAACATAGAGTACCCGATGCTCCCTGAAGGGATAACATCTCAGGGTGGGATCCATATTGTACTAATCCGTGTGACCAACGTGCCAGTATCAATTAAAGTAATTTAATGCAGGAAAATAATTCTAAGCAGGATATAAAATGATCAGAGAATGTACTCGCCTGATATCTGAATGTCCAAGGTAAAGATACTGTCCGAGGAGAGGTGTCTGGCTCCTAATTAGAACAGCACAAGTCACAACATGTCCAAAAGGGTAATATAAAGTACTACAATGCATTCTACATGAATCTAGGTCAAACTAGGCCAAAGTCAACCCTTGGTCAACTCTGGTCAACTGCACTAGTCAAACTAGGTCAAACTAGGTCATGTCCTAACCCAGCAAGTCTTACTAGGCCTAACCAAGACTATCCTAGCAAGCACACATCAATACAAGGCTATACAAGCCAACATACACCCAACTCTATATAGCATACAATTATTCAATACTCAAATAGGCAAGAATTCACATTGGATATACACTAGGTAATCTATTACTTTAAACTATATATGTCTACACATATATACACATATATATTGGTATTCAACATTAGGTCTATAATTATGGTATTTCAAATGGTTATATAAACTTATATATTACAACACAATATGCTAACATATATATAATATACATACATAGCTAAGTTAATTGTATTCATAAATACTTATTTAAGAGGCTATGTGTGTGTATGTAAACATGGCAAAGGGGCAAGTGAGGGTTAAATGGGCATACATAGTGTATACATATCAAAGAGTGTCAAAGTGTAAGTGAACAAAGTGTCAAGTGTGATAGTGTCTACATAGTGTAAGGGATACATGAGGTAATATAGGATTTGTGTTAACATAGAACATTACATCTTATTAACTTGTATATTGTATACATTATATCTATTATTACATTACATTCGTGCTTGCATTCATTCATCATTCATTTATTCTCTTGTACTACTATATGTACCATACATTACATACTATGGAACCTACATATTCATTACAAGTCATACTTATACATGCTTACATTAGATAGGATACTTACACCTCATACATCATTTATTTAAACATTTACTCATGCTTGCATTCTCTATTTAATTGCATAATGTATATACATTAACATGGGTTAAAATCAAATAGAATATTATATTACACATAAGGGTGCACAAAATGCATATGCCGAATAGTAACTCCAACTAATAATCAATACAGTACCATCTCAGCATGAATTAAAATCTAGGATTAAAGTAATGTTATAGATCTATGTGTTAGCTTTTCGAAACTTCAAACGGATCGCGTTTTCGTTTCCGGAAACTCCCGAAATCGCAAAAACACCGAGAACGCGTTTGTCTTTCGTACAGCTGACACTCAAATAATTATCCAGAAAGTTACAGAAAGAATTAGGCCTATTAATATATGTTTTTGGAAAGCTAACTTCAATACACTTCTTTTAAAAAAACGGAAGATTAAACCGAGCTTTGAGCTAGAAGTTATGACATTTCTAAGTTAGGGCTGAAATTAAAAACGTGGATAAAAATCATGACGGATTTAGATAGTTTGAGACAAAAGAACACAAGTATATAACATAATATATCACGAACTCACTCTCTACACATATATATATATATATATGAGACACTATAGAACACATCTCCAATACAAAAATATGAGATTAAATATGTAATAATTTATTCATACATAACAACAACACATAGTGTGTCCAAATTTGGGATTTTCTCACATGGACACAACCACAACCCAAAGGACACTCCTATGACCTCCAAATGGACACGAAATGGACACAAATGGAGATACAACCATGGAGGTCATTCCTATGGGTTCAAAATAGACCTATATGCATGAGGAAATGAAAAGGAGAAGGGATTTATACCTCCCGGTAGATCGAATCGAAGAAAAGCCTTCCCGGAGCGACACCGACACGTAGAGATTCCAAAAGGACACGAACGAGCTCCGAATCCTCCCAAACTTGGGTAGCTTCCTCCTTGGCTAGAATGGAGAAGGAAAGAAGAAAATTTGGTGGCGAAATGGATGGATTTGGTGGAGAAATTGCTAGGGATTGCTCTCTAGAAATTTGGGGAAGAACAAGAGAGAGTGTGGATGAGAATAATGAAATAAACTTGAGCCTATCATCTTCCAAAGTGGATGGCCATATGGGGCTATTTGTCCTATTATGGTAAGGTCCAAAATGCCCCCACTAACCTATTCTATGAGTATTAGGAAAGGGCTAATTGGTTGGGGCTAAATTAGTCATTCTAAAGTCTCTAATCACACTAACCTTATCCATAATAATTAGTCTAATCTCTAACTAAAATATTTCTATCATGTGGACTAAAATTAATATCATTTGGTCCATGCTTAACTAGTGTGTGGGTCACACTAGAGTCAAACTACCCCCCGGGTCCCCGTTTCAAGTTGGATTGAGTTGAAATTCGAACCCGACTCAAATAACCCTAAAACAATATCATAAATAATAAAATAATATCAAAATAATTCAAAGAGGTCAAATGCAAAAATATCCTTAGGCCAAAAATGATATTAAAATATCATAATCATATGGTTAGGCTCTAGGTCAAACAGTCTCTAGGGTTTCACTAGCAAAACGTCAAAACCACAAGTCATTGATTTAAATAATTTTAAAATGATTTAAAATCACCAAAAATTATATCATGAATTAAATATTATTATTAAAATAATTATAAACACAAAATTTTGAAATTACCCTCATTTGGAAAACTGGGTGCTACAACCATACCCGTAGATATATAGTTTGATGACTTTAGAAATCGTATGTTCTGATACGTTTTTCAGTGTAAAATGGGTCCAACGACGGATATTGTTTTAACTCGAAATTACGATTTTGCCCATATGTCCAGAATTGAACTTTTGGGTAGGCGTTCTTAGACATATCTTTATTCAAAAAATGTTTGTGATATTTATTTCAACATCCGGGACAATTGTGGGAGTTTGACTCTTGTAGCTCACTAAGTGGTTTGATGTTGTTGGTTTGTATGCTATCCCTAGCCAACTGGGATATTCTGAATGCGATGGTATTATCGGTATCACTAGCAAAGGACCCCAGACGACTATATTTTATAATAGTTTTTATATTTGATAACTTCTATGATTCGTATATGTAGTATTGTCTTGCATTAATTTTCTATTATTTCTCGACACGATGATTTCACGAGGTAGTAGTTATGGATTATTTACATATTGTTCGTGACCAATGTATTACCGTGTTCATGCCCTGTTTGAATCCATGAGTATTAATCAGACAGGAAAATATATTAGTAGACATGTAAATATATCCAGAAACATTCCATTTGTATATTTGTGTCTGATAGCAGTCGCATAATCCACGTACAGGGTGTCGAATTTATCCATTAGTCGTTTACATGTCGAAAGTATATTCTAGTTAGATAAAGTCTTGCTATAGTACTGTTTCTGTTTTCAGTCGTTTATTATTATTACTTTCTTGTCGTTATTACCATGTTTTTTTGCTTTTACTCACATGTTTCATACCATAATTTTCTGGTTATCCACCATCATGTATTTCAGTATTATTTACTATTTTATAGATTTTGTCAATTATTGGAACTGCTGTTAGTATGTACTCGTTCCATTTTTGACGGTAAATTAATATTTTTCAGGTTAGTCACGACTGCTCATAACATTGGGGAAGACATGGGTATGTTGGAAGGCTAACCTAGAAGACTAGTTAGATAGATTAGTTGTTTCTTTTTATTTTACGAGAGTTGTAAATTCTTCAAATGTAAATCTTGTAAATGTTGTAGTTAGTGTAGTAATGTGAATGAACAAAGTTATATTTTATGTGATTTTGAGCATTGTGACTAGACAACGTACTACCGTCGATACCGCGGTGTAGGCTGGACTTGGATACGCACTCGTATCCGAAAAGCGGGTGAAGGTCGTGACAACAAGTTGGACAGAATTCCCAACACGCAAGTCTGTGGCATTGTAATATTTTCCACTGCCAAGACTTAAGTGTCAAGCACTCTTCTTCCCATACATGGAATGAGACTTTATGGTCTATACACTGGCAAAACCAGTAACAGGCAGATGTATAGAGTTGTTTGCCTCAGTAGTCTTCTTCCCGCACATGACATGCGGCTTCTTAGTCTGCACACTGGCAGAAGCAACAATAGGCACATGCACAGAGCTATGCGCAACAACAATAATCTTCTTAGTGTCAGCACGCATAGCTTGTACTGGGCTATGCGCCAACAGGGTCTTGCTTGGGCAATATGCGCCAACTGATTCATAGCGTTGTAAGCTTTCGGAAGACAAGTCTAGCGGGATCACTTGACTTTCTGCACCTTAAATGCAGGAGTAGAGCTATTCCCCGATAACATGTGCTCGTAGCCATGTTGGCCGAACTGCACGGCCAACATCTTCTGAGTAGAACCAATCTTTGTAATGTCGGATTACGCCACCACTTTCTCGTTGGTGAAGTAAGTTGTCCCCAACAGAGTCATCATTATTGTTCCGATATAAAAAGTATAAAAACTTTTGTATTATAATTTTAAAAAGAAAATAGTACAAAAAAATTTTAAACAAGAATTCTAAGTACAAAAATCTTGAGATTGGAGCGATGGAGATTAAGTCTGTGGTCGACTTCTTTATTCCGTTGATGATCCGAGGTGAAGATTGCAGAAAATTATAAAAGTTTGCTAACGCTGGCTTACTGGCAAAATTTGGACAACAAGTAGACTATATGTATGAGTTCGTTTGTGTCAGGAAGGTCTTGTCCCTCTATTTATAGCATTTTTTACGAAAAATGGTTATGCGCACATAAGACAAAAATACACAATTTTTTGACTTTAGGCGCATAGACTGAAGTTAGCACATAGACACTCGAAATACGTGGGGGTGAACGTGCATGCGTGTCACTCTCAGGCTGCCACGTGACTTCAGTTACTTGAGACGTGCCGCATGAAACGCAGCCGCGTAGCACGTGATCTCCACTTAGAAAATAACACACGACATAACACATTTATTGCATAGTGAACTTACCGCATGATGCATTTGCCGCATGATGCATTTGCCGCATGATGAATCTATACGGCTTGTAAAGCAAAAAGTAGCTGATGTAAGCACTGGCGTATTTCTCGTGACCGTTGACTGCACACTGCATAAGACAGCTCACTTTCTAAGGATGTGTCAGAATGACTATGCGGCTTGACCGTATGCGCCTAGTGACTCTACCGCGTAGTATCAAGGGGCCATATAGGCCTTAAAATATGCCACATATTATTACCTATCTTTGGGAAGTTATTGGTTTTAGCGCATAGCTCTTTAGAAGGAAAAAAAAATTAGTGACGTTTTTTTGTGCATATTAGTGTTATTTTTGGGCATCGCTAATATGACTTATTTTGCTAGTATATGTTTGCCATTAAAATTCTTTGATTATAAATTTCAATACAAACAGAACAGTGTTACAATATAGGACTTAGATGTAGCCCTAGAAGTACACTTTTGTTTAATCTGGGTCCCTTGTGCCGATGGAGCGAGTGGTAATGCGTTGACTCCGTTGACGAGCTGACGACGGTTATCGGTTCTCTGAAGGTTCAGATTGCTCTGGGTGCTGGAGCTTGCTGAGAGGAGGAAGACGTTGAGTGTCTGTATCTGCCTCTCAGCAAGCTCCAGCACCCAGAGCAATCCGAACCTTCAGAGAACCGATAACCGTCGTCAGCTCGTCAACGGAGTCAACGCATTACCACTCGCTCCATCGGCACAAGGGACCCAGATTAAACAAAAGTGTACTTCTAGGGCTACATCTAAGTCCTATATTGTAACACTGTTCTGTTTATATTAAAATTTATAATCAAAAAATTTTAATGGCAAACAAGCTGGCGACTCTGTTGGGGAATAGTGTAGTTTTGTACTTTCTTCTTTTTTAGAAAAATAAAGAAGTACGCAACTTTTTTGTGATGTGTTCATTTTTGTTATCATGAACTTGATGATTTGAGTGGACCTATTATCTTTTGCGCACCTTGGTTTTTAGGTACAGATAATAAGTTTGAAGGAACCAACATGTTTGCTCAGAGGTAATGTAGACATGGCAATCATTGAGGTTCAAATGATAGAATCTTCCTACTCAGAGGTATTATGGACGTGGTAGGAATGATCCAGGGGAATACGCTGAACAACTCAGAGGTGATGTAGATGTGGAAGTTCTGCGATCAATGTACGACAACGCAAGGGTTGTTTGTACGAGGTGTTTACTCAGAGGTAATATGGACGTGGTAAACATGAAAGATGGCGTAGGCTTACGAAGTGTAAGATTCCGCTTTGTAAGGTGTAGGGGGACAACTCAGAGGTGATGTGGACGTGGTTGTCTCTCTACTGGAGGATGCTACGGAACAGCTGGGTTCCGGAAGCATATGGTTTTGTTGGAAGGGAATTGTCTGTGAATCCTGATGATTGGGTCCATAGATCCCCTTGTGGAAGCACATATCTGAAAGATGTCAAGAGTAGTACTTCTTCAGGAACTTACCGTTGATGGGCATCATGAACAAGTCCCCATTGGATTTGGCGAGGCGGTAAGCACCGTTTGAGTATACCGTCTCAATGATGAAAGGTCCTTTCCACTTGGGCTCGAACTTTCCTGGTGTCTTGTGAGTTAACACCATCGGCCTCCTGACTGCCAGAACCAGGTCGCCAACTTGAAAAGTTCTCTGTTTGACCTTCTTGTTGAAAGCTTGTGATATACGAGCTTGGTAGAGTTCGATACGTTGTTGAGCTAGGAGACGCTTTTCGTCAAGTGCCTCCAGCTCCCATAGACGACGACGTTGATTGTCATCTTCTGTGAGTTTGTTTGTGATTGCTACGTGGAGTGAGGGTATCTGGATCTCGAGAGGCAGTACCGTTTCACTCCCGTAGACCAGGGAGAATGGTGTGTTGCCTGTTGGGGTTCGTACCGTTGTACGGTAGGCCCAAAGACATTCGCCCAGCTTTTCGTTCCAGTCGCGTTTGTTGGATGATACGACTTTTTTGAGCAGCCTAACGATAGTCTTGTTGAATGCCTCGGCTAATCTGTTTGCTGCCGGATTGTAGGCGGTTGATGCCACGTTTTGAATGCGATTCTTGTCACAGAATCTGCTGAAAACATGGCTGATGAACTGAGGACCATTATCGTGGATGATCCTCCGGGGTACTCCGAAGTGGTAGATGACATGGTGTTTGATGAAGCTGACCACCCTGGAGCTCTTTACTTCCGCCAATGGGACTGCCTCCGTCCATTTGGAGAAGTAATCGGTAATGGCCAGGATGAAGCGGTGCCCCCTTGATGAAGGAGGGGTGATCGGTCCTACGATGTCCATGCTCCAGGCTTCGAAGGGCCAGGATGCGACTGTAGGATGCAGTGGTTCTGACGGCGTATGAATGAAGTCTGCATGAAGTTGGCACGCATGGCACTTCTTAGCATAGTTGACAGCATCAGCGGCCATGGTTGGCCAATAGTAGCCCATACGTCGCAGTCGATCCTGCAACTTAGGACCAGGTTGATGAGCTCCGCAAGTTCCGTCATGAGCTTCTCGAAGGGCTTCGGTCGCCTCTTCGTTGGACAGGCATCGAAGAGGAGCCCATCATAGGAGCGTCGGTACAGCATTTTAGTGGCTGTATCATAGTAGAATCGAAGAGAACGTCTCCTGACTGAGACGGTTTCCTTCGGGTCCTCTGGGAGAATTCCGTAGACGGCGTAGTCGATGAACGGGAACCTCCAGTCTCGGATATTAACACCAGTACCGGTTGGCATGGCGTGGTCCACTCGTAAGTAGAGGTTATTTTTAGGACAAACCAAGTCTCGGCCAACCACCATGACGTAGTGTTGAGTCCCAAGGGGTGCTGCTAATGAGGCCGCGAGGCCAGCCAGAGCATCAGCCTCCAGGTTTTGTAGACGAGGGACGTGTTCGATGAAGAACCCGGTGAAGGTTGAAATGATGTTTAATGCAACTTCATGGTAAGGGATCAGATCTTCATGGCGAACTTCGTATTGCCCTCGGATCTGGTTTACGACGAGTTTCGAGTCGCCGTAGGCTTCTAGATGATCCATCCCCAGCTGTTGTGCCAGCTGGAGTCCCATAAGAAGTGCGTTGTACTCAGCAATATTGTTGGAGCACGGCTTCGAAAGAGAGTAAGCATGCTGGATGACTAGCTGATCGGGAGAGACTAAGGCTACCCCCACTCCTGCGATGATCTGGCCTTTGGGGCCTGTTCTTGAAGCGCCATCGAAAAACATCCGCCAGACGGAGCCTTCTTCGGTGACGTTTGATTCTTGGACCTCATCCGGGATGTCTTCATAGAGTCTTGAGGACTCCGGGATGGGGTGTTGTCACGACCCGCACCCTAGAGTAAGGGCACGAGACGTGAATACGTCCAGCCTACGCCGCAGTGTCGGCGGTAGAACGCTGTCCTAAGTCACATCATCTAGCAGTATATATCTAAACAGTGTATACTCCCCGAATGGGGGTGACATAGCAAAATAAACTCAATCACAACTAAGAAAGAGATAGCACGATATGAACAGAACTCAAGGAAATGAAATAGATAAAACAGTAGTCTAAGATAATCCCAGCAATACAAGGTCTCAGATAAAAGAATATATATAAAACTGATCTCCAAAATAGAGTCTAACTAGAACATGATCCAACTACATAAAGATAATAGCCTAACTATCTAGTCTAGGCAGTCGGGGGAAGGTCCTCAGCTACTGCTGGATCCTCCTGAGGGTCCAGCTCACAGGTGTCATCAAGGGCTGCCCCGTAGTAGGTGTCTAGGCAAGCCTCCTCCTCGTCCTCTGTAATATTTTCAACAGGTTCAGTCAGGGCAGGAGCGAGCACAGTACATCTTAACAATTCATAGCAGGTTAGAAAATATAAACATGCAGTAAAGTAAGATACAAGTACTGAAAGAAGTGCAGTATGTAAACAGAGAGAGAACTGTAATAGAAATATCTACTATACATAGAGAACTAGCAGTGACTAGTGAATCAGAGTACAATATGAACATGTAAATGGCCTGGGATGATTCTGATGCTACACTATGGAATGATTCTGATGCTACACTACTGGTATATTATTCACATGTCCATTTATACTCCCCCGTACCCCCAATCAATACACAAGGATCCAGCCAGGTTATGTTATATGATGCTATGTAACAGACCCCGAAGGTGATAGACCCCGAAGGTGATGAACCCCGAAGGTGATAGACCCCGAAGGTGATACATAGTAGTCCCATAAATGGGATAAGGATTCCAGGAAGACTCTACGATCATAAGAGTATATGTCGTAAGTGATCAAGGAACCAATGAAGCATAGTGATACGCCATGTAAGTGAAACGCACAGAACATAGAGTACCCGATGCTCCCTAAGGATAACATCTCAAGAAGGGATCCATATAGTACCAATCCGTGTGACCAACGTGACAGTACAAGTAAAGTAATCTACTGCAGGAAATAATTCTAAGCAGGATATGAAATGATCAGAGAATGTACTCGCCTGTATCTGAGTGTCCGATATGAAACGTACTGTCCAAGGAGTGGTGTCTGGCTCCTAATCAGAACAGCACAAGTCACAACAAGTCCAAAATAGCAAAATGGAGTCCTACTATGCATTCTACATGATTCTAGGTCAATCTAGGCCAAAGTCAACTCTTGGTCAACTCGGGTCAAACCTAGAAGTCAAAATAGGTCAACCAGGTCTAATTGAGTCTAAACTAAGCTATTCTAATCTACACTAGCTAGCACCATTCCTAACAAGGTTAGGCAAGCCTATACTAGCCATATCACAATATAGCTTAGCTAAATCTAGTAAACCTTAGCAAGTCCACAACCTCACTATTACACCCATAGATTAACACCACATAAAACATTACACATATCTAGGCTAGATATAAAACCTACATCATTAGCTAACAAGGAAGTATATATATATATATATATATATATATATATATATATATATATATACACTCACACAATTTCACACATACACATTGTATATGCCTAACACAACCATGGCTTACAAGTGAGGAATAGAATATAGGAAAGAGAGAGAGTGCTAGTGTGTGTATATCATGAATGTGTCAAAGAGGTGTATATGTGTCCTGTGTGCAAGAAAAAGTGACAGTGAAAAGGAAATCAAGAGTGTGTGGACAGTGACTAGCACATGTGCATAGAATACAATCAGTGAAGAGGATGTGTATTTGTGTGGTGTGCTATCAAGTGGAACTAGGTGTCAAATGAATGTGTATGTCATATGTGTGCAGGAATACCCAGCAGTGAAGAAAAAAAGTGTGTTCAGTTGCAGGAAAAGTGACAGTAAACAAGTGAGCAGTCACTTGTATATGTTGTAATCCCCAATAATGAAGAGAGGAAGAGAAGACTGTGTGCATGAATAAGTTTAATAGAAACAGTGAAGGATAGGGGAAGGAACTAATTAAAGTCAAAACTGGAATTGCACATTGAACATCAAGTCCCCTCTACCTCATCTCAGGTTTAGACAAAATTTGGAATTGAAACTCAGTCTCAAAATAGGTAGAAAGAATGGACACCAAACTCAGGTTTTACAACTGGAACTAAAACTCAGATTTTTGCATTAAGGCTACACCTCATTATTCCAGTTAAGAAGAAAGGAAAAGGAAAGGAAACCAAATCATTGTTCTCAATCTCAGTTCTTGAAGAAACCCAAACAGTGCCTACACAGGTTGTAATACCAAAACAACACAGCAAATCAATAACATTTCCCCCCCTTTCCCATTCTCAGTTATGAAGAACATTTAATAATTTTAGTTCATAACATGGTATGAACATCTACTCATTAATCAGCCCTCACTCATCAATTCACACCAACCTTGATCATGGCAAGACAATATATATAGGAGACAGTTTAGAATCAATAACTAAGTATTAAATATCAATACTAGGGATTAAATCATCAGGCAACTCAAGTTTGCAAACTAAAAACAGAAAGGGAATGGGCTGATACAGTATGGTTCAGTAAAATGGTAAATTGACAGTTTTAATAATGAAATTAATTTCAAACCTAAATACAGAGGTTGGTAACATAAATATACGTTGTGTACGTGTCACACAATCTATTGGTGTCCACCCAAGTGGACACAATGTGTCCAAACTGAAATAAAAGCCAAAACAGCAACCTGGGTACAGTGCAGGAAACTAGGCCTCGTACACGTGTGCACGAGTCTCGTGTGCACAACAGGGATCAATCCAAAGCTCGTGTTCAATAGCACAGGTTCACTACCTATAGGGCTATCCATAGGACACCCTGCACCGTCGTGTCGTGTCGTACGGGCGTGTCCACACACACGTATCAGAAGCAAAACACACACGATCACAGAACACAGAGAAACTCGTGCGTCGAGGATTTTTCACTCGAAACGCCTCGTAGGCACACGAAACTTGACACATGGAGAATCAGTGGGTGCCCCGAGACTTCCACAAAGTTTCGTGTCCAGAGGGTTTGTGTCGTGTCCGCTATAGGGGCCGATAGGCAGGGGATCCCTGTAGCAGCGCGCGGTCGTGTGCGCGCACGTGTCCACAACAGCAAAATGACACACTACGACACGAAATCTATGACACAAGGACAGGAACCTATAAACAACATCAAGATCAAACTTCCTATTCAAAAATATTGAATAAAAACGATCGAAATGCCCTTTGAGGTATTTCGTCGAGCACCTAGTCTTAACTGCTGATACGTGTCCAGAACGGACATGAAACCACTGACACTCAACACAAAATCTATTCAGACCTTAGGGGGACCCTTAGGGCTTCCTATTGGTGAAGGCAAAATGAAAATCTATGGAGGAATGGAGAAGTTACCTCTTGAAGAATAATGGGTGGAAAAGTCCTCAAATGCAATGAACTCCTCAAGCCTCCAAGTCCCACAAATTGTTTCTTCCTCAACCAATTTATTCCAGCAGCAAGAGGATGAATTTTAGGTCCTAATGAAATTGGTTTGAAGGAAAAAGGATTCAAAATGGATTTTTAATGATTTTTGGAAGATGGGACTCACCTCTTTCCTTAGAACTTTTGAAAGAACCTTAAAAGAGGCTAGCCCTAAAAACTAGGAGGGATTAAATAGGGGGGAATCCCTAGGTTCAGCTAGGGTGGCCGGCCAAGTTAGGTTAGGGTGGGGTTTGTGCTAGGTTAGCTAGTCCTATCTAGTTTAGTTACAAAATGACTTGCGTAACCACAAGCTATTTATCAAATAACTTGATTCCTAAATTCCTAATTCAAGTTCTAAAGAATCACTAACCACTAACTTGAGTCATAGTAGGTTAGACTAGGGTCACTTGACCTAACTAAGCCCAACTAACTGGGGTTAGTTCCTAGGTTGGTCTACATGAGTCAAAACTAGTCAAAAATCAAACTAGTCCAATAAAATCCAAAATAAACCCTAAAAATTCCCATAAATTCTAATTAATACTAATAAATTTTATTTACCCCAAAAATGACAAATTTACCCTCAAACTAGAAATGTGGTAGTGACAAATCTACCCTCCTTAAAAGAATTTCGTCCTCGAAATTGAAAGGCGAAATGCAACTGATGAGAAGGATAGAAAGTATACCTCAAGGTCCAAAAAGATAAGAGTACCGCTCGTGCATCTCATCCTTCCGCTCCCAGGTAGACTCTTCTGGAGAATGATGCCTCCATGCGACGCGTACCAAAGGTATCACCTGGTTCCTCAGAACCTTCTTCTGTCGATCCAGAATCTCCACTGGCTGCTCTGGATAGCTGAGAGAAGGACCCACCTCAATCTCCGAATGATCGAGCACATGGATAGGGTCAGCCACGTACCGTCTCAACTGTGATACATAAAATACGTTGTGGACCCCTACAAGTGCAGGCGGCAAGTCTAGCCTGTAAGCCACGTCACCGACTCTCCCGCTGATAACAAAAGGGCCGATGAAGCACGGGCTAAGCTTTCTGCCTCTACCAAAACGTATCGTACCATAAGTCGGAGATATCCTCAAGAAAACCTGGTCTCCGACCTAATCACAAGCAAGGTCTCAATTAATATAAATAACAAACATGATCAAAAATCACAAACAACAACCTAAATCTAATCCTACTCTAATCTGTACCTCAAACTCCAAGGGCCTCCGGTGGCTATCGGCCCAGTACCGATGTCTGTCTTGTGCCACGTGAAGTCTGTCCCTGATGAGCTTCACCTTTTCGGCCGCATCCACAATCATCTCTGGTCCCAGCAAAGCTCGCTCACCAACATCATCCCAGGATAAGGGTGTACGGCACCTACGCCCATACAGAGCCTCGAAAGGTGACATCTCGATGCTGGCCTGGAAACTATTATTATAGGCAAACTCCACCAAATGAAGATGATCCTCCCAGGAACCTCTAAAGTCCAGAACGCACGTCTGCAGCATATCCTCAAGGGTCTGAATAGTCCGCTCTGACTGTCCGTCCGTCTGGGGGTGGTATGCAGTACTAAACTTGAGCTGAGTGCCCAAGCTGGTCTGCAGACTTCTCCAGAAATGGGAAGTAAAACGGCTATCCCGATCTGAGACGATGCTGACCGGAACTTCGTGGATCCTGACTATCTGCCGCATATACATCTCCGCCAGCCTCTCCGTAGACGTACCCACCTTGAATGGCAAAAAGTGGGCCAATTTGGTCAACCTGTCAACGATGACCCAAATCGCGTCTTTCCCTTCCGGAGTACGCAACAATCCTGAAACGAAGTCCATCGTGATATGCTTCCATTTCCACTCGGGAATGGGCAGCGGCTGCAACAATCCACGGGCCTCTGTTTCTCTGCCTTGACCTGCTGACAGACCAAGCACCTAGCTACGAAGTGGGACACCTCCCGCTTCATTCCTGACCACCATACGTGCTCTCGCAGATCTCGGTACATCTTGTTGGCACCCGGGTGAATAGAGTACTGCGATCTGTGAGCCTCCTGCATAATCTGCTCTCTGAGCTCCCCGCTAGGCACACATAACCTGGCACCGTGCCTCAGGGCACCATCCTCTGCAAGTGAAAACTCAGGATCCTCCACTCCTATACTGATCTGCTCTCTGATACTCTGCAAGGCCACATCCTCGAACTGGGCCGCCTTGATCCTGTCCACCAAGTCTGACTGAATCTGTATCCCCCATAGCTGCATCTGCACTCCCGGCACGATCACCTCGATCCCAAGGCTCTCCAAGTCGGCAAGCAAATGCCGATCCATGGTCAAACACATGGCTGTCGGATACCTACTCAAGGCATCGGCAACCACGTTGGCCTTCCCTGGGTGGTACTGAAGTAGGATGTCAAAATCCTTCATCAACTCCAGCCATCTGCGCTGTCTCATGTTCAACTCCTTCTGAGTGAACACATACTTAAGGCTCTTGTGATCTGTGAAGATCTCTACCCTCTCACCATATAGATAATGCTTCCACAGCTTCAAAGCAAAAATCACTGCTGCCAGCTCCAAGTCGTGGGTAGGGTAATTCTTCTCATGGGGACGTAACTGCCTGGAAGCATAGGCAATTACCTTCCCGTGCTGCTGCAACACACAACCCAGCCCCTTTCCTGAAGCATCACTATAAATAGTGAATCCACCTGATCCTGAAGGCAACGTCAGAATCGGAGCTGTCGTCAGCCGCTTCTTCAACTCATCAAAAGCTGTCTGACACTCCTCTGACCAAACATACTCAGCATCCTTCCGGGTCAACCGTGTCAACGGCTCTGCAACCCGGAAGAAATCCTGCACAAATCTTCGGTAATATCCTGCCAGCCCCAGGAAGCTCCTGATCTCTGTAACTGAAGTCGGCGCTGTCCATGCCTCAATTGCCACAATCTTCTTGGGGTCAACTGAAATACCATCTCCAGTCACCACATGCCCCAAGAAATCCACCCGGTCTAGGAAGAACTCACATTTGGAGAGCTTCCCGTAAAGCTGCTCCTTCCTGAGAACCTCCAGCACTATCCTCAAATGCTCCTCGTGCTCCTCCTCAGTCTTGGAATATATCAAGATATCATCAATAAACACTACTACAAACTGATCCAGATACTGATGGAACACCTTGTTCATAAGGTTCATAAACACTGCGGGTGCATTGGTTAGCCCAAATGGCATAACCAAAAACTCGAACTGTCCATACCGCATCCTGAAAGTGGTCTTGGGAATATCCTCCCCCTTTAACTTCACCTAGTGATATCCCGACCTCAGATCAATCTTGGAAAATACCCGAGCTCCGCTCAACTGGTCAAATAGATCGTCGATCCGCGGCAGTGGATATTTGTTCTTGATCGTGAGGTTGTTGAGTGCCCTATAGTCAATACACATGCGTACTGACCCATCCTTCTTCGGCACGAACAACACTGGTGCACCCCATGGCGACGAACTCGAGCGGATGAAGCCCTTGTCCTGTAGCTCATCCACTTGCTTCTTCAGCTCCACCAGCTCGCTGTTGTTCACCCGATAGACATGCTGAGAGATAGGCTCCGCTCCTGGAACCAAGTCTATCGAGAACTCTATGTCCCTGTCCGGTGGCAGTCCCGGCAACTTCTCCAGGAAAACATCTATGTACTCTGCTATCAAGGGGTGTGGAATCGTCTACTCCTCGACCGAGACTCCACAGAAGACTCCGCTGCTCTGCTCTGTCTGACGTCTGGAGTACTCGAACTCTGGCTCCCCCGGCGCTCTGAACAGAACTCTACCCCCTCTGCAATCAATGCTGGCGTGGTGCCTGCTCAACCAATCCATGCCTAGTACTATATCGTAGTTCGGCAATGGCATTACGAGCAGGCTCACCTCCCACTCACGGCCTCCCAAAACTACTCTTCGACCCTTACAAACATCACTCACGAGGATAATACCACCCCCGGTCGTGATCTTGTAAGTCCTAGGCAACGATTCAGCAATGATACCGTGTCTAATCGCAAAAGATACTGAAATGAAGCTATGCGATGCACCGGAATCAAACAATGCAAATGCTGGACTGGAGTCAAGAAGAATCGAACCTGCAACCAGCTCTCCAGTCACCTCTGTATCTCCAGCTGCCATGGCGAAAGCTCGTCCCTGCTGGCCTCCCCTGGCCTGCTGCTGGTGCTGGACAAACCTCTGCTGCTGCGTCGGCAGGGCTGGTCTCCGCAGCTGGCCCACTGGAGCTCTGGCTCCACCTCCCGGAGCTGCTCGTCCCATACGGCACTCCCTCATCTGGTGATCTGCTGAGCCACACACTAGACACAGGCCCAGCCTCTTTCTGTACTCACTGGCAGCATGTCCATTCCTTCTACAGTATCCACAAGTGGTAACCTGCCTCTGGCCCTGCTGGTGCTGCCTCGGCTGCTGCTGGTGCTGAGCTGGCCTCTGTTGGATCGGCTGAGGCTGGAACTGCCTCGGCTGCTGAAACTGAAAGTGGGGCCTCTTGGCCTGGCCCCCGCTGCTACTGCCTCCCACTGGGTCTCTCCCTCTCTTGAGCCTAAGCTCAAGATCATCCTCAGCTAACAGGGCTCCCGTCAAGATCTCCTCAAACGTAGCATCTCTGTTCCCCTTGGTCAGGGACTTGACCTCCTTGACTAGACCCTTCCGGAACCTCTGGGCCTTCGCTGTCTCGTTTAACCCCTCAACAAACCTGCCGAGACGGCCAAACTCTTCCGCATACTCCTCAACTGAGAGGCTCCCCTGGACCAAGCTCTCAAACTGTGTCTCCAAGGCCCCGACTGCTGAATCTGGGAAGAACTTCTTCTTGAAGAAGCCCCTGAACTGCTCCCAAGTCTGCCCTGGTACCCCCACCCTGGAGTCCGACTGATACCAGGTGCGAGCAAGATCTCGCATCCGGCTAGCTGCGGCCTCGATCTGAAGGTCTGCTGGAATCCTGGCCAAGCGGAAGATCTCCTCCATATGCTCGATCCACTCGTCGGCATACAGGATCCCCTCTGTCCCCATGAAGTCTCTGGGCTCATCTTCTGAAACTGCTCGATCCCTGGTGTCCTCTGCTGCTGCACCACTGGTCGAGCTGCGGCTGTCGTGACGGCCAACTCCATGCCTCTGTCCTGCCGAGCCTGCTGTCGGTCCATGAACTGCTGGAAATATACGAATATCTGAGCTGCGTCCACATGTCCTGGAGGCGGTGGCGGCTGGAAAGGATCCTCTGGATAGACCGGGTCCTGCCTTCCAGTCGGTGCATGCATACCCCCTGCTGCGGCTGCCGATGTCTCAACACGAGCTGAGGTGACAAGAGTTGCAGTCCCCTGGCCTCGCCGTGCTGGCTGAGAGGTAGCAGTCCCTTCTAAAGCATCCTCATGGACGGCACGCTGCGATCGAGTCTCTACCATCCTGAAGATAGACAAACAACAGTATCAATTTCTGAGAAAGAAGCGATATAACAAAGGCGGACAATTATAATTCAAAGGATCAGCTGACAAAAGGATTTAGATGGCAATAAAAGGAATTTTCCTAAAGTGATTGAGTACCTTAAAATTAATGTCCTATATCCTATAGCAGGCTGCAGTGATACTCTAGTTCGAGTACCACTACACTTCTAGTGCGGACCTGCATGGGCCACCACTAAAAACGTGTCACGACCCGCACCCTAGAGTAAGGGCACGAGACGTAAATACGTCTAGCCTACGCCGTAGTGTCGGCGGTAGAACACTGTCCTAAGTCACATCATCTAGCAGTATATATCTAAACAGTTTATACTCCCCGAATGGGGGTGACATAGCAAAATAAACTCAATCACAACTAAGGAAGAGATAGCACGATATGAACAGAACTCAAGGAAAAGAAATAGATAAAATAGTAGTCTAAGATAATCCCAGCAATACAAGGTCTCAGATAAAAGAATATATACAAAATTGATATCCAAAATAGAGTCTAATTAGAACATGATCCAACTACATAAAGATAATAGCCCAACTATCTAGTCTAGGCAGTCGGGAGAAGGTCCTCAGCTACTGCTGGATCCTCCTGAGGGTCCAGCTCACAGGTGTCATCAAGGGCTGCCCCGTAGTAGGTGTCTAGGCAAGCCTCCTCCTCGTCCTCTGTAATATTTTCAACAGGTCCAGTCAGGACAGGAGTGAGCACAGTACATCTCAACAATTCATAGCAGGTTAGAAAATATAAACATGCAGTAAAGTAAGATACAAGTACTGAAAGAAGTACAGTATGTAAATAGAGAGAGAACTGTAATAGAAATATCTACTATACATATAGAACTAGCAGTGACTAGTGAATCAGAGTACAATATGAACATGTAAATGGCCTGGGATGATTCTGATGCTACACTATGGAATGATTCTGATGCTACACTACTGGTGTATTATTCACATGTCCATTTATACTCCCCCGTACCCCCAATCAATACACAAGGATCCAGCCAGGTTATGTTATATGATGCTATGTAACAGACCCCGAAGGTGATAGACCCCGAAGGTGATGAACCCCGAAGGTGATAGACCCCAAAGGTGATACATAGTAGTCCCATAAATGGGATAAGGATTCCAGGAAGACTCTACGATCATAAGAGTATATGTCGTAAGTGATCAAGGAACCAATGAAGCATAGTGATACGCCATGTAAGTAAAACGCACAGAACATAGAGTACCCGATGCTCCCTAAGGATAACATCTCAAGAAGGGATCCATATAGTACCAATCCGTGTGACCAACGTGACAGTACAACTAAAGTAATCTACTGCAGGAAATAATTCTAAGCAGGATATAAAATGATCAGAGAATGTACTCGCCTGTATCTGAGTGTCCGATATGAAACGTACTGTCCAAGGAGTGGTGTCTGGCTCCTAATCAGAACAACACAAGTCACAACAAGTCTAAAATAGCAAAATGGGGTCCTACTATGCATTCTACATGATTCTAGGTCAATCTAGGCCAAAGTCAACTCTTGGTCAACTCTGGTCAACCCTAGAAGTCAAACTAGGTCAACCAGGTCTAATTGAGTCTAAACTAAGCTATTCTAATCTACACTAGCTAGCACCATTCCAAACAAGGTTAGGCAAGCCTATACTAGCCATATCATAATATAGCTTAGCTAAATCTAGTAAACCTTAGCAAGTCCACAACCTCACTATTACACCCATAGATTAACACCACATAAAACATTACACATATCTAGGCTAGATATAAAACCTACATCATTAGCTAACAAGGAAGTATATATATATATATACACTCACACAATTTCACACATACACATTGTATATGCCTAACACAACCATGGCTTACAAGTGAGGAATAGAATATAGGAAAGAAAGAGAGTGCTAGTGTGTGTATATCATGAATGTGTCAAAGAGGTGTATATGTGTCCTGTGTGCAGGAAAAAGTGACAGTGAAAAGGAAATCAAGAGTGTGTGGACAGTGACTAGCACATGTGCATAGAATATAATCAGTGAAGAGGATGTGTGTTTGTGTGGTGTGCTATCAAGTGTAACTAGGTGTCAAATGAATGTGTATGTCATATGTGTGCAGGAATACCCAGCAGTGAAGAAAGAAAGTGTGTTCAGTTGCAGGAAAAGTGACAGTAAACAAGTGAGCAGTCACTTGTATATGCAGTAATCCCCAATAATAAAGAGAGGAAGAGAAGACTGTGTGCATGAATAAGTTTAATAGAAACAGTGAAGGATAGGGGAAGGAACTAATTAAAGTCAAAACTGGAATTGCACATTGAACATCAAGTCCCCTCTACCTCATCTCAGGTTTAGAAAAAATCTGGAATTGAAACTCAGTCTCAAAATAGGTAGAAAGAATAGACACCAATCTCAGGTTTTACAACTGGAACTAAAACTCGGATTTTTGCATTAAGGCTACACCTCATTATTCCAGTTAAGAAGAAAGGAAAAGGAAAGGGAACCAAATCATTGTTCTCAATCTCAGTTCTTGAAGAAACCCAAACAGTGCCTACACAGGTTGTAATACCAAAACAACACAGCAAATCAATAACATTTCCCCCCCCTTTTCCATTCTCAGTTATGAAGAACATTTAATAATTTTAGTTCATAACATGGTATGAACATCTACTCATTAATCGGCCCTCACTCATCAATTCATACCAACCTTGATCATGGCAAGACAATATATATAGGAGACAGTTTAGAATCAATAACTAAGTATTAAACATCAATACTAGGGATTAAATCATCAGGCAACTCAAGTTTGCAAACTGAAAACAGAAAGGGAATGGGCTGATACAGTGTGGTTCAGTAAAATGGTAAATTGACAGTTTTAATAATAAAATTGATTTAAAACCTAAATACAGCGGTTGGTAACATAAATATACATTGTGTACGTGTCACACAATCTATTGGTGTCCACCCAAGTGGACACAATGTGTCCAAACTGAAATAAAAGCCAAAACAGCAACCTGGGTACAGTGCAGGGAACTAGGCCTCGTGCACGTGTGCACGAGTCTCGTGTGCACAACAGGGATCAATCCAAAGCTCGTGTTCAATAGCACAGGTTCACTACCTATAAGGCTATCCATAGGACACCCTGTACCGCCGTGTCGTGTCGCACGGGCGTGTCCACACACACGTATCAGAAGCAAAACACACACGATCACAGAACACAGAGAAACTCGTGCGTCAAGGATTTCTCACTCGAAACGCCACATGGGCATACGAAACTTGACACATGGAGTGTCAGTGGGTGCCCCGAGGCTCCCACAAAGTTTCGTGTCCAGAGGGTTTGTGTCGTGTCCGCTACAGGGCCCGATAGGCAGGGGATCCCTGTAGCAGCGCGCGGTCGTGTGCGCGCGCGTGTCCACAACAGCAAAACGACACACCACGACACGAAATCTATGACACAAGGACAGGAACCTATAAACAAGATCAAGATCAAACTTCCTATTCAAAAATATTGAATAAAAACGATCGAAATGCCCTTTGAGGCATTTCGTCGAGCACCTAGTCTTAACTGCTGATATGTGTCCAGAACGGACACGAAACTACTGACACTCGACACAAAATCTATTCAGACCTTAGGGGGACCCTTAGGGCTTCCTATTGGTGAAGACAAAATGGAAATCCATGGAGGAATGGAGAAGTTACCTCTTGAAGAACAATGGGTGGAAAAGTCCTCAAATGCAATAAACTCCTCAAGCCTCCAAGTCCCACAAATTGTTTCTTCCTGCAACCAATTTATTCCAGCAGCAAGAGGATGAATTTTAGGTCCTAATGAAATTGGTTTGAAGGAAAAAGGATTCAAAATAGATTTTTAATGATTTTTGGAAGATGGGACTCACCTCTTTCCTTAGAACTTTTGAAAGAACCTTAAAAGAGGCTAGCCCTAAAAACTAGGAGGGATTAAATAGGGGGGAATCCCTAGGTTCAGCTAGGGTGGCCGGCCAAGTTAGGTTAGGGTGGGGTTTGTGCTAGGTTAGCTAGTCCTATCTAGTTTAGTCACAAAATGACTTGCGTAACCACAAGCCATTTATCAAATAACTTGATTCCTAAATTCCTAATTCAAGTTCTAAAGAATCACTAACCACTAACTTGAGTCATACTAGGTTAGACTAGGGTCACTTGACCTAACTAAGCCCAACTAACTAGGGTTAGTTCCTAGGTTGGTCTACATGAGTCAAAACTAGTCAAAAATCAAACTAGTCCAATAAAATCCAAAATAAACCCTAAAAATTCCCATAAATTCTAATTAATACTAATGAATTTTATTTACCCCAAAAATGATAAATCTACCCTCAAACTAGAAATGTGGTAGTGACAAGTGTGCAGCTAAGAAGTCGGCCAGAGCTTGACCCTTAACAGCCTTTTGTGGAACGAACACCATGTTGTATGGCGTTAGCAAGATCGCCCATGTGGCTAGCCAGGAGTTCAGTGATCCTGGCTTCATCATGAGGACTCTGAGTGGATTGACTCGGGAGATGACATGAATTGTCTGGCCCGAGACATAGTGGCGAGTCTTCTGGATGGCAAATACCAGAGCCAAGCACTCCTTTTCAACGGGGTTATACCGGTGTTCATCCCCGATCAGGGTTCGACTGAGGTAGTAGATCGCTTGCTCATAGCCTGTGTCGCTGTTCTGAGCTAGCAGGGCGCCGAGGGAATGATCCATGGCACGGACGTAGAGCAAGAATGGTTTGCCAGCGACGGGTGCCACCAGAACTGGAGGGCTCGTCAGGTAGGCTTTGATGTCGTCGAAAGCCTTTTGGCATTCCTCTGTCCAGACGTAAGAGACTCCCTTCTTCATGAGCTGGGTGAAGGATTGACATTTGCCGGAGAGGTTTGCTATGAACCTCCGGATGTACGCCAGACGTCCCTGTAAGCCTCGAAGTTCTCGAAGATTCTTCGGAGGGTCCATGTTGAGGATAGCTTTGGTTTTCTCGGGATCGACATGAATGCCTTTTGCCGTGATGACAAAACCCAAGAATTTTCCGCTAGAAACTCCTAGGAAGGATTTAGCGGGGTTCATCTTGAGTTGATATGCTCGCATGAGATCAAAGACTGTCTTCAGGTCCTGTAGGTGATCTCTTTTAAGGTGGCTCTTGACTGCGATGTCGTCAACATAACATTCGACTTTCTTGCGAAGATGTTGACGGAAGATGGTGCTCATAGCTCGTTGGTATGTCGCACCGGCGTTCTTCAAGCCGAAGGGCATTACTGTGTAGCAGAAAATGCCCTTTGGAGTCCTGAATGACGTATGTTTTGCGTCATCGGGGAACATCTTGATTTGATTGTAGCCAGAATATCCGTCCATAAAAGACATGCGTTCGAAGCCACACGTGTTGTCGATCATCACATTAGTGATTGGAAGTGGGAACTCGTCCTTCGGGCAAGCAGAGTTGAGATCTCTGAAGTCGATACAGACTCGTATCTTCCCATTCTTTTTGGTAACGGGTACGACATTGGCTACCCAATCTGGGTGTTGCTCTTCACGGATGAAGCCGCTAGTCAGGAGTTTATCTACCTCCTGATCGATGGCATTCATGATGTCTGGACGAAAGCGTCGATGTTGTTGCTTGATAGGCTTGGCATCAGGCAAGATATTTAACCTATGCATCGCAATCTGGGGATCAAGTCCCGGCATATCTTCGTAGCTCTAGGCGAAGACGTCGATATATTCCTTAGCCAGTTGGATTAGAGACTCTCGGTCTTCTCCTTCTAGGCTTTTGCTGATGAAGATGGGTTTGGAAGAAGACCCGTCTCCAAGGTCGATCTGCTCGACTTCATCCTCGGTGGGAGGTTTACGTAATTCGAAACGAGACTCCCATTGTTGTCCCAGGCATTGAGCCCAGGGTTCTTCTTCGAAGGGTTCCGGCGCTTGGTCTTCGCCTTCACCTTTTTGAGGTTGTGCTGATGTCATGTTAGCTGACAGCACTTTCCTGAAGACTGATCTGATACTAGTATCGGAATCCCAAGTCGATGTTTCGGATGAGTGGGAATGTTCTACGTCTTCTGCATCTGAACTCTCCGGAGTTGATGGCGGCGTGACATAGCCTACCCCCCGTCGAGTTTTGTTGTAGTAGTCCTGCGGCTTTCCTTTGGGTATTGGAAGCCGGAGAGGGAGACGTCGACCTTTGCCGTAGTTCAGGCCTTTGTCGCTTTTTAGGTCGTAGCCCATCTTTTGGATGAGGTACTTTGCCTTATCCGTGTACCGATAGAGTTGCATTCTACCGGCATCTGGTTCTG
The DNA here is from genome assembly GCA_029216955.1 of Iris pallida. Lineage (NCBI taxonomy): Eukaryota > Viridiplantae > Streptophyta > Magnoliopsida > Asparagales > Iridaceae > Iris > Iris pallida. The sequence goes on along the minus strand of JANAVB010015467.1, from coordinate 385,452 downwards.
GCTCGAGCTGCGGGAGGTCTTGACGATGCTTGCCTTCACCAAAGATGATGGATGCTTCGTCTCGACTTCGTGGAAGGACTATATAGCAGACTCCTTGAGACGGGACTACTCGATTTACATTATGGATGGTCGTTATTTGTGTTTGCAACGACCGTAGAGCGTTATCTAATGTATACATGGCATTCTAATGTGGAAGACAAGAATAATTAAAAGATACTCTATTATTGATGAAGTACGAGATTTTATCCCGTGGGATTACATTGTCTAAGGAGGGTGCATCTACATCAGCAGAGATATATTCGCTAAGCTCCTCATCTGTAAGCACTGGGGCTGGATCAGGAGAGTCCACCACAGCTTTTATTTTGGGGTCTGAGAGGGTTATGTGAGCCCTCTCTGGCGTCTTGGATGACTGCGGGGGCTTGCCCTTGAGACGCACCTTCAGTGGTGCCTCAGCTGCGCCTCCAGTGATTGGTGCCTTCCCCTGTAATTTTACCACCAGGGGAGCCGATGTTTGAGGCGGCTTCCCTTTGAGGCGTATCTTCAGGGGAGCCTCAGGAGTTGGTTCTTTTTCTGCTAGCTTAATGCTCACTGGAGGCACCTTCTGGGGCGGTTTGCCTTTGAGTCGGATCTTCAGGGGAGCATCGGGAGTCGTCTCAGGCTCCATGTCCAGCTCGGCTGCTGTCTCTGCCTCGTCATCAGCATCATTGGCTTCCTCCTCGTCAAGTGATTTGTACAAGTCGGAATCGGTGAAGTAGGCTTCAATCCCTTTGAAAGGATCGATGTCTGCAAACTCCGTCCTGATAACGCCGTTGGTGGATACATATTTCATGCATTGGTGGAGCGTGGATGGCACCACCATGTACTCATGTAGCCATGGTCGACCGAGCAGGATGTTGTAGTTGACTTCGGCATCCACCACATAGCAGGTCACCTCAGTTTTGAGGTTACCGATGTGACACTTCAGTCAAATTTGGCCCAGTAGCTCGCTTTTGCTAGCGTTGAAGCCACTGATGGTTGTGTTGGAGGGCGCCAGCCGATACATTGGGATCCCCAGTGTTGACAACAGCGCCTTCGGAATGATGCTAAGAGAAGACCCCGGGTCGATCTGAATCCGGTTCACCTTAACTGAACCAACATACCCCGTGTAATACACCGGCCGGTTATGTCGGTGGTGCTTGAGCAGCATGTCTTGTTGGGTGAAAGTTATGTTTGGGATAACTTCATCCGTACAAGGACAGTGCGCGCAAGTAGTTGGGAGGTCTTCAGGCTGCTTGACCTGACTGAGAAAGGATTCGGCATCCTTCAGAGCTTCACAGAGAGCTTCTCGGGAGTCTTTGGAAAGACGCAGGAGCTCAAACAACGATAGGCGGGCAGGAGTACTAGCCAGTTGTGCCAGTATGTCGAAGTTGTGGGGCTTGGCTAGCCCCGAAGCATTCTCCTTTCGTAGAGGCCTGTCGAAACGAACCTCCACCTGCTTCTGCTTATTGGCTGCTGAGGGCTTAGGCGGGCCCTCTTCCTGGACAGCAGGGACGGTGCAAGGAGGCACCCCTTCGACGGCAGCTTTGTCGGGTTGGACGTTCTGTTGTAAACGCGTCTGCACAGGAAGCGCCTCTTCTGTTGAAGACCATGCGGCAAGACTTGATCTTCCTGCCTTTGGATTTGGAGGTAGGACGTACCTCTAGTTGAGTCACTTCGGAGACGAGGTCGGGGTGGACCCATAGGACCTCTCCTCGAGATGTAGTGAGTGGGATGAGTCCACTCACATTGTCACGGGTAGGTGGTAAGTTGACCACCTCCATTGTCGCCTTAGGGATGGGGACGACGCCATCTTGTGTGGTAGTTGGCGGCAAGGTGCCGAACTGGAGTGACACCATATTGGCTGACACCGTCTTCTCTTCGTAGTCGACGGAGATTACATCCGCATTGATCATGCACTGGATGTAATTTTTGAGGACATAGCAGTCCTTGGTCGGGTGTCCGACAAACCGATGGTAGTGACAGTACCTCGGGTTGTCCACTTTCCTAATTTTATCGAGCCGCTTTGGGTCCGGTAGCTTGATCTTGTCACCCTGCTTCGGTATTTCAAAAAGTTGCAAGGTGTCTTCGTCGTTGAACGAATAAACCTCCTTGGGCCTTGGTGCAAGTGGAGGCTTCTGAGTAGGCGCAGATGCGCCTTTTGAGGCATTGACAGTCAATGCCTGCTTCCCCTTTGTCTCACGTCCGGGGTTATTGGCCGCAGACCTTTTCTCCTTATCATCAAAGGCAGGAAAGCTGACCCCCAGGAGACGTGCATTGGCCGCCTTCTTTTCTGCGGCTTCTGCTTCGTTGATCAGGGAGCTCCAGTCGGGGGGAGGAGTAGAGTTGAGCTAGAGTTTGACTGCAGGCAGCATGTTCATGCTGCAAGAGGAGAGGAGCGCATGTTCCGGCATGCCTGGAGGTAATCTGAAGTAGGCCTGTCGGAAGCGTTCGATGAATACCCGAACTGTTTCCTTTTCCTTCTGGCGTATCTCTATGAGGGATGCCATCGTCATATCCTTTTCGCCGTCGTAGAAGCGATCGAGGAAGAGGCGCGTCAAATCGTCGAAGGATGATATGGAATTGTCGGGGAGGCTGCAGTACCAGTCATACGCCACTCCCTTCAATGCTCCGACAAATATGCTGGTGAGGAGCGCGTCCTCCTTCGGGAGATGTCCCGTTTGGGACTGGAAGTATGTCAGGTAGTGGCGCAGAGAGTCCTTCCCGTTGTATGGCGTCAGTGTTTATGGTTTATACTTTAGAGGATAAACCACCTTGTTTTACTCGAGGGGAAAAGGTTGGAGGATGCCCATCTTCTGGCGCTCCTCTTGCCTGTTCTTGGACTCAAAGCGCTCTCGCAAGTCCTTGATCATTTCGACCACATCCTCCGTGGAGCTGGGTGTTAGGGAAAGTGGTACCACCTGAAGTTGAGCGTTTGAGGGCTCAGACGTCCGGGTACTTCTCGGCGGTCTGTACCTGAGGGTACCCGTTGAAGGGGTACACTTGACTCCCCATTGGCCCCTGGGTCGGGACCGGTCGAAGGCGTTTGGGTCAAAGCCGACCGTATTTCAAACACCGCCTGAGTCAGTGTTTGCATGGAAGCAGAGAGGGTTTTGAGCCCACCCTCTAATGTGTCTATGCGCTGGACGATGTCATGCGGCGGCGCATCAGACTCGACATCAACCTCAGTCACATTCGCTGTCACGACGCGACCGGGAGTGGAGGGATGAGTTGAGGCCTCACTCTCGGCTTCACTCTCATGTAGGGGAGTCACCTCTCCTGGAGCTTCATCTTGGCTACCCCCAGCCACGTTCTGAAGGTTATTCTCGACGGGCGCATCTGCAAGGGTCTGATCACCCTAAGCTCCGTCTTGAAGGGCCTCTTCGTCTCCGAAACTCGGGTCCGCAGATGCTAGGCTACCCCCAGCTATGTTCTGGGGGATATCCTTGTCTTCAGAGGCTTCAGGGAGGCTGACTTCGCCTCGAGGATCTGCCTCAAGTGTGCTTTGGACACACTCGTCTTCGGAAGGAGGCTCGACAAGGGTCTGACTACCCCCAGCTTCCTCCAAGAACTTCTTCCTCGACCGAGTGCTTTCGAACACTCCGGAGGATGAGACAGCCGCCTTGGTTTTCCTCGGCTGGCTTTTGGATGAGGACGAGGAATTGCCAGTCGTTTTTCGGACTGATGAGGAGTTGGAGATCACGTTGCATGAAGCAACCCTTGGCTCCTCTTCTGTTGACACCTTCATCCCAAGGCGATATCGGAGGGGTGTCGATGATTGCAGCCTCTGGAAGACTGACTGCCTTGGTGGTACTGCCGTCTTGCAACAGCAGTTGATGGTGACCACCGCACAAGTATGCCCTGTGAGAGGCATATCATGCTTGTTGGTCAACTCTCCTGACCGGCGTTTGTGAGTAATCACGTTACGCAGGTCGTTAGAGGAGAGTGCTACTTTCGTACCCCCTTCAAGCGCATGGCAAGGCCAAGCGTTGGGGTGGTCAAGTGAGTGCTGCGTCCCCTGATCTGATACCAAATAGGCATCCCGATCAGTAGTGGGGGAACCACAACATTTGTTTGTCTTGTTCGACTTGGTTGCACACGCAGCAGATGCGCCCAAGTGAGACAAGGGTTTTGAAGGTCGGCTCCTTCTCGGCGCCGCAGCACTCGAGCCGACCTTGTACAACTTACCATCAGCAGCGCGCATGATTGTGAGCGCAGGCTTCTGGCTTGTTGCTGGCATAGCACGTTTGGAACGCATGGCTCGTACTGCCTTGGACTTCTTCGTACCAGACCGCTGGGACGTGTAGTACTCAGAATCTAAATTCTCCTCGCCACTACAGCGAGTGAGTCTGTCAAAGACAGAGATCTTCTGTGGCGCATCAGAGACGATGCGCGGGGCATTGGTTGCGCCTCTGCTCCGTCGACGCATCTTCTTCGCCTGAGAGGGAGATGGCTGGGGAATGTGGTTAGCCGCACGTTTCCCCGAGAGATGCGCTGCATCAGCAGGCGCATCTTGGTTGCTGAGGACGTCAGCAGGAAGGGAGGGCTGGATTGGCGCATCTCCTTCGGTGGTGGTGCCCGAGGCGTCGACCTTGCGCTCCCAGACTCGACGGGTCTTCTTCGGCTTCGGCAGCCGCTTCGAAGGACTCGCACTGCCTTCAGATATGAACTCCTCATACGCCTGTTGATTGAGGCGTACGACCAGCGTCTTGTGGGAGGAGCCCACCTTCACGTCATCGGCTTGCGACACAACTTTCTGAGTGAAGGAGAAAGAGGTCCCCAGCAGAGTCGCCAGCTTGTTTGCCATTAAAATTCTTTGATTATAAATTTCAATACAAACAGAACAGTGTTACAATATAGGACTTAGATGTAGCCCTAGAAGTACACTTGTTTAATCTGGGTCCCTTGTGCCGATGGAGCGAGTGGTAATGCGTTGACTCCGTTGACGAGCTGACGACGGTTATCGGTTCTCTGAAGGTTCGGATTGCTCTGGGTGCTGGAGCTTGCTGAGAGGAGAAAGACGTTGAGTGTCTGTATCTGCCTCTCTGGTGGTATGTTCGTTCGTATCTCTCTGTGTGTGTGGAAGAAGGAAATGATTCCTCTATTTATAGCTGGACAGGTTGGCTGCTCATGCGCGCATATGTAGGATGCGCCGGTGCGTGGAGATGCCACGTGTTGATTGCTGATGGAGGCACATGGGTGATGCGCCCTGATCGAGGGGTTGACTTCTTCATACTGCTGTTTGTCAGCCGGCACATAGCAGAGGAGAAGATCTTTCTGTTGCTGAGATCTTGGATGAGTTGGTCAAAGGACAGGTGTCATCGACCCATGGCTCGGGGATCTCGGATTTGATGGGGAATGATCTGGTAGAATGCGCCTAGGATTGGGCGCATGAGAAGACTTTGGCTCGTAACCTTTAGGAGTCACGAACCATTCTGGGCGCATGGCTTTTGAGGCGCATGCAGGCGACTTTCCTTCTGTCTTTTGGGATCAATGAAGAGTCTGGGGCACATGGCTTTTGAGGCGCATGCAAAGCTTCAGATGGAGACTTTTCTTCTGTCTTTTGGGATCAGAGAGCAGTCTGGGGCGCATGGCTTTTGAGGCGCATGCAGGTTTGGGCGCATGGCCGCGGAGGCGCATGCAGGTGGTCGAGTGGCCACGTGGCAGTAGCCGTCGAAGTAAAGTCATGATGATGCTGACGTTGTCGATGCTTCGTCTTCTGAAAAAGCTGCCGACTGTTCAGACTTTGGGAGATGTGCTGCCAACTCTGTCAGTTCAGCATTTAATGTTTGTGGCATTCGATGGACAGCTGAGGGGGCGCGTCGATTGACGTTCCACTGGGTATGGGGGCGCATTCTCTGTGATGCGCTTGGCTCTGCAGGGCGCATCTATGTGATGCACTTGAAGCGGCTGTTTCGTTCCTTGAGTGCTTTAAATAGCCGTTTGGCTGAATTCGAGGCATCTGGTTCATCCATTAAATGTAAGTTCATTGCTCAGAATTCGGAGAGCCATCCACTTGGCGCGTGGGTTTGATCTGCCCGGCCTATAAATAGTGGCATGGAGAGAGGATTTGCTTCTCATTCTCTCACGTACTTCCAACCATGAACTTGGGTACTCGAGTGCATTCTGTTGATGAAGTGCTCCCGAGGGTGAAGATGAGACGCCATGTCGTCGTTGCTGCACTTGAAGGTGACTGTTACATCCAAAAGACGGAGTCGAGGGCTTCTGAGGCAGGCGGAAGGTGCCTGTTACATCCAAAGATAGGGATGCTCGGGCCTCGTCTCCGTTGTTCTGGAAGGGCCGTAGATCGGAATGGCGGTGCTAGGCTCTTTCTTCCTTCAAAGTGGGTGTCGCCCACTCTGGTTGTGTTGAAAGCTGCTCCTTTAGCCGTATTTCGATTACGGTCTTCCTTGGTCTTGGAGGCTCTTTCGAAGCCTCCCCTGGCCACAGATTTGCGGTGCTCTTCACTTCCTCGGTTCCAGCCAGAGGGTTAAATGCTTCATTAGTCGAGACACTTATCAGGTGAGCCTGGCTGGAAGAGCAGCACATAACTGGACTGCTGAAGGGATGCACATAACTGAGCTGCTGAAGGGAGTGCGCCTTGCTGAAGGCGCGTGGTGGTGCTGCGCCTGACTGGAGGCGCATAATGGCTGCTGCGTCTGACTGGGGGCGCATGGCGACTGCTGCGCCTGACTGGAGGCGCATGGCGACTGCTGGCCGTAGACTTAGGATCTTTCCTTTGTAGAAGTTTTTCTTTGTACAGCCTTCTCTAGACATGTAATAGACTTTTACCTGTGAAATAATAAGTTCTCTTTTCATGTCTATACTTGTTGCTTTTGCTGTGAAGTATTTTTGTCCAAGCTCTGGCGTATGTAGTGTCCGGCGCATGGACTTTCTGGTTGTGAAATTCCATGCTTCTACAGTATACACTTAACCTTTATGCGCTAAAATTTTTCTATGCTTCTACATGCTCGTGTAGCGCTACTCTCCAGTCCTAAGCTCACCTTAGCTCGCGGCATGGGAATAAGATCTTAGCAACCCGTGTGGAAGTCGCTACTACTTTGGTTACTGCTTTTAATTTTAATGTTTTTTCGCCGCTATGTAGTGTACCTATTGTGCTATCGTGGCACAGTACCTTAATGTCGCTAAATACATTGTTAATTTCATTTATTTTTGCAGTACCTATACTTTTACTTCTCGAAAAGCAACAGAAAAGCCAAACCATACCTCACTTGCCGAGAATCTCTCACTGGCTATACTATCAAGTGGGAATGTAACAACATTTTTTTTGTTTTGTATTTTTGTGAAACTGAAACATGTATATACGAGTTGCAATGAAGTGAAGAAGGTACAGATCTACCCTCTACTTGTACTAATATTGCCCCTATGGCACCTTGACAAAGTTGTCATATCTGCCTATAGAACATCTGTGCACGTGTGAGAGACTAGTGGTAAGTAGTAGCTTTGTGGAATCCCAAAGACACCCATCCATCATTGTTCATTGACCCTCACCCATGTGCGAAGGCCTCGGCACGTGCTCATGAAACCCGGCCATTGCATTGCATGCATGTCAACAGCAGCAGCAGGGGGAGGAAAAGAGGAAAAGGAGGCATTGAATGGAACAGATGTGGCAGAATAAAATATCATATATATATATAAAGAAGTGGGGTTTCTCTTCTTACTGTGGCCCACGTCTGTCCCGTTGCTGCCGCGAGGGACTGACTGCTTACCAACTTGTGGTGATCTTCCTAACACGGTCAGGACTGGTTCTAGGATAAGTCTACCAAGCTATGATTAGAAAAATTCTAGCAGGTTCCTAAATTTTTACATCTTCGTCAATAAAGTTTTTGTGTTCTACTCCAACCATTCCTTGTCTTGAACTAACAATTTCTCATATCCATATTTTGAGTTGGCAGCTAAAAAAATTCTCAAGTAGGTCATAAGTTAGTAGTGGAACTCAAAATCGACGTTGTTAGAACCGAACATATTATTTCTAGAGTTAATATCAGTTCAACATTTATAGTTTTCAATTTATTATAATTTTTTTAATTTTTTATGGAGTCAAGGATAACGAACAAACAAAACTAGTTTGGGCTAGAACAACCCAACCGACTAAATCAGTTCTAGAGATGGTGACAAACTCCAACAATATTGTTACTCTGTAATAACATTGTAGAAGAGTCGCTCAGTATGTTGAAACGTTAAAGTCTCTCAACTATTTGAAGTACCATTTTCTATCCATTAACTATTAGCTACATACAACATCCAAGAATCTTGCCGACAAAAATGAAAGAAAAAAAAAATAAGAGAAAAATTATAAGTAAACGTCCTAGCTAGTACATATTCTTGTTACTTTTTGATTGTGTCACATCCTAACTAATCGAAAATGGGAACCCTTATCATGTCTTTTATATATATGGTGTGAAAATGCTTTCTTCTGTAGCACTCGTAACGTTAATTGTGTTAAAGATGTGGATTTGGTCTCTTTCGGTCCCTTACTTGATTCCACATCCTTCTACCCACCTTGTCATTGTCATTTTGTTGATTACTCTCTCCTCGGTCCATTTTGTCGATGATTTTCGTTGTTAGTTCACACACGTACTTCTTGATTTTAATTTTCCAACAGTTAGTATATCCCTTTATCAGCATGGACGTACAATTGGGGGAAATATCAACGTCAAAGAACGTACCATCACTCCGTCCATGCATGAAATCTTCATTGCCAGACAACATAAACGCCCGCTATCAACCCTCATGGGCACAACTCACCCACTACTATCATTGCGACATCGTCAAACTATTTATGCAATACCACCATCCACGAAAATCTCTTGTTTGCACTATTATTTTACTATAATTTTTCTTACAAGAATAACTGAATGGTGGTCCATAGGGGTGAGCATTCGGTTTATTCGATTTAAACCGAACCGAATAACCCAAAGTCGAATTGAACCGAAATCGAATAAACAAAACCGAAACCGAACCGAATTGGCCCAAAATCGAATCAAACCGAACCGAATTAAATCGGTTCGGTTTTCGGTTTATTCGGTTTACTCATATATTTTTGATTTTTTTGAGCTTTTTTTGTTAATATATATAGTAACTAAATATACATAGACATATTTAGTATATACCTATATATATTTAGTATATACTGTAGGACCGATTGTAGGAACGAGTTGTAAAGCGCAATACTCTAGAGGGGGGGTGAATAGAGTAGGCAGCGAAAATTAACTATTTAAAAATGTTAGTAACAAGATCACAGATAATATATCACAGATATGTAAATGAAAAGTAGAGAGTAGAGAGCAAACGCAAACACAAGGATGTATACTGGTTTTCTTCTTGTGAGGACTAGTGTGAAACCCATAATTTCTAGTTTGCAATTTTTTATTGTATATAAATTTTTGTTAAGTTATCAATTAATTGATAATGTTATTTCTAATCAATTTAGTGTAAAATTATTCTGTTAAAATAATTTAACTGGGATTTTTGTATGACAACCCAGACCGAACCCAATTTTTTTGGACTTAAAACATTTTAAAATAAAATATTAGAATTATGAAATATTAAATATATTTTTTCAAACATTATATTTATTGATATTAGGCCAAAAATTCTTTTATAATTAAATAAAATTTTAGGCCATATTTAAACTTTAGATTTTGGCCCAAACTTACTTATAAAACCATTTGATTTTCTAGGAATAATAAGAGCCCAATAGTTGAGCCCACAATCTTGGTCCATTCCTTATTGGGTCTAATACCCAACAATCTCATACCCGTTAAGTTGTCATTAAGTTGTGAATGAATGAGCCATTCACTCATTTGGTTGTTCTGATGGAAGAAAACTTAAACTTTCTTTACTTTCTCAAACTTTTCATTTCTCAACCGACCAACGTAGCCGACCCCCCATTTTCCGAACGGCCAAACCGCCGCCGGCGCCATCATGGTGGCCGTTGGCCTTCCCAACTCCGGTAACCCCTCTCTTTCACTCTCTATAAAAGCCCTCTACATCTTTCTCCATCTCCACACCATTTCTTTCCTAAATTTTCTGTGAAAAACCCCATTTTCGGCGAGTTTCCCGGCGACCCCAAGTTTCCAGACCCGATCCGAGCTCCCCTCGGTCAGATCTGGGCCGCCCCCTTCCCGGCGCCGCTTTCAGTGGCCGACGCCCCGATCCCGCTGACCGCGCGGCCCTTCCCCGCGTCCCCGTTCACGTCGGCGATCCCGCGCCCACGCCCCGCCGCCGTCCCCTGGCCGGCGCCCGACCCCGGCGACTTGCTGCCCCGTTGGCGTTTCCCGGTGACGCTGTCTGTTTTCGGTTCTGACCCGTTTCTATTTCGAGCTCCAATTTCGGTTTCGGTACATTCTGACTCTATATTCTTTAATTGTCGATGATGAATTCTCTGGTCCGAATCCTGCGGGATCTCGGTTTTTCGACAACGTAAATTCTACGTTGCAATTTCTGTTTTTTTCGGAATTTTCGGAGAATCGGGTGTCTGAGAACCTTTTCGAAAGGAACTCTGGAGAATGATTATTTCTCTGGGTTTTCCTATTCGTAGGCTAATTCTCGGAGTTTCCGAAGGAAATTTGGAAATTACCCGTATTCGGATTTTCGGGAAAGATCTGCTGTTTTTCCATAGTTTGATATTTGGTGGGGTTTATGTTCTGTTGGTTGACGGTTCTCTTTAGCTATGTTGTGTGTTCTGTTGGAATTTTGGAAAGTTGGTTTTTGATAATTGAGTTCGGATTTTTTCATAATTAGTTGGCTTGGGAATATATATATATATTATGGTGGGTTTCGGGAGTTATTTCTGCAGGTTTACGGAGCATTTCCCAGTTTTTGGGTTATCCCGAAAACAGAGGGAATGCTGCCGAAATTTTCGGGAATTTATTAAATGATTTTCGAAATGATTTTTCGAGTTAAATATTATTTTTATAATATTTTGGGCGACGACCTTAAACGGTCACTGGGCCCCAGTGAAATGCAAACGCACCGGTTCGACCGGACGTTGAGGCAGAGTAGCTGATATGACGACTGGACCAGAGTCTGAGACACCTATTATTTTAAATTTAAATTAGAAATTTTTAGTTAATTGTAGGTAATTTTCAAGACTAACCTATCTTTTCTTATTTCAATTTGCAATAAAATTTGTAAGGGCATAAGCCCAATTCCAGTAAATGTGGTTTTGTAATAAGTAGGAATTAGCATTTTATTTTATTTTCTGGGAATGTGTGATAGCGTAGGAACAATCAAAATATTGTTATGAATTATTAATTAATGATTCACAATTTCTCATTTTAAGAAAATAAATATATTTTATATATATTAAAAATATCAAAGTTTTTTTAAATAAATAAATATCATGTTTTATACGTAATTTGATAATTACAAGTTTTCCCGAAAAACCAATGTAAATTGATTTCCGTAATTTCAACGCACTAGTAAACGTTGTGATATTGTGTTAGCTAATTAACAACTAAAACTGATTAGGAAAAACAATTAGAGATTGTAACTAGATAACTCTGGTGATTGCTTCTGAAACAAGTTTCCGGAATGTAGGATTTCGAGGAAGAGCGTGACTGTTCAAAATCCCGAAGTACCGACTTTTCAAACCAAGGATTTAAGGCAAGTACATTTTATGTAAATTTTACAATCATTTTACAATTGTTTCATTGCAATTTTAAACCACCATTATACACGAACTCCTTCGGGAGCATTGATTGTACTGTTGGGGACTGGGGGAGTAGAATAGTGGATATGACCAATTCCAAACTTAGGATAATGACTGTGTTAGCTTTCCCCTCTTCACACGGGGACAAGCCATATCGTATCGCTAGGATACCATTGTAACCCAAACCGGTCATATTCACTATCTATTCACATCACTGTACTGAATTATTTCAAAACTGTTCATCTTTAAATTATTTAAAAGTGCATGTCATAAATTGTATTTTAATTGTTAAAAGTTTGCATGAATTGTACTTTGCTCCCTCCTGACTGGAGATAACATTTTAGGTATTACTAAGGATCTGGAGATGATGATCAGTAGCTACTACGATCCCGATTTGTACCCGGCGGTACTTCCACCAGAGGAGGATGATGTGGCATCGACATAGATGCTACTTAGTTGTGGAGAGTTTTTAGTTGCTGTTTTAATTTCAGTTGTGAACCTTGTATTTGGAACAAGTTTTAATATCGTTAAATAAATGTTGTGGCAACTTTGAAATTTAAATTTGTTGTTGATTGACCTGCACAATGAATTACAGCTTACTGCCGCCGTCTCATCAACGGCGCAGGCTGGGCATGATCCGATTCGACCCAAGTATTTGGGGACCGGGTCGTGACATGTTTTTAGTGGTGGCCCATGCAGGTCTCTGTTCAACAACTTAGGAAAACTTAGAAACAATTAGGAACACTAGAACATCATATTGCCACAACTTAGGACCGATATATCTTAATAAATATTTTTGCTTGATTATAGACGGGTAGGATACCTTGCTTATGTTTATGTCCTAAACCTTTCCAGACCATGGCCATTAATGAGAATGACAATGTTGGAGATGAGTTGTCACCTCAACATACCACACCACCACCTTCCCTGTTCAGTCCAGATCCTACTCTGCGACTTTCTGATCGCCATCATAATGCTGGAGACGCTCAAGTTCATCAGACGATGGATCCTTCAGGCTCGAGGACTGGACTGCGGACGGAGATGCTTGTCCCACCTGCCCCGCCGCTTCCAGTGAACCCCTCTGAACTCATAAGTTTGCTGCGGGAAGTGCTAGCAACTCAGAGGGCTGAAGCTGAATCTCATCGCGAGCAGAACGCGATTATGAAGGAAGGAATGGAGAACTCCCACAATGTAGCTATGGCTGCACTTGGAAGGAGAGAAGTGAACCCAGAAGAGCCTAGACCAGCTAAGGTAAGTGCCATTCTAGAGGATAATTTTAGTAATTTTTTTTTGAGACCATTAATAGTGATTAGAGATCATATTATGGTAAGGTGGGGGATATTGAGAGCTTCAAGAAGCAGAACCCTCGACCTTTCAAGGGAACCGAGGGAATTGTCTATGCTGACGAATGGCTCGACAGTATGGAACGTCTCCTGAGCGTCGCTCGACTTCCGGAAGACCTTAAGGCAGAAGCTGTAGGACTCCAACTGCAAGAAGTGGCTAGTACCTGGTATCGGAATGAACCCCGACTCCAGGATAAACAGGTTGACTGGGACACTTTCAAGAAGTTGTTCCAGAGGAAATTCTTCCCAACTTCTGAAATGCGGGAGATGGAGCGACAATTTCAGAACCTAAAGCAAGGCAACATGACTGTGGGAGAGTATGCGGCAGAATTCGGCCAGCTCAGCCGATTTGCCAAGAACATGGTGGCTGATCCTGCTGATCGTGCTGAACGATTCAAGTATGGACTTAGAGAGGAGATTCGCACTCATGTGATCTCTGGTGGAGCTAAGACTTATGAGAAAATTCTGGAGAGAGCCCAAGACATAGAGAAGAGTCAACCTGCCCGCTCGAAGAGAGATTATCCTGGAACTAGCAACTTTCAGGGTAATCAGAAGAAGCCCAACAACATCAACAACAGCAACAATAACAACAACCGTCCTCAGCACCAGCAGGCGAGGAACAATGAAAGAGCACCCCAGAGGCAGATTCCTATCTGCGATTTTTGCAAGAGGCCGGGACATCTGGCAAACATCTGCAGGAAGAGGCTAGGACAATGTCTGATCTGTGGGTCTTCCACCCATCAAGTGAGGGATTGTCCCTTGTCAAACAACAAGGCTGGAGGAAATCAGCAGAAAGGACCTCTGCCCACTCAGCAGCAACAATTTGGGCAGCATCAACAGAAGACGGGGCGAGCTTTTGCCCTAACTACAGAGGAACCAGAGCCGGAGCAGGAGCCTAATGCGGATGTCATATCAGGTTACATTTATGTACATTCTCATCCTGCATTAGCTTTATTCGACTCTGGTGCAACACACAGTTTCATAGCAACCAAATTTATCTCTGCACATCACATAGTTACGGGTTTTAGCAAGAGAATATGTAGGGTTATGACTGGAGGTGGACCCCTACCTATAACGGAGACTTGTAATTGCCCCATTACAATTTCTGACCACAAGTTTGTAGCACCTTTATTGGTGATGCCCTTGCCCAACTATGACATAGTCCTTGGAATGGACTGGTTGAGCAAGCAGCATGCGCTGATAGATTGTCACAGAGGATGTGTAATCTTCAGCCCACCTGGAGGGCCAGAGTTTGAAGTCTCTAGAGCTCCGGAGGTTATGGAGAGTATTGTCTATTCTATTTTTGAAGAACCTGAACCACCTCACCCTATCATAGCGGAATACATGGATGTTTTCCCTGATAGTCTGCCTGGGCTACCCCCAGATCGGGACATAGAATTCACTATTGATTTAGTCCCTGGCTCTCCCCCGATCTCTAAGGGATGTTATAGAGTCAACCCGAAGGAGGCCAAAGAGATGAAGGAGCAGATCAACGAACTGAAGGCCCTTGGATTCATTCGAGACGGAGCTTCACCCTGGGGAGCACCTGTTTTGTTTGTGCCCAAGAAGGACGGAACAGTGAGGATGTGCATCGACTACCGGGCGCTGAACAATGTCACAATCAAGAACAAGTACCCTCTGCCCCGGATCGATGACTTATTTGACCAGTTGAGTGGAGCCAAGGTGTTTTCCAAGATTGATCTCAGGTCTGGCTATCATCAGATCAAGGTCAGGAAGGAAGACATTCCCAAAACGGCATTCAACACCAAGTATGGGCAGTTTGAATTCTTGGTCATGCCGTTTGGTTTGACGAATGCTCCTGCTGTGTTCATGAACCTTATGAATAAGGTTTTCCATGAATACTTAGACCAGTTTGTCGTTGTCTTCATTGATGACATACTGATCTATTCAAAGACGAAGGAGGAGCACGAAGAGCACCTCAGGAAAGTTCTGGAAACTTTGAGGAAGGAGAAGCTGTACGGTAAGCTTTCCAAGTGTGAATTCTTTCTAGACAAGGTGGATTTTCTTGGCCATGTTGTCACAGGAGAAGGAATTTCTGTGGACCCTAAGAAGATAGCTGCTGTGGAGAAGTGGCCTACCCCAAGCTCAGTTGCTGACATCATAAGTTTCTTGGGCTTGGCGGGCTACTACCGGAAGTTTGTGAAGGACTTTGCTAGAATTGCTGAACCTATGACAAAGCTGACTCGGAAGAATGAGGATTTCATCTGGACGGAGGACTGCCAAGCAGCGTTCGAGGAGTTGAAGAAGAGGCTTACCACTGCACCAATCCTTGCGCTACCCGCAGGATCCGGTGGTTTCACAATCTACAGTGACGCCTCAGGCAAAGGACTGGGTTGCGTTCTTCAACAACATGGGAAAGTGATTGCTTATGCATCTAGGCAATTACGGACTCATGAGAAGAACTATCCCACTCATGATCTGGAGCTTGCTGCAGTCATCTTTGCGTTGAAGCTTTGGAAACACTATCTGTATGGAGAGAGAGTGGAGATATACACAGACCACAAAAGTCTGAAGTATGTTTTCACTCAGAAAGAGTTGAACATGAGGCAAAGGCGATGGCTGGAGTTAATGAAGGATTTTGACATCGACTTGCAATACCACCCGGGTAAGGCTAATGTGGTCGCTGATGCACTTAGTCGATACCCAGTGGCGATGTTCTTAACCAAGGAGAGGCACCTGCTGGAGGACATCGAGAAGCTTGGACTGGAGATTATACTGCCTGGACGGAAGGAACTGGATGCTGATTCGGTAATGATGAAGTTGCAAGTGAGCTCGTACCTGATGGACAAAGTCAAGGAGACGCAGTTTCAAGACGAGGCACTTTGCAAGCTGAGAGATCAAGTGTTAGCAGGAACACTGGAAGGTTTCTCAATCGCCAGCGATGGAGCTCTGAAAAATGGTACAAGGCTTTGTGTACCGACTGGCGAATTAAGGAATGAGTTGATGAAGGAAGCGCATCAGTCTCAATATTCCATACATCCTGGAGCCAATAAGATGTATCGGGATATGCGCACTATTGTCTGGTGGAGTGGAATGAAGAAAGATGTCACCAGGTATGTTGCTAGATGCTTGATTTGTCAACAAGTAAAGGCTAGTAGACAAAGACCTGCAGGACTTCTACAACCGCTGGACATCCCAGAATGGAAGTGGGAGCACATCACGATGGATTTCGTGTCAGGACTGCCTCGTTCCCAAGGAGGGAAGGATGCCATCTGGGTAATTGTGGACCGACTAACCAAGTCAGCTCACTTTATCCCTTTCAAAGTTGGTTTATCCACTGAGAAGTTGGCAGCATTGTACATGCGGCATATCTACCGGATTCATGGAGTACCGGTAAGCATTGTATCTGACCGAGACACTCGTTTTACCTCACATTTTTGGAAAAGTTTGCATGACAGCTTGGGGACACAGTTGAAGTTTAGCACAGCTTATCACCCCCAGACAGATGGACAATCTGAGAGGACAATTCAGACACTTGAAGATATGCTGCGATCTTGTGTCTTAGAATTTGGAGGATCATGGGAAGACCATTTACACTTGGTAGAGTTTTCTTACAACAACAGCTACCAAGCCAGCATTGGGATGACTCCATTTGAAGCTCTTTATGGACGTCGTTGCCGTACACCTTTGGCATGGGACGACGTTGGTGAAAGAGTACTGCTGGGTCCTGAAATGGTGACTGACGCAGCAGAGAAGGTGAAGTTTATCAGAGACAGGCTCAGGATTGCTCAAGACAGACAGAAACACTGGGCAGACAGCAGTCGACGACCACTGACATTTGAAGAAGGAGATAAGGTCTTTGTGAAGATTTCTCCTACCAGAGGTACTATCAGATTTGGCAGAGCCGGGAAGCTGAGTCCCAGGTACATTGGCCCGTTCGAAGTTCTGAGCCGGATCGGAGAAGTGGCGTATAGGTTAGCTCTACCAGCTAATCTAGAAGGCGTGCACAACGTCTTCCATGTCTCACAGCTCAGAGAGTATGTACCGGATGAGAACCACGTTCTGGACCATTCAGAGTTGGAGATTGGACCGAGTCTCACCATACCAGAAAAGCCAGTGGCGATCTTGGATCGAGGCGAGAAGAAGACCAGAACCTCGGTGACTCCCATAGTTCGAGTGATGTGGAGGCATGATTCCCCAGGCGAATCTACCTGGGAGCGTGAAGATGAGATGCGGGAGAAGTACCCGTATTTGTTCGAGACTTGAGGTATTTTCTCAACCTAACTCTTTAAATTTCGAGGACGAAATTTTCTAAGGAGGGAAGGTTGTGAAACCCATAATTTCTAGTTTGCAATTTTTTATTGTATATAAATTTTTGTTAAGTTATCAATTAATTGATAATGTTATTTCTAATCAATTTAGTGTAAAATTATTCTGTTAAAATAATTTAACTGGGATTTTTGTATGACAACCCAGACCGAACCCAATTTTTTTGGACTTAAAACATTTTAAAATAAAATATTAGAATTATGAAATATTAAATATATTTTTTCAAACATTATATTTATTGATATTAGGCCAAAAATTCTTTTATAATTAAATAAAATTTTAGGCCATATTTAAACTTTAGATTTTGGCCCAAACTTACTTATAAAACCATTTGATTTTCTAGGAATAATAAGAGCCCAATAGTTGAGCCCACAATCTTGGTCCATTCCTTATTGGGTCTAATACCCAACAATCTCATACCCGTTAAGTTGTCATTAAGTTGTGAATGAATGAGCCATTCACTCATTTGGTTGTTCTGATGGAAGAAAACTTAAACTTTCTTTACTTTCTCAAACTTTTCATTTCTCAACCGACCAACGTAGCCGACCCCCCATTTTCCGAACGGCCAAACCGCCGCCGGCGCCATCATGGTGGCCGTTGGCCTTCCCAACTCCGGTAACCCCTCTCTTTCACTCTCTATAAAAGCCCTCTACATCTTTCTCCATCTCCACACCATTTCTTTCCTAAATTTTCTGTGAAAAACCCCATTTTCGGCGAGTTTCCCGGCGACCCCAAGTTTCCAGACCCGATCCGAGCTCCCCTCGGTCAGATCTGGGCCGCCCCCTTCCCGGCGCCGCTTTCAGTGGCCGATGCCCCGATCCCGCTGACCGCGCGGCCCTTCCCCGCGTCCCCGTTCACGTCGGCGATCCCGCGCCCACGCCCCGCCGCCGTCCCCTGGCCGGCGCCCGACCCCGGCGACTTGCTGCCCCGTTGGCGTTTCCCGGTGACGCTGTCTGTTTTCGGTTCTGACCCGTTTCTATTTCGAGCTCCAATTTCGGTTTCGGTACATTCTGACTCTATATTCTTTAATTGTCGATGATGAATTCTCTGGTCCGAATCCTGCGGGATCTCGGTTTTTCGACAACGTAAATTCTACGTTGCAATTTCTGTTTTTTCGGAATTTTCGGAGAATCGGGTGTCTGAGAACCTTTTCGAAAGGAACTCTGGAGAATGATTATTTCTCTGGGTTTTCCTATTCGTAGGCTAATTCTCGGAGTTTCCGAAGGAAATTTGGAAATTACCCGTATTCGGATTTTCGGGAAAGATCTGCTGTTTTTCCATAGTTTGATATTTGGTGGGGTTTATGTTCTGTTGGTTGACGGTTCTCTTTAGCTATGTTGTGTTTTCTGTTGGAATTTTGGAAAGTTGGTTTTTGATAATTGAGTTCGGATTTTTTCATAATTAGTTGGCTTGGGAATATATATATATATTATGGTGGGTTTCGGGAGTTATTTCTGCAGGTTTACGGAGCATTTCCCAGTTTTTGGGTTATCCCGAAAACAGAGGGAATGCTGCCGAAATTTTCGGGAATTTATTAAATGATTTTCGAAATGATTTTTCGAGTTAAATATTATTTTTATAATATTTTGGGCGACGACCTTAAACGGTCACTGGGCCCCAGTGAAATGCAAACGCACCGGTTCGACCGGACGTTGAGGCAGAGTAGCTGATATGACGACTGGACCAGAGTCTGAGACACCTATTATTTTAAATTTAAATTAGAAATTTCTAGTTAATTGTAGGTAATTTTCAAGACTAACCTATCTTTTCTTATTTCAATTTGCAATAAAATTTGTAAGGGCATAAGCCCAATTCCAGTAAATGTGGTTTTGTAATAAGTAGGAATTAGCATTTTATTTTATTTTCTGGGAATGTGTGATAGCGTAGGAACAATCAAAATATTGTTATGAATTATTAATTAATGATTCACAATTTCTCATTTTAAGAAAATAAATATATTTTATATATATTAAAAATATCAAAGTTTTTTTAAATAAATAAATATCATGTTTTATACGTAATTTGATAATTACAAGTTTTCCCGAAAAACCAATGTAAATTGATTTCCGTAATTTCAACGCACTAGTAAACGTTGTGATATTGTGTTAGCTAATTAACAACTAAAACTGATTAGGAAAAACAATTAGAGATTGTAACTAGATAACTCTGGTGATTGCTTCTGAAACAAGTTCCCGGAATGTAGGATTTCGAGGAAGAGCGTGACTGTTCAAAATCCCGAAGTACCGACTTTTCAAACCAAGGATTTAAGGCAAGTACATTTTATGTAAATTTTACAATCATTTTACAATTGTTTCATTGCAATTTTAAACCACCATTATACACGAACTCCTTCGGGAGCATTGATTGTACTGTTGGGGACTGGGGGAGTAGAATAGTGGATATGACCAATTCCAAACTTAGGATAATGACTGTGTTAGCTTTCCCCTCTTCACACGGGGACAAGCCATATCGTATCGCTAGGATACCATTGTAACCCAAACCGGTCATATTCACTATCTATTCACATCACTGTACTGAATTATTTCAAAACTGTTCATCTTTAAATTATTTAAAAGTGCATGTCATAAATTGTATTTTAATTGTTAAAAGTTTGCATGAATTGTACTTTGCTCCCTCCTGACTGGAGATAACATTTTAGGTATTACTGAGGATCTGGAGATGATGATCAGTAGCTACTACGATCCCGATTTGTACCCGGCGGTACTTCCACCAGAGGAGGATGATGTGGCATCGACATAGATGCTACTTAGTTGTGGAGAGTTTTTAGTTGCTGTTTTAATTTCAGTTGTGAACCTTGTATTTGGAACAAGTTTTAATATCGTTAAATAAATGTTGTGGCAACTTTGAAATTTAAATTTGTTGTTGATTGACCTGCACAATGAATTACAGCTTACTGCCGCCGTCTCATCAACGGCGCAGGCTGGGCATGATCCGATTCGACCCAAGTATTTGGGGACCGGGTCGTGACAACTAGTCCAGTCGGAAGAACTCTAGCTTCCAGTTGAATCCACTATGGAAAATCACCACAAGTTTTCATCCGAAGTTCTTGCAACTTCTACAACGCGAGCTTTGATCCGAAATACTCGACCAACTTCAATTGTGAAGTGTGTAACTTCAATCAAGCCTCCGATTACAACCACTCTGAAATTTCTAGACCTCCGCACTGGCAAATCGACTAGAGTATTGTAACTGGCTTGGGATTTAAAAATGAATAGCTCAGAATACTTTGGAAGAAGTAGTAGGCTTATAAAAGAAGAGATATGAAAGTGAATGAGTGAGTTGAAATGATCGAAATCCTTCTCTATATATAGTTTTTCCAAAGGCAGAAATCTGACAGAATTCGGACAGAATTCGGGCAGAACACTATAAGAAAATCTCGGTTGGATCCGTAACTGCAGGAAGACCAAGTTCAAAAAGCAACGTTCACTAACCGAACTCTGGCCGAACTTTGGCCGAATTCTGGCCGAACTCTGGCCGAATTCTGTCCGAGTTCTGTTGGAGTTCTGTCAGGGTTTTTGCAAATTGGTCTTGGGCTTTTTGAAAAGTCAAGCAGTTAGGAAGTAGTTTGGGCTTTTGTAAGTGGACTTATTTTCAAAATGAAAGGGTATTTTGAAAACGTTTCTTGGATAGCCTATTTGCCAGTACGATGCAGTGTACATCGTATTCCTAGACTCAATAAATATAAAAAAATACATTGATGAAATAGGAAAACCAAGAGCCCTTTGATGACGTCTTTCTTCAAATAATTGAGCAGACTTGAAGACGCCCTTTTTCCTTTGACGGCGGTTGTCCAAGGATAAACAGATCTGGAAATCTGAATACCTTTCGGGGGCTTCGCCCCCGAACCCCTGACGGGGGGCGCTGTCTCCTCGACCCCTGTCCGCTGACCGGGCAGCGGAACCCCCGATCCGAGGCCCCGGATAGGTCGTTAGGCGGTTTAGAGAAATCTTCTTATATGACGCCGTCTTTGGCCCATCAATAATTCTCTATTGCATATGTCCTGGTTTGACAAAGCTTGATCATGCTTACAGCATGTCTATAAGAACATATTAGACGAACAAAACAATATGATACAAGCATAGCGATATGATATAGAATATTTATGACAATGCTAATATTAGGACAATGCTAAGTTTAAGTAGCAACATAATAGTGATTACATGAATATTAGTAATGTCATTATGGTAAACTTAATTGATTAGCCATATTCAAAAACATGATATAATCATTGGGCTAACATATACCTATATATATTAATACTTATATATATAGTACACACACACACACTACTAAAATAATCCAGATTAGTGACGTCAGGAGACGTCGCTAAATACGTCGCAGTACGTCGCTAACAATGATTTGTGACGTATTTAGCGACGAAAAACCTACGTCGCTTATAGGCAAGTCGCAGATGGTAATTTCGTCGCCGAACGTCGCTATTTGCGACGCGGCGTCCATTGTCGCTAGACGTCGTAAACTGAGCGACAGAGAGCGACGTATAAGTACGTCGCCAACATTGCGACGTAAAGCGACCACTAGCGACGCTTCAAAAGTTTATAAATGATGACGAGGCATGGCATCCACGTGGCCACGTGGGCAACGTAGCGACGTATATTAGCGACGTCGAGCGACGTAACGTCGCTAGTTAGCGACGTATAGCGACGTCTGTGTGACGTCGCAGAACGTCGCTATACGTCGCTGATATAAAAAAAAATTTTAAAAAAATATAATTTATATTTTTGTTATGCTGTGTGTCTGTGTTTACAGTGTGTGTGAAGTGCAGTGTTCGAACCATCAACAGTTTCGCTTACTGTTGTATGTTTTATCTTTGATAGAAAGAGCAACAGTTCAGGGTGCACTTCTCAGAGCTTCCTCTTCACGTCCTTCACCTTCTTGGGAACCTTTACGACGTCCGAGAAAGTGAAGGACGTGAAAATGAAGCTCTCAGAAGTGCACCCTGAACTGTTGCTATTTCTATCCAAGATAAAACATACAACAGTAATCGAAACTGTCGATGGTTCCGAACACTGTATTTCACATTCACTGTAAACACAGACACACATCATAACAAAAATACACAATATATTTTTTTAAAATTTTGGCAGCATCTCCTTTGTATATCAGATCATCGCTTATAACCCAGCGTAGGTATATTTGTCATCCCGTCGCAGATATCACAGTAAATATCACAATAAAAATAGGAGGCAGTGCAAAGTAAATATCAAAGACACACATCCTCACAAACATCCAATAGAGTCAAATAAAAATGGAAGATGATAAAAAGTCTCTCACCAAGTGTATAAACAACAGTGTATGAATAAACAATTTGCCCATAGGGCCAATACATACAAGTCATAAAAAAATCAATAAAATTACTGCGGACCCCTGCCGCGCAACTGGGATAGAATGTAGTCATACTGCTCCTGGGTGAGCTGTACCGTAGGGGCAGTAGGAGGCAGTACAATGTCTGGAGTCGGCGTCGGAGGCAGTACAGTATCTGGAGTCGGCGCCGTCGATGGACCCGAAGGACGTACCTGCTCCAGCTCTCGCAGTCGCTCACCATGCGCAGCAAGGGCACTCACCACCTTCTCAGTATACTGAGCGACTGAGAGAGAAAGGCTCCTCTGTGATCCGTCCAGCTCGACCTGTCTACGCTCCGTGCGCTGCGTAGACTCGGTGAGCGTCTGCAAGTTGGCAGCTGTAGCCTGATGCAGACTCATCAGCTCCTGTATACTGCGCTCGACCGCATCAAATCGTCCGGTGACGATCGGAGGGTCGGATCGTCGCTCGACTGCATCAGAAATCTGCTGCTGTAACTCGCGACGCAGCTCCTCGATCTGACGACGAACATCCTCAGCTCGTGACGACGCCTGCGTAGCCGGAGACTGCGCACTGACAGAGGGGGCCCGGGATGACTCCGAAGCCAAATACGTGCCGTAGGATCCCGTACCATAGTACGTACCCTTCTGAAGACCGCCAACGGCGGTCATCCAGAGCTCGTCCGGCGATGGCTCTGCAGGCAGCTGGAAGGAAGTACCAGCCCCTCCCTCTGCTTGTGCACTAGCAGCAGCAGCAGCATCAGCCGCCTCCTTCTGTAGCCGAACAAACTCGGCCTAGAACATGTTTGCTAACGTGTAAGTGTTTACTAAAGTCTATATTGATATCTATTTTCCTGTTTTCTAAATTATAGTCAGTTAATATTAGTTGAATAGAACTTACATATGCTTGCGTCGCCCTCTCGTCAATGAAGTCCCCAGCCCTCCGATGGGTGACCAGGAAGACGGTTACCATGTTCGGGTCCTCATCCTTCTTTACCTGTTAAAATATATTATCTATTATTAGTATTAAACATTATATCGAACTATATATAAATTAATGTCCGTCATAGGAAACGTACCAGACGACGAAAAAGCTCCGTCATCGGAATGGAGCCGCCACACCACTTACCGGCGCTCGACCGTGCCACCTTGGCCTTCTCAGACCGCTCCTGGTACTGGCGCTCGCTAAATCTAGCCTTCATCGCAGTCCACTGCTCTGGCGTAATCCAACCCTGGATCGGACGTCCGGCGCGATCACGACGCTTCTGGTCGTCGATCCCATCACGGATGAGCTTGACTATGACGGCAGGAAATTGGCCCTCGATCCTCGCCGCCCGATGTGGTGGATAGAAATAGATCCTCTACAAGAAGTAAAATACAAAAGTTGTATAATATACACAAATGATTATTAAAATTTAAAAATAAATAAATTTTTTACCTTGAAGTGGGCGAACCAAAAGGCCTTCCTATCTACGGGAGCATCTGAGTAGTTGAGCCAAGGCCCACCATAGTTCTGCCTCACAAATGTCCCCAGCTGTCTCTGTACTGCAGAAGGCCGATATCTATACAATAATAATTTTTCATGAATATATATGTACATATAATCATTTGAGAAATATATAATAATTAATTAACTTACTTCATAGGCCCGTTCGTCCAAATCTCCATACGCGTCTCGCCCGGGGGAGCGCATGGAGGGTCGCTCTCACCTCCTGCCTGGGCAGGATCAGTCTGATCGCCGTCCTCCATATGATCGGCGTGGACTCCCTCCATAGAGCCGTCGACAGTAGGAATGCTGGACGGGGGATCAGGGATGCTGGACACGGGATCAGGAAGGCTGGACGACGAGGGAGGAGTCGCCAACCTGCTAGAACTGCCCTGTCCCGGTAATGGACCGGGAACAGGAAGGCTGGACGATGAGGGAGGAGTCGCCAACCTGCTAGAACTGCCCTGTCCCGGTAATGGACCGGAAACAGAATGGTACACTAGCGTACTCGGAGATGAGGATGAGGGTACGGAACTGCCCTCTCCATCCCCAGCCCGAGGCTGACGGGGCTGCCTAATATATAATCCTCCGTGTCGTCCAGATGGTCTAGTCATACCTGACAATAAAATATATGACAATAAAACAAAAAAACATATTTATATAATAGACATCACAGATTTTTGAAAAATACCATAGTCAAAAAGTGTCACTGAAGTGTCAATAAAAGTGTCAATAAAGTGTCACTGAAGTGTCACAGATTTATATGATAGAAGTGTCACTAAAGTGTCAAATATGATTATAAAACAAACGTACAGATTTAATCCTCTTCTGAAAATTCATCTAGTTTGTTTAGCTCATCTACTTCTTCTTCTTCTTCTTCTTCTTCTTCTTCCTCCTCTACATCTTCACTTTCATCTGCATCTTCCTCTTCAGATAATTCTACTTCTTCTACACAATTAGATGTGTAATAGGAAACTTTCGTCGTGTCCACTTCTATAATATTTGTTACAAGAGGTAGTTCATCCTGTTGATAAGCTATATCGTCAACCTCAAAGGTATTTCTAGCTTTGGTCTTGCATACTGCCCACCAGTCCGACCTTGTTGTTCCCCGTTTAGGATAACTTGTGAAGTACACGAGCTGAGCCTGACTTGATAGGATAAATGGTTCATAGGCTTGATATCGACGCCGATAGTTTATATCAATAAGACCGTGCTTGTCTACTTTCCAACCTTGACCTTCAATCGGATCGAACCAATCACACCTGAATAACACAATCTTAGCAGGCTCTATTCCATAACTATATGTCAGCTCCACAATCTCCCGTAACATGCCATAGAAATCGTTGCCCGCATCAACATCTTTGTAGTTCGAAGATCTGATACACAAACAGCTGTTTTTGGTGGAATCGAGATCCACAAAGTTGTCTCTGATCGGGCAAGTTGTTGACTTGAACCTAAACCCATTAACACAGTAGCTTGGCCATATTTTTGCAGCATAAATTGGTCCCTTGGCTAGCGTTCTAATAGACTCATTCTCAAGTCTTGCGTATGGACGATCGACCTAAATACCACGAAAGAAGCAATTAAGCTCATTCTCAATCAAGTGCATATACAAAAAGGTAATTACAGAGTTCTCAAGTCTTACATATGCATTCAACCATGATGGAAAATAATGCCTCATTTCTTGTTCTAGTTCTTCTTCTGTTATGTGTGGCCTACCCGACCTCACATCATCATTAAATATGCTGAAAACAACATCGTTCAATTAATGTAATAGTATAATAATTAACACTATTAAAATAATATAGACATATTAATTACTTATCCCTCCAGTTTCTCTACTTCTTCCTCGTCGCAGTTGAGTAATACATACACCTGAGCAGCCCTTAGCTCATCATCGTTCAGATATCTCTTTTTCATCTTACCCGATGGCTTTCCTGGAGCATTGAATACCTTCAGTATTGTATCATTACTTTTATGATCTCCCTCGTCGTTTCTGGAAGCTCTCGTTCTATTAGTTACAACATGAGGCTTGAAATACATCGAACAAAAGTTTGTAATCTCCTCGAGAACATAGGCTTCACAAATAGAACCCTCGACCCGTGCCTTATTTTTCACCTTTCTTTTTAGGTGATTCAAATGTCGCTCGAACGGGTACATCCATCGATATTCGACGGGTCCACCAACACGTGCCTCATAGGATAGATGAATCGGTAAATGCTCCATAGAGTCAAAGAATCCAGGAGAAAACACCCTCTCTAGCTTGCATAGTGTTACCGCAATGTCCTTCTCTTGCTTTTCTAGACGATCAACGAGCAATTTCTTAGAACAAAGATCCCTGAAGAATATGCTAAGCTCCGTCAATGGATCCCAAACTGCCTGCGGTAAGAATTCCTGAAATGCAATCGGAATTAACCTCTCCATGAATACGTGACAATCGTGGCTCTTCATACCCGTCAATTTGTTTTCCTTCGGATCGACACATCTTCTCAGATTTGACACATATCCGTCTGGAAATTTTAGGCCCTGGATCCACCGACAAAGTCTCACTTTATCCTCCTTGTCCAGCGAAAAAATTGACTTCGGAAGGAACTGTTTTCCATTCTGCTGTATCAAATGCAACGCAGGACGTTTGCATATTTCTTTTAAGTCCAACCTGGCCTTGGGATTGTCTTTCGTTTTTCCCTTTACGTCCATCACAGTATTAATTATGTTATCAAACACATTCTTCTCAATATGTATGACATCAATATTATGTCTGATCAGATTCGTACTCCAGTATGGCAGATCCCAGAATATGCTCCTCTTTGTCCAGTTATGAACTCTACCAAATCCATCGCACTTGTACCCAGTTATAGGATCTTCGATAGCACTTGGAAAATCTTTAACCTCCTCCCATATCGTGTCTCCGCACCACCTTGGCGGTGGATCACCCTTCTCTACAACGCCGGCACGGAAAGCATTCATGTTCCTTCTGAATGGATGATATTTTGGCAGAAATTGCCGATGACAATCAAAGAAGCACGGCTTTTCGCCGTGTTTCAAGCAGAAAGCCTTACTACGGTCCATGCAATACGGACATGAGAGACGGCCATGAGTGCTCCATCCAGATAACATTCCATAGGTCGAAAAGTCGTTGATGGTCCATATAAGGGTTGCCTTCATCTAAAAATTCTGCTTCCTGGAAACATCGTACGTGTTAGCGCCTACTTCCCATAACTGATTCAACTCATCTATCAAAGGCTGTAAGTACACGTCAATGTTCCTCTTGGGATTGTTCGGACCAGGAATTATAACGGTTAGAAACATGTACTGAGTCTTCATGCACATCCAAGGCGGTAGGTTATACGGAGTAACAATCACAGGCCAGCACGAATACTGGGATCCCGAAAGACCAAAAGGAGTAAAACCGTCAGAAGATAGTCCCAACCTGACATTTCGCGGATCTGAAGCAAAATCTGGATACACTCGATCAAAGTGCTTCCACGCTTCTCCATCGGATGGGTGATCCAACACTCCTTCAATCTGTTCTCGCATGTGCCAACTCATATTTTCGGCCGTCTCTTTCACCATAAATAATCTTTGCAACCGCGGCATTAAAGGCAAGTAGTGCATTGAATCGGTCGGTCTTCTTGTACCGGTAGACCTTCCTATACTAGTTGTCTTATAGCGATCAGCACCACAAAATCTGCACACATCTGCGTCCTTGTCGTCTTTGTAGTACAGCATGCACCCATTGCGACAGGAATCGATTTTCTCGTATCCCATCCAGAGCGATCTCACCATCATCTTAGACCGGTAG